>ML660770.1:4148944-4482845 GCA_007570785.1 Antilocapra americana | reverse complement strand
ATATATATATATATATATATATATATATATATATATATATATATATGTATATATATATACAAGGAGAGGTTTATCTTCAGAAATTGGTGCACACAACTGTGGGGGTGGGCAGGTCCTCAGCCTGCCTGGTGGGCTAGAGACCAGGGAAGAGCGGATGCTGCAGCTCAAATCTGAAGGCTGTCTGCTGGCAGAGTTTCTTCTTCCTCCCAGGACCTTGGTTTTTTGTCCCCCCACCCACTAAAGCCTTCAACTGATGGGAGGAGGCCCACCTACACTGTGGAGGATAATTTACTCTATGGATTTAAATGTTAACCTCATCTTAAAAATGCCTTCAGGGCAACAGCCACACGTTTGACCATATATCTGGGTAGCGTGGCTTAGCCACGTTGATGCCTACTGTGAACCATCACAGCTGGTGAAGACGACTCTTTTGATGTTCTTGGCAGGATTCCAGAGAAGTGAGACTTTGGGAGAGCTGAGTTTCTGGATGGGTGAGATGCTGCTCAGAAATAGGAAACCATTTCCCTTCTTTGGTCTGCCCATGAAGGGTAAAGAGCAGGAAGCTTCATTAGGATGATCTTTGTGGAAATCAGTTGAGAGACCAATAACTGCCCTTGAAAAGGCCATGTCCTTTGACCCTTTGTCAGCAGTATCACCTTTGTGATCAACTGTGAGGAACTCTGTCATGGTTACAAATGTTCCCTTAGCAAAGATGTTTGTTGCATCGGTTTAGAGAAGGAGTTCAATTAGAAAGAACTTACACATACAAGAGGGCTCCCCAGGTGGCTCAGCAGTAAAGAATCCATCTGCCAATGCAGGAGATGCATGTTGAAACCCTGAGTCAGAAAGATCCCTTGAAGAAGGAAATGGCAACCCATTCCGATATTCTTGCCAGGACAATCCCGTGGACAGAGAAGTCTGACGGGCTGCAGTCCATGGGGTCGCAAAAGAGTCAGACTCAACTTAGCCACTAAACAACGACAGCACATCCAAGAATGGGATAAGGTGAAGTCACTTGGGGGTTGATGCACCCTTGTGTAGTGGGCTCAGTGGGTCCTCTCTTCTCTGTGCTGGTGCTCATCATGTGCCCTGTTTCACTTTGTTCTGTTTTTAAAGATAAAACTATCAAACTATGGAAGATTACCGAACGGGATAAGAGGCCCGAGGGTTATAACCTGAAAGACGAGGAGGGGAAGCTTAAGGACCTGTCCACCGTGACGTCACTGCAGGTAAGATGTCGCACACGGCGGGTTCCCACAGCAGGGAGCCATCTGTGCTTCGTTTATTACACAGTGAGGATCTCAGGACTGGAAGGGCCTTTGAGATCTAAGTCACTGTCAGGTACCCATCCCGAACCTAAGCCGGGCTGCTCACTTGCTGGGTGTCCTTGGTTTCCTCCCCAGCAAAGATCATCTTCCTTCTAGAAGTCATGTGATGATAAGGGGAGGTGATGCGTCTCCAGGAAGTACTCCTCAGTTTCTCCCAAAGCAGAGAGCACGTCCTCCAATTCCTTTTTATCCAGAGAGGGAAACAGAGGCCCAGAGACAGGCAGCGACTCACCCAGCGCCACTCAGCAGAGCAAGGGGCAGAGCCAGGAGAACTCGTGAGTAGGGCTTTGTGGGTTCCAAGCCCTTTGTCAAGGGGCAGAGTGGCACGTGGAGCCTGCGATTCTTACAGCCTTTACAAAGGATCAGCTGCAAAGATTGCCGTTGACGTGAGAGCAGCCAGGAAGGTCAGGTGTAGAGCCAAGCGAAGGCAAACTCTTGCTCCCAACTCGATTAAAAGCAAAAGGACTCATCTTTCTCCAGCAGAGAGTCTGTGAGATATGAAAGAGTTCTGGAGTCACAGGACCTGGGTTCAAGTTCTGCCTCCGCCGCCTCCTGCTGGGGTGACCCTGGGCAGGGCTCTCAGCCTCCACGGGCCTCTGATTCCCCATCTGGAGCAAGAACAAACACTTCGTAGCGAGTATGTGTCTCCCGAGCACGCTGACTATAAAAACTCATTCAGTCCTCAGCAAAATCCTGTAGAGTGGGCACAGGATTGTCATCCCCATTTTACAGATGGGCAAACTGAGAGCTGGATGCAAAGCCAGGGAAGTCTGGCTCCAGAGTCGGCATTGCAGTCTCCTCTGTGAAATTTAAGTGAGGTCCCTGCCTCACAGTGGAGTCACAGGCATGATTAGTGGCTTCTTGTGGGAAGCACACTCAGGCCACCTTGTCCCTCCCTGATTTCCAGAGCCATGCCAGGAACAGAGCGGATGCTTTTAGTCACCCATGTGTTTGCTGGAAGTGACATCAGATGCATTCAGTCAATCATACTTATTGAGCACCTGCTGTGTGCCTGGTCATGCAGTGAAGGACCTGAGTTCAGATCTGGTCTAAGTTTGGGGCAGGTCCTGCTCAGGGAGGGGGCTCAGAGCCCCAAGACTGGGTGAGGTTCAGCATCAGGAGGTGACTGCTCTCTTGGCCGATTTGAAAGGGCCAAGTTCACATCTCAGAATGCTTTATCCCTTAGCATGTGATGCTCCAAGAGGCAGTGGTACAGCCTGGTGCCAGGGCGGTGCCACCCACTGCTGCTCCGGTGGCTGTGGGCACTCCTCTGCTCTGTGCCTCAGCTTCCTCATCAGCAAACTGGAGATGCTGACCCATTTTTTCTGCCACGACTTAGCAGCCACCCACCCAGCGGATTCATAAATATGAAATGGTAATCAGTGTTGTCCCCAGAAGGAGGAATAAATGTTTAAACACGCTGGCCTCTAAATGATTGGCAAATTGCATACATAAATTCTGAGAAAGTGGGAAAGCCAATTAGCTTCGATGTTGAATAATGGGAGTGAGGGTGCTGCCTGCCCCCCTCACCTCCCCACCCCAAGAAAGTTTATGAGGGCTTCATCTGGTGGGAGGATGCAATTATCACCTCTTGATTGGCCTGGCATTTGCAACGAAGCCAGTGGCCCATGGGAATCTTGTTTATTTCTCTCTCACCATCTGAGATTTTTCTCTGCATGTCACACATATCCCAAGCTGGCACTCAACTCTAAACTAAGGCTGGAGGAGAAGAAAACGGGAAAGAACCTGGATGCCCAGGTCTCTCCTTATCTGGCCTCTCACCCTTGTCTCCTCCCCATTTCACCCAAGTCTCCCCAACCCTGTACAGCCCTCTACCTAATCTGGACCATTCATGCTGGAGGCAGCTATTATTTACTGAGACCCTGCTCTGTGCTAAGCCCTGTGCTCCGTAGTCCCAGAGCTGAGCAAGGTGAAACTGAGCGCCTATCCTGTAAGTGTACCCAGCCTCCCAAGGAAATAGACATGTAGTCACCCCCATGCTGGAGGTCAGCTCTGTGGCACAGAGAGGCCTTTCTCTACCCTATTTGGTGAACTCCTATTCATCCTTTGAAATCCTATTAGCCTCTACCTCTGTAAAGCCTTTTCTACACAAGCCAGATGAATCCTTATCCTTCTCTGTCCACTCGGGCCTTTTGTGTCCCACACTACTTTGACCCTACTGATCATGCGTCTGTCTTCCCGCCCCTCATCTTGACTAGACTGTCCCTCTGACAGGGCAGGGGGAAAAGTTTTATTCATGAAACCTTCAGACCTTCACAGCAGGTAGCTCTTTCCTCTTCTTCTCCTTTCTTTGCTTAACAACTTTGAAATTTGGTCTGAGGGTGATAGTACCTGGCGGGAGCACTGGGTGACCTGTTCTGAGGTTGCCAGGGGGAAACACTGTTGCTGGGATGAAGGATTACAGGCTTCGGGAGCCCCAGGGAGCCCCAGGCCCAGTTCAAGAGAAGGCGGGGTCAGAGAAGGTCCCCTGGGCCAAGGAGATTCTCTTGGGTCCCGCATCAGCCGAGTTCAATCCCCACAGTGTGTCTCAGCCCAATCCCATACATCACTTACTGGTCACCCTTCCAGCCTGGTGTCAGGCCCTTCTACCCTGTCACCCTGTCCCCTCACCTGTTTATATTTTTCTTTGGAGCACCTGCCACTACCTGACACCAGCCCACACACACACACATACACACACACTCAGCCTATTGTCTCTCCCATGTGAATGCAAGCGGCGGGCCCCCCATCGCCTGCCCCTCCCACTTCTGATTGGAGTCATGCGTTTCTGTTAATACCTGGTGCTTGCTCCCAGGGATCGGGAACCCGGCAGTTAGCTGCCAAAGGTCTGCACTGCCCTTCAATGAAATCTCCTGTCTTCCTCACTCCAAGGCTGGCCTTGCTGCCTCTCTCTCGGACACAATTTCCATCACCCCTACAGCACCCCCGACTGCCCAGGGCCCACTCTGGAAACTGTGGCTGTGTGAGCCCTGGCCCGCCCACCCCTGCTCACCCCCTGATGAAAGGGGAGGAGGGCACTGTGTACTGAGTGATGTTCTAGGTGCACTTGACCTGCATTAATTCCTGGATGCTCTGAGCAGGCACTGGCATTACCCTGGTTACAGATAAGGCAAGTGAGGCCCAAAGAAGTGAAATCTGCAGTGACAGATTTCTGGAGGTGACAAATCTGGAGGTGACACCAGTAAGCGGCCTGGCAGGGTTGAAGCGTCAGTCAGGTTTCAGGTCTACACCTTTGCATGGTAATACCCTTGGGAGAAGTCACACCTGACTTCTGGTCCCCTTCTCCTCCTGCCCTCAGTCTTTCCCAGCATCAGGGTCTTTTCCGATTAGTCAGTTCTTCGCATCAGGTGGTCAAAGTATTGGAGTTTCAGCTTCAACATCAGTCCTTCCAATGAATATTCAGGACTGATCTCCTTCAGGATGGACTGGTTGGATCTCCTTGCAGTCCAAGGAACTCTCAAGAGTCTTCTCCAACACCACAGTTCAAAAGCATTAATTCTTCAGCGCTCAGCTTTCTTTATAGTCCAACTCTCACATCCATACGTGACTATTGGAAAAACCATAGCTTTGACTAGACATACCTTTGTTGGCAAAGTAATGTCTCTGCCTTTTAATAAACTATCTAGGATGGTCATAACTTTTCTTCCAAGGAGCAAGTGTCTTTTAATTTCATGGCTTCAGTCACCATCTGCAGTGATTTTGGAGCCAAGGCGTTTTGATCACGCGGCCCTGGATGTTTCCTGCCAGCACCCCTCCCCCATCTCCTTCCCCCCACCCCCACCCCCAACCCCCGCCCCCAGCTCTGACAGCCCTTCCTCTTCCACAGGTGCCAGTGCTGAAGCCCATGGACCTGATGGTGGAGGTGAGCCCGCGGAGGGTCTTCGCCAATGGCCACACCTACCACATCAATTCCATCTCCGTCAACAGCGACTGCGAGACGTACATGTCCGCGGACGATCTGCGCATCAACCTCTGGCACCTGGCCATCACCGATCGGAGCTTCAGTATCCTTTCCTGCTGCCAACTTTGCGGTCTGGGTACCCTTGGGTCAGGCATCAGTTGGCCTGTTGTAAGCGAGCTGACTCGGGGGGCTGCCGCTTTGTTCCACCTCTTCAGTGGGGTGCCTCCTGGCTCACAGTGTGGGAATCATGATGAGTTTATTTATGAAAACTTTAAAACTGCAGTTGCTGAGGGTTACCTTTGACCCTTCACCTCCTCCAGTGGTGACCCCCATCATCTGGGGGCCCCACCAGGAACTGAGAAGGAGATGGAGACCTGGGTAGGCCTCCACAGCGGTGGTGAGCTGAACCACCAGCAGATCAGGCCTCACATGCCCAGGATAAAGTCCAAGAGAAAAGAGATCAGCTCTCCCTGAACTGTCCCACCAAGCTCCCAGGTGGCAACCCATGGGCTCTGATTGGGCCTCAGGGACACCCCTGAACCCATTACTGTTGGGGATGCAATACTCTGCATGGCCAGGCCCCTCCCTAGTGCCAGAGGGATCAGCTCCACCCCAGGATGGTGTCTGAATGTGGGAAGGGGTGGTCTCCTGGGGAAAAACAGGCACTGCTCCAGGAATGGTGGGCCCCTGAGATGGGTGGCATGGACAGACATCCACTGCCACTGACCTGCTTCCCATCAGGAAAAGGTGAGGCGCCACACAAGAGCCCCAGGTCTGCGAATGGGGCAGGCGTGGGACTCACGGGCTGCAGCTAGCCGTCCTCAGCTTTCTACAGAGCAGTCCATAGTTTACAAAGTGGCTTCTCATCCACAGCTTCACTTGGTGTTCAGGGGGGACATAAAAGCCGCAAAGCAGTGGCAGTGTTATCATAGCCCATTTTATAGATGAAGAAATGCATGCTCGGAAAGAGCCCCTGCCCCTGCCCCCCCCCCCCCCCCCCCGCGCCGGCCTGGCCCAGTGCTCTTTGCCCTGCCCTTGGGCTGCGGTGTTGGGACAGGGACTCCCACCTCCTGGAGCCCAGGTTTCCTTATCCTAGGACTAGGTGGGGATGGTAACCTCTGCCCAACCTATCTCCCTGGGCTGTTGCAAGCATTCGATGACACCGTGAATACCAAGGCCCTTTAAAAATTGCAAAGCCCTGCAGCTGTGTAAGGGGTTATGTTTCATGTCATTCATTTAACGGTCAATTCCCCTTCTGTCCCAGGCCCCATACTGAGGTCCAGGGACACAAGGGCGAATGAAACTCAGCTTCATCCTCAAGGGCATCCCTGGGGGACACAACCCTGAGCTGGGTGGTATCAGAGATGTAAGCCTTGCTTGTAACTCGGGTCTGCACCCTCTGCCTGGGCTACCAGGGAGGACTGAGAAGGAGGCAGGGTTAGGATGCTTCCCGTGGCTTGAGGAGGCTGCTGAAGGGTCCAGGGTGGGCGGGGGGGTATGGGTGTGCTCGTCAAACCATAGCTTTGACTAGACAGACCTTTGTTAGCAAAGTGATGTCTATGCTTTTTAATATGCTGTCTAGGTTTGTCATAGCTTTTCTTCCAAGGAGCAAGTGTTTTTTAATTTCATGGCTGCAGTCACCATCTGCTGTGATTTTGGAGCTCCCCAAAATAAAGGTACAGGCTAGGCTCCATACCCATTGCTTAAATTAGAGAGATAAAGATCCGCATCCTCCTGGAATGGACATATAATTTAATGTTGACAAGCCATTAACACAATAAACAAGCAAATATCCAGCACATAAGCAGGTGATGAGTGCTGTGAGGAATGAGAGGGACCAGCAAGCATGGCAGTGCGAGTTTCTCTCCAGCCCCATTTTCCTTCATGTCGGCAAATGCAAAGTGGATGGAGAGTGTGTTTGCAAAATGAAGATGCAGACGTGGGGCTGGTGGTATATGCAAAGGAGTAAAAATAATGCTTTGTCCCAAAATCTAAGCCAGGGGAGGAGGTGAGGGCTGGAGCATCAGTGGACTGCGGTCCCCATGGGCTCCCAGAGAAGCTTCCTTGGCTGCAGATCCTGCCATGTGACTCTGTTAGACATGGGCATAGACCCTAATTTTGTGGAAATGAATTGTTAGTTGATCCAAATATCCAAGTGTTTTGGCCCTTGGGGGGGTATGAGCATTATAGCATGCTGGTGATGCCAGGGCCAGGCTCAAGGCAACCCTTGTCTGTAGGACCTAAGTACCAATTAGGCAGACAGAAGGAGCTGAGTGGAATCTCCAGGGCCTGTGGTGGCTGTGGAAACGTCCCTTGATTAGATCAGTTCATCCAGGACCCAGGTTGCAAGAGGCGCTCCCCATGGCCTGCTGCTGCTTTGCTACCAGAGTGGCAAGACACAGGGACCCAGAGCAGAGAGGCCTGGCACTGTTCCATGGCGTCCAGCCTTCCCCTGGCAAGAAAGGTGTCAGGACTAGGGCTTGTAGGTGTGATGACGAGTCTGATAGTAGCTGAGTAATTAGAAAAGGCGTTTCATTTCCAACGCAGGAGGAGGCCAGAAAAGCTGCTGTGTCTCCACACTGAGCTGGGGAATTGCTCTGAATTTTGAAACACCTTTTGAGTGAGTACCTCCTGGCAGACTCGAGACCTGGGGGTTCATATTCCTTTAACTCTTACTCTTCGGGGTGTTGATTTGCTCTGATGCTGCTCTTCAGCACCCCAGGCCACTGGGAGCTTTCTGCTGTGTTACCATCGCCTTGTGTCCAAACAGTAACACTTTCTGTGCACACGTGCTCAGTCACGTCCAACTCTCTGTGACCCCATGGACTGTAGCCAGCCAGGCTCCTCTGTCCAAGGGATTCTCCAAGCAAGAATTCTGGAGTGGGTTGCTATTCCTCCTCCAGGGGATCTTCCTGACCTTGGGATTGAACCCACATCTCTTATGTCCCCTGCACTGGGAGTCTGGTTCTTAACACTTTCTACTTAGGTAGAATTGATTTTTAGCAAAGGTTTTAAGAGAAAAGAAAATCTTTTTAATAAAGGAGAAAAAGTGGGCATTACTTTGACCAGTAAGAATAGTGATAGAGTGGATTCAGAGAACCTTTCTTCTTCTAATTCTAGAATTGGCTGCTCTGAACAGAGGGAGGGGAGGCTGGTACTTCCTGAGCCTTCGCCATGTGCCAGGCACATACAGGGTGCTATGCCTTCATCTGTCACCAAGCTGCCAGCCTCCTTCCCCTCTTTCACCTACAGCATGGAAAGAAGTACCAAGCCCTTTCCATCCTCCCCTGAAGACTCTGGAATCCTGTCCTCCTCACCCTGATAAAGGCTCATCTCAGGCTGCACCATTCCTTCCTGGACGGTTGCCTGAATTCCACCTTGCCCACTTTGCCCAGCAGTCAGCTCTCCACAGAAGCTGCAAGAATGATTCATCACCACCTCTGATCTGACCACATCAGTCCCCTTGGTAAAGCTCTCAGTAGCAAAAAAAAAAAAAAAAAAAGCTCTCTTGGTAAAGCCATCAGCTTCTGGAGAATGTCCAAATCCTGCTCCCACAGTGCCCTTCAGCTCTTGGTTACCCTCACCGCCCCCACCCCTCACTCACCTCCCCTGGGTCTCGTGTATCAGGCTTCCCCACACCTTCGGGTCATTGGAATCCCCTTCCTGCCAGTGCTCAGCGGCACTCGGCCTTCCCTGTTCCTTCTCTGGACCATCCCTTCTCCCTCGTGTCACCTGGTTGGCTCTTGTTTGCCCACAAGCATCACTCACAGCCCCCTTTGCCCGGTCACTTCTCCTTTGTCCACTCTGGGCCCCTCTCAGGCTGCTCCGAGTCCCTCTGGGCCCACACTCCCAGGTCACACTGGGCTTTTGTAATGCATTAGTAGGAACATCTCTTCCATTTTCTGATGAAACCGCTGTGATTAGGAACCCGGGCTAAGCCCTCTCCACGCCCCCACACATAATGCAGGGCCTGGCACATGGTAGGGGCTTATGAATGGTTGCAGGTGGTGAGTTTGGAGGGAGGGAGTTTTCAGTTTCCACAGTTCACAGGTCTTTGGATGTAGATGCCTCCTTGTAAGTCTGGGCTCCAGCGTGGGGGCCCTGGGACCCCAGACACTAAACAGAAGCAGCTGGGCTCTAGAGTCTGGCAGAATTGGGCTCAGATTTGTTGCCTTATCTCCTTTGCCATCAATTTAAGCTATTGTAAAATGGGCCAAATTCCTTATCAAGTGGATATTTGTAAGGAATAAAGGGGTCTGGCAGTTGGCTGGTATTATTTTCCCCCTTAGACCACGGCTCCTCAAATACTTAAGGCTGCTTTTCATAAAATCCCTGCATCTTCTGGGATAGTTGAAGCCCCTTTTCCCCAGTGCCTTCACCACCTCTGTTTAAACAACCTCTCATGTCCTTTAATACCAGTATTTTGAGGCTGTTAGGCAGTGCTGGGTGGTTTTCCTTGAGTCTGAAACATCTTAGAGGTAACAGATTGCACAGGCGGCCTCAGCTGACGGACCCCAGCTTTATTTTTAGCGCCCAGAGACTTGTATAGATGGTTCAATTGATTTTTCTCCCCCCTGAGCTATCTCTCACTGTGGAAGCTGGCACCACACCAAGCCACAGCCTGGAACAAATTTCTAATTCTCATGTATGGAGCAGGTGCTGAAGCTCGGCTGGATGGTGAAGCAAATCCAAATTCTTAGTCAGCACCCAGCCACCTGTGGGCTGGGCTTGTTCTCTGCACAGAGAGCCAGGGAAGGGACCGACCAAGGCCCCTCCCCATGCCAATACCCTACACTCCCTTGCCCAGCGACACTGCCTGTCACTCAGGCTTTCCGAGCCTCGCTTTTCTCTTCCATTCTATAGGGTGTGCCTCCTGTGCTGGGGGCTGTGACAGCAGAATGGCTGGTGAGTATAGAGCCTGATGTGCTGTAGGCAGGATCCACACCAGCCCGTGACCACTGTCAAGAACCTTACAGGCTGCCTCTTCTCATACTCCCACAGATAAGGAAAGTGGGGGTGTGTCTACTCAGAAATGCCCCGAGCCTGAATCCCCCAAATTGGCTTTCCACCCAGCAAGCACGCTGTTAAACTGTTATCAGCACCACTGCTTTGGGGGCTCAGCAAGGCCAAGGGGTCGGTCAGTTTCCACCCTAGTGGAGGGTGCATGCACGCTGTCCAAGGTGCTGACTCCATAGACGCCAATACTGCCTCCCATTATCACCCTCATCCCTCCCACACCACCTTCACCTCTTACTGAGCACTTACTCTGTGCCAGGCAGCACTCAATCACCATGCACATATTAACCTATTTCATCCTCCCCCATCACTGTGTAGTAGGTATAATTAAATACCCCCTTTACAGGGGAAGTAATTGCCATGGACAGAGGAGCCTGGTGGGCTACAGTCCATGAGGTTGGAGAGTCAGACATGACTTAGCCAACAACAACTAAGCCACAGAAAGGTTAAGCAATCTACCCAGAGTCACCCAGCTGGCAAGTGGATGGGATTCAGACTTGGGGCATCTGGACATAGAACTGTGCACGGCACCATCACGCCACACTGCTTCTCAGTCATGACATGAACAATCCCCATGACAGCCATGTCATTGCACATTTTTCTTGCAGGCACTGAGCTGAACACACTGCACTTGCTACTCTTAATCCTCAAGGCAGCTCGCATAGGTAGTGCTGTCCTTCCATTATGCAGCTGTGGAGATGAGTTCTGAGAAGTGGGGGCACTTGCCCATGGCTCCTCCTGGCCCTGGTCACTCAGGTTGCCTTTCCATCTCCACCCATGCAGTAGTTTCAGGCTCTTGTTTTAGATCCTAAGGTGCTTTTCACACTGTTGCAGGACAGAGTGGGGATTAATTCGTTACATAGGTGACCAGATGCATGGGCTTTGGCAGCTGTATGATGTTCCTAACATTTCCTCTGGGTGGTGGGACATACAACTCTATGGTGTTTCCTGTCCTTTCCTCAAAGGCCTCCATGGCACTTGTGTAACACACGCCTGGTTAACCTCCACTCTGACCCCAGGCTAGAACCCTGTCACCCACCCTCTCTCTCTTAGGGCTCAAGGAACCTGCCCTCTCTCAACTCTTCACCCTTATACTTCCCCCTTACCTGGAACACTTCTGCCAGCCCAGCCCTCTGCCTGGATAACTCCTACTCACACTCTGGCCTCAGCTGAATGCCTTTGCCTCAGAGGACCCTTCCCTGACTCTCCAGACCAGCTCAGGGCCTTGTTATCTCATCACAGGTGCCCTTTATGTGTCTCCTGGAGCATCCATCATGGGGCTAGTACCTGGTTTCACTGCTGGGCTAGGAGCCCTGAAATGTTGAGACAGGATCTGGTTTGCCCCTTCTCGGTGCCATGGAAAGGAGCCACCTATCTGTGCATCCCAGGTTTGTCCCACCTTGGGTTTCCCTCCCAACTCTGAGTTGAATGCAAACCCAGGCATGTAACCCAGCATGAACCCCCCAGGTTTGTCCCACCTTGGGTTTCCCTCCCAACTCTGAGTTGAATGCAAACCCAGGCATGTAACCCAGCATGAACCCCCACTGTCCTTCTAGGGTGCAATGAACATTATACCATTGGCATCCTGCATAATTTCGAGTCTATTTCAGAGGAAGAGAACTCCTCTGATTATAACTATCTTTAATTGTTGCTCAAAGTACCAGCCATGTGCTAGGTCCTTATCTCCTTGATGAAGGAGATGTCATCTCCTTAAAACTTCACTACATCCCTGCAAAGCAGATGGTGCCCACTCATTCTACAGAGTTTTGCAAACAAGCAGGTCACAGGGAGGCTGAGAAGTTTTCCAGAGGTCATACAGCTGTTATTTGATGGGGCCTGGACTGTCCAGCCCTGGTTTTTGTGACTCAGAAGTCAAAGCTTTCTTGCCTGTCTAAGCATTTGGGAATCACATAAGCTGGCCTGTGGTAGAGGTGCACAAACTGCTCATCACAAAGAGGTTTCAATGAGCCACACTCCAGGGTTTCAATGAGCTTGCGCAGTGAGCAGTTACTCAGAATGGCTTCTCCTTCATGGACGTGCGTGGCCCCAGCATTTTCTCAGAGTGAGAGTTTCATAAGATTCTGAGCAGAGAAGAGAAGGAGGCTGTTATGGGCTGAATTTTGCCCCCCCCTAAAAAAAAAAGCTGTATATCGAAGCTCTATCCTCCAGTGCCTCGGAATATGACTATATCTGGAAATGGGTCTTTAAAGAGGTGATTAAGGTAAAATGAGGTCACTAGGGTGGGTCCCAATCCAATGTGACTGGGGTCTTTATAAGAGGAGGAGACTGGCACCCAGACACACACAGAGGGGATGATTGCGTGAGGACACAGGGAGAAGACGGCCATCCACAAGCCCAGGAGAGGCCTCAGAAGGAACCAACCCTGCTGACACCTTAGTCTTGGATTTCCAGCCTCCACACCGTCCGAGAGTAATTTTCTATTGTTTAAGTCACCCAATTGTGGCATTTCACTCTGGCCACCTGAGCAAACTGATCAGAGGCACAGGTTGCCGGGAGCCTCCTATAGAATCTTGCTCAGTTAGTAGAGTGCCCATACCTCATGCTTGTAGCCAGGTCATCTTTTGGAGAAAATTTGCTTAAAAAAGCAGCTTCGCTGGCCATGCCCCAGTGAGACTGCCCCCACATGCAGGAGGCCTTCCAGGCCCCTCCACACCAGCATCCTTGGGGAACATGTGTGAGAGGCCTTTTGTGGTGTGCCCCTTGGCAGAGCTGCCTCCATCCTTACTCCTGCTTGGTCACCATGATAACAGCCTCCCCTTCCCGAGAGCGTGTTTCTAGGAGGACATCTGGATAAACCACGCTTTGCTGTGTTCGGTCAGTGGAGCCCAAAGCTACATCCTTCTCATCATGGAGCCCTTGCCCACTCTCAACATCCAGCTTGCCCAGGACACAGCCAGTCCAGAGAGCTCCAACAGCAGGGTCTTTGGAGGTGCTGACCCCATGGGAGAACTCCATGGTATGTGGAGATACAATCCCTCTGGCACAGAGCGGGCAGTGGGAGCAACAGTTAAGAAGGCTGGAAGTTAGGAAGCCAAGATTCATTCTTGCTCTGCTTCTGCCTCTGGCCCTGGGCCAGTCGCCTCCCTGCCCTTGCTTCCCTCTCCTACTTCATGGGATTTGAGGGTGGGTGGTCCCTTTCTGAAGGGATGCGCAGGTGCCTAGCCTGCAGGGGACTGCCCTCACCAACTCTCCTTAGTTACTTGCTGTATCTTCAGAGTCACTTGTCACAGCATAGCCACTGAAGCCCTTCATGACATTAGTTGCTACTTGTGTGATTCCTGGGTGTCCATGGAGTGCTTTCCATACCCGTTTCTCACTGGAGCTCCTCCCTTGAAACGAACCAATGACATTTATTCACTTCACATGCCGGACTCACTTTATGGTGAGCGGACGGGTAAGGGAGACCGAGGTTCAGAGAGCTGCAGCTCAGAGAAACGAGGGCCACAGAAGCACAGCCACCTGCTCTCCGATGTTTCAGGACCCTCCAAGTGAGATCCACACAGTGGTGTGGCTTCAGACCAATGATCGGCCAGGGTGCCAGGTGCGTGTGTCCACCCGCGGGTTTCAGGACATCAGGAGATGCCCTTGGCAGCAAGAGATGAAGGCGTTGCTATAAAAATCTCTGCAAACTTGATGACTCTGCAGAAGACCCACCTGAATTACATTCCATGTCCTTGGCAAGAAGAACCACAGACTTCACTCTGGGCTGGAATAAACCCTTGTTTCTGAGCTTTACTGACCTCCAGGCATTTTTACAAACTGGCAGTAAAGGGAGGCTTCTGTTACAACAGCAAGATTGCAATTCCTCTTCTAAACCCCTGGGTCAGCAAAGAGTAGCTCAGAGGGGAGAGGTGGGCACTAGAATTTTATAAAGCTTGATGGGCACACTGCCATGCCCATTCATTTACATATTATCCGTGGCTGTTTTTGCATCACAGAAACAGAGTTGGGTAGCAGGAGATCTTGTGGCCTGCCAAGCCTGAAACATTTCCTCTCTGGCCCTTTACAGAAATTGTCTGCTGACTCTGGTCTGGAGGGTTGCCCTTGTGCTTGTGCACACAAGCATTAAAGGAAAAGGGGCTGGAGCCAGGCAGCTGCTAGAAGCAGCGCCAACTTCCCAGGCCCCCTCCTGCCCACCAGCCCACACTCCCATGGCTGGGCCTTTCCTCTCTTGTTCCTGGAGCCTCCACCCACACTGGTTCAGAGAAGATGAGTGACTGGCCCAAGGGAGTCTCCACATGGATAAAAGGAAGATTTGAGTGTGGAATCCAGGCTCCCTGGCAGCCAGTTCTGTACTTGCCTGCAGTATTATGCCATGTTCCTTTTTACTAGTTCACTTACAAAGCACCTACTCCACACCAGGCCCTGTCCTCAGCACATCACCTGCATCATCTTAATTATAAGAGGTAGACTGAGGATTTACAAGAAGAAACAGTGATTTATCATAAGAAATCTTGTAACTGAATAATTGACTTCCATGGTGGCTCCAGTGGTAAAGAATCCACCTGCCAATGCAGAACACGCAAGAGACACGGGTTCAATCCCTGGGTCAGGAAGATCCCCTGGAGCAGGAAATGGCAACCCACTCCAGTATTCTTGCCTGGAAAATTCCATGGACAGAGGATTCTGGCAGACTACAGACCATGCAACCACAGAGAGTCAGACATAATTGAACGACTAAGCATATACACTACCCTAGGAGGTAAGGTGTGGTGGTGATGGTTTAGGGGCTTCCCTGATGGCTCAGTCAGTAAAGAATCTGCCTGCAATGCAGGGGAAGTTTCAGTCCCTGGGTCGGGAAGATCCCCTGTAGAAGGAAATGGCAACCCACTCCAATCTTCTTGCCTGGGAAATCCCATGGATAGAGGACAGGGGTAAGGTATAACCATTGCCATTTTGAACTTGGAGAAACTGAAGCACAGAGAGGTCTAGAAACTTGCACCCACAGCTAGCAAGCATACAGAGCCTGGATTCAGCTCCAGCTTGTCAGGTTGTTGTCACCCCATTCTTCCTTGTCTCCCAAGTCACAGCATATTGCATACTGTAGATTCTGGAGCTCAACTCTGTTGCTGTCCCCGGCTGGCTGCCCTCTGCCTGGCCCTGAGCAAGCAGCTTCTCCTTGCTGAGCCCGTTTACTCATCTACATGAGGGGGCATCTCACCCACAGGTGGAGAGGATATAACAGACACAGATGTGATGCCATCTGCTCGGAGCCAGGCCACAGGGCATCTCAGGTGGGCATGGGTACTAAGTTGGTATAAACTGAAGTTTGGGGTGTAAACAATTTTCCCTGCACTTAGATTAGTGAAAATGGTCAGCCAATGTTTGCAGCCTAAAAAGAAGGCCTTCTCTTGTGGCTGAAGGCAGGAGGAGAAGGGCACCTATGGAGCAAGGCAGTGCGGGGGGAACCCAGCCCCATTTTAGGAAGCTCACTTGGCTGAGGCTGGGAGGCTGATGAGGGGCAAGGAGCCCCCCCTGAGGCAGAGGCAGCCTAGGCTGAGGGCCAGAGCAGAGGGACTTCCAAATGGCGGAGCCAGGACATGGAGGCAGGCTGGAGGTGATGAAGGAAGGAGCGGGGCAGGGGATTCCAAAGCTGCCCTGATTCCTGGCTCAGCATTTCAGGGCTGGAGCTGCCTCAGCAGGGACCTGCAGGGAAAGAAGCAGTCTGGGATGGATGTCGAGGAAGATGTCTATGGTCCCAGCATGACACCCATGTCTTTATTTCCCAGCTTCCAGGAAGCAACCTGGGTGTCTGAGGTTCCTATAGATGGCATAACTTTTCACACACCATTTGGTTCAAAACAATAAAAAATCTATTGGCTCACAGTTCCAGAATTCTGAAGTTTGCAAAATTAAGGTGTTGTCAGGGCTGTGTTCCTCTGAGGGCTCCTAGGGAGGGTCCTTCCAAGCTTCTCCCAGCTCCTGTAGCCCCAGGCATTGCTCTAGCTTCTGCCTCTGAGATGGCCTTCTCCTCTGGGTGTGTCTGCTTCTCCTCTGTGTCTTTTAGAAGGAACTTGTGATCAGATTTAGGGCCCACCCAGGTAATCTAGGAAGACCACCCCCCTCCCCCAATCTTGAGATCCTAAACTTGATCACGTGTACAAAGACTCTTTTTCCAAATAAGTTCAGATTCACAATCTCTGGAGGTTAGGATATGGACATGTATAGGGGGTTGGGGGGGCGGTGGGGAACCATTCAACTTCCTGCACTGGCGAAACTACCTTGCACTCAGCCAAAGGGTAGGGACCAGGACTAGTCTACCTTCTGCCCTTATTCTCTGTGCATGACCTGCTCCTCTCTCCACCTACCTGTGTCTGACAAACTTCCCTTGTAGGGAAAAATCATTCTTAGCTGCCAAAGTGTGATTGAAAGTGAAACAAAAGCCATCAGACACTTGGAGTACAATTAAATGGAAAAACAGAACATGAATAATTCATCCAGCTTTGCCAGGGGGACGGGGGCTCGTAAATGAGTCTAATTATACATCTTCCCAAGAGAGGTCAGTCCTGCTGTGGAAAAAACACTGCCTACACGTGGGATTCTTGCAGCTGTTTCCAAAAGGGGGCTGGGGGCAGGACCTTAGGGGTTAATCCTCAAAATGAAATGGCGTTCCAGGGTCATACTCAACCCCTCATTTTGCAAATAGGGGAAAACAAGATTTACAGATGGAAATGATTTTTGCATATGGAACTGAACATTCCAGAGACAGCTAAGACCCAGACACCTGGCCCGAGACCCCCAACTTCCAACCCAACACTGGTCTTGCCAATGTCAAGGCCACCACATATGGTCAAGTATCTCAAAGTCCACAGGCATGTGGCCACTCAGGTAGGAGTCCCAAAGGAGTGTTTGTGGTGTCTCTTTGGGATGTTAATTACAGAGATACAGAGGCCTCCCCAGGGCTTCCCAGGTGGCACAGTGGTAAAGCATCCACCAGCAGGGCAGGAGACAAAAGAGATGCAGGTTCAATCCCTGGGTTGGGAAGATTCCCCTGGAGGAGGAAAATGGCAGACCACTCCAGTATTCCTGCCTGGAGAATCCCATGGACAGAGGACCCTGGTGGGCTACAGTCCATGGGGTCACAGAGTCAGACTCAACTGAGTGACTATGCATACACACAGAGGCTTCTCCCCACCTGCTTCCTTAGTCGGGAGTCCATCTCCAAGCTCCTGCTCAGTTATGTGACCACACAGATTTAGCAGGGACAGACCTACTCAATCATTCGCCCCTCACACACCCAATGGCCAGCAAGGCCCTGGACACCCACAGGGAGAACCTTGTCCTCGAGCGGAGCCAGAGGTGGTGGAGAGGCCGTCCTGAGACCAGGTGATGGCGGACCCGACTGGATGGCCACACCCTGAGGGACACTGTGCTATCCGAGGTGGCAGGGGTGGCTCTGGACAGAGGGATTCAGAGGCACAGGTTGGCTGTGACCGTGCTCTTGTCTTCCTGCACCAGCATCACGTGGAAATAGGTCCTGTGCTTCCACACCATCTTTCCCCAGTACCCACTGCATCCAAGGCCTTTGTTTGAAACAACAAGAGATTCCCAGAGTGATGCGTGAGTCGCAAGAGCCATGGTTTAGGACTGTTGGTGGGACCCAGGCATCAGGGACTCCGCCTCCTCAGCCCATAGGGCTCCGGTCCATGTGGGGTCCCCCTCAGCCGGCTCTGGGTAGCTCTGGTTCAGTCGTGTTCACTGCAGAGCCTGCAGACCTGATCAAGCCCTGTGGACGCAAGCCATCATGGTCTTGGTCAGAGTTCTAGTGTCTTCAGAAGGCTGGCCAAAGCCGAACACGGTCGTCATGAGGCTGTCAGAAGGGCTGTTAGAAGAGAGAGGTGGGTCATGGGAAACAGAAAGCGGGAGGCAGGGACTCTGTGATCAAGCAAAAGGCCACACTCCTTTGCTTGGCCTTGGCCCCTGTGTGAGTCTGGGGCCAGGATCTGGGAACCTGGGAGAGGAGACTTCAACATACCACACTGCCTTCTCTCTGGCCACCAGGGCCCATGGCCTCCCAGGATAGAAAGTGTTTCATAAACCCCAGCTTCAGTCTCCACAAGCCAGAGACTTCAGACATCGTATTTCTGCTCCTTCTCTGTTGAGCTGGGTTCTAGAACATCCAGACCATCTGGAAAGGAGAGAGAATTTGGATGCTGATTCAATCAAGGGGGTCAGGTGACCCTGAAGTAACAATCAGCAAGTCTCAGAAATGACAGCAGCCCCCCATGCTACGAGTCCACCGCAGGTCACCCGAAGCTCACGGCACAGCACGTGCTGGCTCTCAGAGCTTCGGCCTGGAAGTGATATGTGTCACTTGTCACTTCTGTTCTCCATTCATTGACAAAAGCAACAAGTCATGATGACCTGAGTCCCCTCGGGTGGCGGGACAGGTCAGAGGGCCACCTGCAAGGCAAGCATCTTCACTTCCTGAGGTGGGTGTAACCCTGGGAAACACGGTGAAAACTCATGTCCCTTGACAACTGACACAACCAGGACTCAACCCAACCTGCGTGCCCTGAAGACTGTATTTGTTTCTTCCTGGCCCTCTCTGGCTTTTTTGTCCCGGGTCCTGCGGGAGAATCTAGTCCCTGTTTACAGAATGTCTGACAGGTGCTGTACTGATGTGCGTGATGTTTCGTAAACAACAGCACTTTTTCTCCAGACACCACTTGAAATTCAGTAGGAATTAAAGCAGTTGGGAGGAGGCACAGTCCCGTACAAAGTTGTCAGTGGGTGCCAAGGCCCACAAGGACTGGGCTGCAGGTTGATGTTGATGGAATTTGCTTCCTAGATGTCTTGGCTCTTTTTCGCTCTGAAACTTTAGTCTCACTTTTTCACGATTTAACCTCTGCTTCTTATTGAACCAGAAACCACAGTTTCCTGGGAAACCAATCTAGCCACTGACAGCATGCCTCCTTTTTTCCCTCTGTTTTGATGTGATTCTAAGTTTCTGGTTAATGGTGTGCTTCTAGCAGGCAAGATTTGAGCATCTGCAAAGAGACCCTCCTTGGTGCCTCTGATTGCAAAAGATTCAACCATCTTTTCTGATGTTTTATAAACCCTGCTGTTTGCAGAAGTCAGAAAATGCATTTTCTTACTCAGAGAGGAAATAGCCTGGAGCAGGTGGAAGAGACAGGGCTGACAGCAGATGAATCTCAGAGTTTCAACTGGTATTTTCCAGATAATAAAAATAGTAAGAGCAACTGACAATGTGTCAAGCAGTTGTCAAGGGCTTTGCCTCTTCTCATCTTCACAGCAAATCTATGAGGTTGCAACTGCTAGCCCATTTTACAGATGAGGAAACCGAGGCATCGGGAGCTGAGAAACTCACCCAGAATCACGCAACCAGGAGGTGGCAAAGCTGGAATTCTCTGAATCCAGAGCCCACATGCAAAGAAGAGGGAGGAGAGGGCTTTTCAGAAGTGGCTGCAGAGCTCCCACAGGGCTGGGGAGACCAGAGACCAAGGGTTTCATTGTCCTAGAAGAAAGTACCTTCAGGGCATGGATCTGAAGCAGGAAAGATAGAAAGAGGCCAGAGTGTGCTAGGCCTTGGATGCTACACCCAGGGATTCCAATTTGCTGTTGCAGGCAATGGGGGATGGACAAGAATCCAGGCTCATCACTTACTGCTGAGTCACCATGGACTAATTGTTTACTCTCTCTGGGCTCCAGTGTATCAGCCAAGGAGACTTCCTTTCCAGGCAACAAAATTCTTGGCCTTAAGCAGAATATGGATTTATTGGCTCACATATTTAACCAGCTAGGGGTCAAGGCTTCAGGTGGATCCTGATCTAGGATTCTAAAGACACTGCCAGATCTCTTTCTCCATCCACTCTGTCTTTGGGGCTGTTTGCCCCACCCCAGGCTTGGTTTCCCCTTGTCATGGCAGCAAACACAATCCCCTCCTCTCCACACCACCCAGCCCTGCAGAGATGACACAGCTGTATCCAGCATTCCCAGTGTTTGAGTCTGGAGTCCTCTACTGGAACATCTGGTGCCTTATCCTCATCCCTCATGGTGACGTGAGTGGGAATGGAAGATGCAGGTCCGAGCTGAAAATCCAGAAGGGCAGAGAACGTCTTTCATGGAGCAGAGTCTTAATGCTGTGGGCAGAAGGGTCTGGTCCCCCGGGCTGTGGAGGGGAGTCAACCCATATCGGTCCACTCAGATCAGACACAATGCGAGTGATGGGGGAGAACTGATTCTTCAACTATTGTGTGCATGGCCCTGCACTCAATCAACACAGCCCCACTCCTGGCCTTCTGATTGGCAACTGGGCAAAGAGGGGCAGAGAGGGAGACGCCTCACTTGGTTGCCCTTTGTGGGGGCTGGGCAGCTGATGGGCACCGGCTGGAGGGTACCAGTCAGGAAGGAGGTGGAGGGCCCACCTTTGCGGACAGTGGATGGGCACCCACAAGGGGTGTTTGACAGGCAGGTCTGCAGCCTGGGTACTCTCTGGGGTCAGCTATTTGTCCATGAGTCCTAGCAATGGAGAGACAGCTTAGACTCGGGGTAGGTGGGTGTGCCCAGGTGAGGTGTCTGGGTTACCCCAGGATTTCCCAGCAGGGGAAGGCAGAACCACGAGGACACCCTCCCTTTGCCGCCCCTTCCTTGACCCGACCGCCCAGACATCGTGGACATCAAACCAGCCAACATGGAGGACCTCACGGAGGTTATCACCGCGTCAGAGTTCCACCCGCATCACTGCAACCTCTTCGTCTACAGCAGCAGCAAGGGCTCCCTGCGCCTCTGTGACATGCGTGCGGCGGCCCTGTGCGACAAGCACTCCAAATGTAAGTGCGCGTGCCCGCCATGGGTGTGGGCGGGGCCTCCTGGTGGGTGGGCGGGGCATGGCGGTGTTCTGAATGGGCTGCAGCTGGGTGGACTCAGTGCTTCTTTAGTGCTGCTGGCAGGGGACACCTGGTCCTGCCACCCACTGCCCCCACCCCAAATCCCAGCAGAGATGAGGGCCAGGGAGTGAGCTGGGCACTGGAAGCCAAGGAGGCACCACACTCAACTATCACCTCCTCCAAGAAGCCTTCCTTGATCCCCACATTGGGTCAGGTCCCTCTTCTGTACCTCCCAGAATCCCCAAAGCTTTCTGCTCATGACTACACACCGTGCAGAACTTTCTGTGCTGCTCCACCTCCCCCAGCAGGCTGGGTCATCCATACTGAAACCCCCCACAGAGCAGCCTCTGGGTTGCCACAGAGGTGTCAGGGGATTCAGGGATGGACGAGGTCCAAGGGAACTTGATATGATAACTAACCACCACAGCACAGCTCACACTGGACACTGAGCCAGGCACCCAGCCATGCTGTCTACCAGCATTAGCTCATCTCCTTGTCAAGTGAGCTGTCCCGGAGCCCTGCAGAGAAGGCGAAATGGGCTCCAGAGACGGGCTGGAGGTCACTCACACTGAAAAGTGGCAGGGTGGGACTTGAGCCTGGGCCCCTGGGACACCTGGACTGGTGCTCCTCACCCCCAGTCTGGGCTGCTTGGTGCTGGGATTGAGCTGGTGACTGTCCACTAACACGGTCTCCAGAGGCACCTGAAAGCAGAGGGTCAGCCCACGATGTCCTCTGTGGATGACCTTGCAGGAGTAATTGGGGGTGGGGGTGGAAGCAGACATGGCCCTGGTCGGGAGGGCGGGGAATCTAGTTTATCTCTGTATCCATCCCTGTGCCTCCCGCAGCGTCTGGAAATGTTGAATGAATGAACGAAGACACAATGAATGAGTGGTGACCAGTTCGCCACTGTAGGACTTCATCAGTGTCTCGGTGAAGGAGGCAGAGGGCTGTTGGGAGGGACAGAGTTACTCTCTTCCCCCGGGGGCCTGGTTTCCCTGGGCAGCCAGAGAGGATGGTGCTGCCCCAGCTCCCAGGGACTCAGACTCAGGACTCTCTGTAGCCGCCAGCTCCTCCTCCCTCCTTGGCCGAGTTCTGTCCCCTCGTCTCATCCCGTCACCCTTCTCCAGGTTCATCCACACTGCACACACTCTCCCAGCCTTCCTCACATTCACAGCCGGGCAGGATGGCCACTGTCTGGGTCTGTACTTAGGACTGGAGCCACCGACCCCCATCCACAAGCCCCAGGGCTCCTCCAGTGGAGCTCATGCGTGGTCTTGAGAAAGCCCCCTCCCTGGGCACCAAGCCTTCTGAGGGCCGACCTGTTGGCACTCAAGGTGGAGAGGGCAGATCTCCCTCTGGGTGGAGCCGGGGTCACCAGGGCACTCATGTGTCACACAGCAGGCCGCCATGCTCTAGACACTATCCCTGGGGTGCAGCAGGAACCAATGGACCGACAATAAACTCCTAGCTAGGTGATATGATGCTGAGAGGTGGTGAGTGGTATAAACAGCCGCCAGAAAAGCAGAGTGCAGGGAGGGTCATGTCAGCTGCACTGCCAGAGGCAGTTACAGTGAAACAGTCTCTCCGAGGCACTGAGGGGGTGCACCATGCAGAATCTTCTAGAAGAAGGACACAGCAGGGGCAAAGGCTCTGAGATGAGAAGGCACCTGTGTGGCCAGATGATGCTGTCTGTATAATAGAATATTGTTCAGACACTTAAAAAACTGACTTAGGAGGGGTTTAATGACATGGGGAAATGATTATGTTGGAAGATTCTATGGGGGCGAAAAGCAGGATAATGACTACCTCACCAAAAGAATGGAAACAGGAAATCATGGGAAGAAATATGCCCAGAAATTGTTTCTGAATGTGGGTTCAGCAAGGAAGGAATTTAGAGAGAATAGAGATGGTTTTGTGCCCCCTGCGCTGCCTGAACTATAGTCTCCGTGGGCTGGATGTGGGAGTCAGAGACCCTCTCGGCTTCTGGAACTGTACCAGCTGGTTCCCTGGCTGAACAAGCAGCCACCCACCAGGACAGCCGTCACTCATCCATTTCCCGAGCCCAGGCACACACACACAGATTCCAGGCACGTCGTCGTCACACGCCTGGTGGTGTAGATTTGCATGTGACTCAGCCCGCAAAGTCAAGTGCAAGAGCTATAACTTTATTTCAGTGACTCAGCTTCATTGAATTTCTCACCCCCTCTCCGGGGGCTGCAGTGAGCATTCATTAGGGCCACGGAGGATTCTGCATCTTCAGCAGGTTCCAGAAGGCTTTGACAGGGCCAAGGTATGAGGAGGGGGACATGGCACTGTCCTGACCCCCAGGGGCTTTTTCAGTGCCTGGTGGCACTGAGCCTCAGGCAGGAAATTTCCTTGCTGAGGACATTTTTGCATGGATGCAAAAATTCTGCTCTAGGCATAAATGATCAGAGATGACGTTGGCCTTTAATTTCCTTTGCCTGCAATCTTTGTCCAGTTTTATTAAGAGGATTGTTCTCTTGTAAAATGAGCTGGCTGTTTTCTCTCTTTTTTCCCCTAGAACAATTAGTATACTACATCTGCTCCTTGAAGTCTTAGTAAAACTCACATGTAGGTCCTTTTTGATTATTGGTTTATATGGGTTTTCTAAGGGAGTTAATTTTGTATCAAAAATGTCATGTTTTAAATTTTTCTTGAATTTTCTTTTCATTCGCAAACTCAATATTCTGCCCAGAAACTTTCTCATTAATGCCAGTGACACAATTGTTCACCAGCCTCTGCACGATACTTTGCAGCTTCTGTTTTCCTTTCTTCATCTCATTTGCCACAAGTTGTGAGAAGAGGAAATACCTGCCCTACTGTCTGCGTTCTCCAGATGGCATTTGTTCTTAGTTCTCCTGAGAAATGAAGCAAGCAGACGATTGCCAATTAGATTGTTATTTTTAATCAGAACAAATGGCTGTTATTGGAGCCAGATCTTGTTTTAAAAGAGACTTGGAGGCTAGGACCTGTTCTTTAGGTCTCACTTCTACCCATTTACCCAGTTACTACCCAGAACTCAAGGGATGGCTGATAGTGACATCCCAGAGATGAATAGCCCAGGCATCATTTTCCCAATGGGTAAGACTGTGATTTTCTGTTCACTGAAGGAAGGGCGTCCCAAATCACAAGTGGATCACGTGTTGACTTCTGTCATTGGGCAGATGAGGAAACCGAGGCTCAGAGAAACAGTGGCTTTCCCAGGCCCCTCCCCATCATCAGGGGCAGAGCCCAGGGGCACAGGCTGCTGCCGACCCCACAAATTCCTGTCCTCCTCCAAAGCGCTAGAAAGCTGGGTCTTTTGTCTGCTAGTCATAATGACAGCGTAACCATGGAAACAACTGTGCTCGAAACCTCAAAATAGACAGTCACTTCTGCTTTTCACAGCACAGAGTCTGCCAAAAGGAAGGGCAGTGCCAAGAGACATGAAGATTCCCTAGAATAGGCGGTAATGACAGTTGCTCCCCCAGGTGGGCCCGCTACTCCATGCCAGCCCCGTGCTGGGCGAAGCAGGAACCACAGATGACGTTGGTCCAGGGCTTGCTATAGACCAGGTGCTGCTCAGAGTTTAACATCTCATCAAGTCCTGAGAGCTGCGCTACGATGCAAGTCCTCGATTATTCATTTTATAGGTGAGGAAACTGAGTGTATTGGTTTCCCATGGCTGCTGAAACGAATTGTCATGAAATCAGTGGCTTAAAACAACATGAATATATTCTTTGACAGTTCTAGAGGGCAGAGGTCCAAAATTCAGTGTTCTCAGGCCTGTATTCCTTCCAGAGGCTTCAAGGGAGAATCGGTCTCATTATCTTTTCCAGCTTCTAGAGGTCACCTATGATCCTTGGCTCGTGGCCCCTTCCATCTTCAAAATGCCTCACTCCAACTCCTGCTTCCATCCTGTCATCTCTTCTACCTTTGACAGTCCTCCTTTCCTCTTATGATTACCAGTGGGCTGGCCCACTTGAGAGAGTCCAGGATAATCTCTGCAGCTCGAGATCCTAAACTTGCATATGCAAAGCCTTTTGTCATGTTAGGTAGCATACGAATAGGTCCCAGGGATGAGGATGTGGCCATCTTTGGGGGCTATTGTTGTTTATCACACAGAGGCCCAGAGAGGTTAAGACATTCCCCTAAGGTCACACAGCTAAGCAGAGCCTATTAGAGGCTCCAGAAGTCTCATGCCTATCAGCCTGTGCCCTTTCTCACTTACTCTTCACAGAAACCTTGAGAACAAAGAATGCTTGTGGGAATTAGGGGTGAACCAGGTTCATTTAAAGGGGCTGGATGGGGTAGATTCTCAGAACTCACCCCTGGTAATGAATCTGGGGTGGAAAGATCAGACCCAGCCCCCCCTCTGCTGGGGAGGCTCCTGATGTCTGGGGACCTGGGGACGAGTCAGGGCAGAGCCCCCAACCGAGGGCACAGCCAGTGTAAAGGCCCTGCAGCTGGATCCTGAGGCCCATGTGGCAGGAATGGAGTCAGGAAAGGTGGGGGGGGGGGGGAGGTGAGGTCAGAAGTGCATGGAGAGAGGAGGATCCACGTGAAGAGAGCTTTACAGACCTTGGTGGGGTGCTCTGGGTTTACTCTGAAAGCATGGGGACCACGGGGCGCTTTGGCCTGGCTGTGTTTTAACAGGATCCCTCTGGCTTCTGAGTGGAGAATAATCGGTGGGGTGAGGGTGGAAGTGGGGGCCAGCTGAGAGGTTTCCCAGGTGAAGGATGCTGATGCTCCCAGCAGGGTGGGTGTGGTAAGTGAAGGTGGTCAGGGTGGGAAGGCAGTCTGGCAGGAGGCACCCCCCCACCCAGTGGCACTGTGTGGGGGCAACAGCCCCATTGCTTCTCCCTCTGCTGCGTGGCGCCCCCAGGCCCCCCGCTCATCCTGGAGCCCAAGGTGGGACTCTCCTGGACACATGTATTCATCTTTCAAGGATGTTCTTGTAACATCAAAGCAGAGGAGGGACCCGTTGCTAGGGAAGCCAGGAGCACGGACCAGGTAGGACCTATCTGTTCCTTCAGGCCAGCCTCCTCCTGGGCTCTCCACCTCCGCAGACCTGCAGCCCCACCTCTGTCCGTCCGTGTTTCTTTCCAGGGTCTCACTGCCCGGCACCATTGTCCCTGAGCGTGTGGCTCAAGCCAGGGCCATTCTTCCATCAGCCTTGAACCTCCCTTCCTCCCAGTCCCACTTGGTCAGTTCTGCCTGCTCAGTTAACTCCCCACCTCCCCATCCACGCCCAGAGAAGACCATCCACACGCCTCACAGGGTGACCAATGATATCCTCACTGATGCCCTCAAGAGGGCACCCCTGGGCTGTGCAGGCAACAATGGGGAGCATTTGATTTCTTTGGCAAACAGCTGGACAAGCTGCACAGAGAACAGGATGTTTGAGTTGAGGTTCTGAATGATGTACTGGAGTTAGTAGGAAAGGAAAAAGGAGCAAAAATAATGGGAAAAACAACCCAAGTGCCTCACTGGGCCAGATGCTTCCAGGTGTTACCTCCGGAGGTCTCACCATGCTTGCCCTTCAGGTGAGGAAACTTGGGCTCAGAGAGGTTAAGGGGCTTGCCTGAAGTCACGCAGGGCTTGGCTCCGCTCTGCTGCCTCGTATATGGCAGGGCAAGGGCTAGGATAAGGCGAGGGAGATGCCTAAGTCGTGCCATGGAAGGAGACATTCATTTCAGATGGCCCCAAGAGTGAGCTGTTCAGTGTGGCGCACCTGCCCTCGGCGTCTGCTTGCCTCACCCTATGCGAGGCCCTGGGACCCTGGTGGGGAAGGGGGTCAGCATGTGGCTGCAGGAGGGGAATTTGGGTTTATGAGGCTGCAGCCGCAGGGCCCGATTAGGAAGGAGCTTTGCTGGCTATATGTGGGAGCTTGAACCTTGGACCTGTGGGCACTGGGAGCCGCGGAGGGCTTTAAGCAGAAGGACACATCGGGGTAGAGTACCCCCACCTCAGGTCTCACTTCCCTTTTCTCGCATGCCAAGTGCTTCGGCACCTCCCCAGGGCCCCTCTCTTCACTCAGGCGAGCAGGACAGAGAGGGGGCTCCTCGCCCCTTCCCCAAGTGTGACAATGGCAACACCCGGGGGGGGGGGGGGGCGTGGTTGTCAGGGAACCGGCTAGGGCCACAGGAGCCTTCATTATGCGAGATTAGTTTTTTAAAAAAGATAAGGCCTGGGTGTCTGCTGTTCCAGGGCCTCCCAACTGTAAAATAATCAGGGCAGGCGAGAGAAGGTGGGATGGAGCCCGCCACGCTCTGGGGTGCACTTCTTTAAACTCTTGGCAGTTTAAAGAGGCAATAATTACTGCGAAATGTCCTTAGTGAGTCTGTCAACCAGAAGGGAGATCCCCTTGTCTCATATTAATACCCTGGGGATGTTTAGGCTGTGGGGGCGGGGCTGGGGATTGATACAGAAGATTCTCCAGTCTTTCAACAACAACAAAACTGTATTGAAAATTTCAGCCCTACTCAGTACTCTGTGGTGATGTAAATGGGAAGGAAATCAAAGAGAGGGGATGTATGTATACATACAGCTGATTCACTTTGCTGTACAGTAGAAACTCACACAACATTGTAAAGCAACTGTACTCCAATAAGAATGAATTTTAAAAACACATTAAAATAACAACAACAAAGCAATGTCATAGAAATGTTTGACAAGAAAGCTGAGAACTTCTCCGTGTAGCTTTTTTCAGGCTTGGTAATACCCCTTCCCACTAATCTTTTTCATTTCTGGTGCTTTTGTGCTTAGAACAAACCATCAGAAATGCCCACAGACAGCCAGAACTGGGGTTGCTGTGGCTGTTGGGTGCTTCTGTTTTCAACCAGGGATCCGATCATCCTCTCAGCCTTTGACCTCTGTGGCTTCCTGCTCCTTAAAGCTGGCAGAAGACACAGCCGTGGCTCTGTGATATCCAGTACGGATGCTCCTCTGCGATTCTGGCCCCCGTAGGTCTGCTGAACTCCCACAAGGCGTGCTGGGAGCTCTGTAAGCTGCAGAGTGCAGTGAGCTGGACCAGACCTAGTGGTTTGGGTGGAGGCCAGAGGGAACCACTGAGGCAGGCAAGGGGTACAAAGGCAGGGTGCAAGAGACAGTCCCCACTTTATTCTTTTTATATTTTTTTAAATTTTTATTTTACTTTTAATTGAAGGATAATTACTTTACAATACTGTAATGCTTCCTGTCATACATCAACATGAATGAGCCACAGGCACACATACACATGTCCTCCCTCTTAAACCTCCCTCTCACCTCCCTCCCCATCCCACCTCTCTAGGTCGTCACAGAGCGCTGGCTTTGGGTTCCTTGCATCATACAGCTAACTTCTGCTGGCTATCTATTTTACATATGGTAGCGGAAATGCTAAGTCACCTCAGTCGTATCTGACTGTTTGAGACCCTATGCACCATAGCCCCCCAGGCTCCTCTGTCCAAGGGATTGTCCAGGCAAGAATACTAGAGTGGGTTGCCATTTACTTCTCCAGGGGAT
This sequence comes from Antilocapra americana, assembly GCA_007570785.1. NCBI lineage: Eukaryota > Metazoa > Chordata > Mammalia > Artiodactyla > Antilocapridae > Antilocapra > Antilocapra americana. Next base: position 4,454,202 of record ML660770.1, on the reverse strand, counting down.
CTTCTTAACCCAGGGATCAAACCCGGGTCTCCTGCATTGGCAGATGGGTTCTTTACCACTAGCACCACCTGGGAAGCCCAATGTATATGTTTCAATATTACTCTCTATGCTTTTATATCTTACTTTCTTTCTGACCCCTAGCAGCAGAGATGCTGATTCAATCAAGAAAGAATTCCTGCCACATCCTAGGGGAAGTGCAGGGTGCCACCCAGGTCCCTGCTGAGAGTTTGGGGTACATCTTCTTTCAATCCCTCTGCCCCATTTCCCCCCAATATTAGGTCCATATCCCTGTTCATTTAAAGACAATACAGAATCTCACTGCTTTAGTTTAAGTAGGAAATCAAGTATTGAATTTTTTTTTTCTTTACCCCAAGCATCTGAAAGAAGAGGGAAATGTCATAGATTTAGTTTGGGGCTTAAAGAAACATGATGAATGCTGATATCTGCAGAAATAAAGGTGTCAGTGTAATTACTATTGCCAGGCACAAAGCACAATTATGTGAGATGACCAATCAGAATTCAGAGGTTTTAGAGGCTAAAGGTGACCCACTAGGAGGTCTCCTCACCACCGCAGGGAGCAGAAATCTGGAGAAGCCCACAGCTCGCCTTGCCCGCCCTCTCTCCAAGCCCTGCTGTGTTCTCCCACTGCCCACAGGATGATGCCCTTCCCCTGGTTTACAGTTCCTGGCTTGCACCTTTGTCAGTTTCCATGGTCTTCAGCTCATCGCTGTCCCAGGGCCTTTGCACATGACATGAATTCTGCCTGAAGTTCTCCCTGGTATCTCATTTCATTCACATCTCTGCTCAGATGCTCTCCCCCATAGAGGCCCCGTCTGTCCAAATCACCAGCCCCTCGTTCTCCCTTTCTCCTCGCTTGCTTCGTCTTTCTTCCCAGCACTCCCCACTGCCCCCACAGTATTGCACGTCACTGAGCTATACTGTCTGTCTCTGGGAGGAGAATGAGGGCCCCAGGAGACAGGGGGCCTTGCTCAGTGCAGCATCCCAGGCTCTCAAACAGCGCTTGGCTATGGTGGGCACTTAGCATGGACTGGCTAACTGAGAGAATGAATGCATGCCTGCACACGTGAGCACGTGAGACCATCAGATTGGCCTCGAAATGTTCCCTGCCACCCTGCAGAGGGGAATCTGGGCAGGAGCTGTATTTCTGGGAAAGGCAAGAGCAGTGTCAACCTTGGACAAGTGGGAAACTGGGTTCCCAGATGGAGTGTAAGGGGCTAGGATGGACCTGGCAAGTGGCACATGGGATGTCCCCATAGAGGAGGCACCAGGAGGTGGGGCACTCTGGCGAGCCTCTGGGGACATGTGGTCAGCTTTGTGCTCCCTGTTTGAAACCTGGAGGCTCACAGCAGGCCAGCACGCAGGACAGTCACTCAGCTGGTGCCTGTGGGGACAGCTGGACAGGTCGTCAAACATTTGAGTCCTTCTAGACTGGCTGGACATAGCTGCCCACCCACTACCCCATCCTCTTCCCTGAGCCCAGGGCCATCCATGGCCCAGGTCCTAATTGGTCATCAGGGACCGTAACATCCATCCTGCTGCAGGACCAGGGCCACTATACAGTCTGATTGACCTGTGAGGATACTGGTCGGCAAACTGGTAGGGCAGCCAGCAACAGACATGAGCCTGGAAGAGCTCATCCCGCTGCACAGGGACCTCTGTGTATCAGGGAGGCCTGGTTATGGAGGCTGCAGGGAGGGGACACTGCTTGGGGAACCCGCTCTGAGATGTCTGGTAGGGGCAGGAAGCTCTAGCCTTCGGGGCCCAGGAAAGCATTTCCTGTGTGGAGCAGCGGGCCTGCAGTAATGAGAGGTGGGAGGCCAATGGGACTCACAGGTTGTACCTGTGGCGGTGAGATCTGGTTATGTGGCAGCCAAATAACACACCGCAGAGTGGGATTCGGCCGTGTGTGCCCAGCACACCAGGAACAGAGGCCCCTGAGCCAGTTAGAACCGCAGAGGGTGCACCGCCTGGTCCAGAGCGTGGTCCAGCGCCTTCGAGGATGCCCTGATGCCTCAAGGTCCTGGAGTTCAGAATCGCCAGCAGGAGGCAGCAGAGAGCAGCACAATGAGCACCCCTACTCCACCACTTCCCGCTCTGAGACCTCCATCCATGCCTGTTTCTTTGGCTATAAGATGGGAATACTAATGGTACCGACCTGACATTTTTATTGGGGGATTCAGTTCAGTTCAGTCGCTCAGTCGTGTGTGACCCCATGAACCGCAGCATGCCAGGCTTCCCTGTCCATCACCAACTCCCGGAGTTTACTCAAACTCATGTCCCTCGAGTCGGTAATGCCATCCAACCATCTCATCCTCTGTCATCCCCTTCTCCTCCTGCCTTCAATCTTTCCCAGCATCAGGGTCTTTCCCAATGAGTCAGTTCTTCGCATCAGGTGGCCAAAGTGTTGGAGAATTAGATAAGGTCATGTTCAGGAAAGTTCAGTGCAGAATCTGGCTCAGAGTAAATGCTCCATAAATATTGTTCCAAAAGCTAGTTCTTCCCCTCTGGGAGGATTCATTCGGGGCTGTGCCTGCCAGTATTTAGTTATAGGTTTGATGAATGAATAAACAACTGCATGAGCCCAGGGTGGAAACAGAGCCATCTGTTGTTCGAACCTCACAGGGTGAGCAGCCCAGTGACCTGGTTGTTTCTGTCTCCGCAGTATTTGAAGAGCCTGAGGACCCCAGTAACCGCTCGTTCTTCTCAGAAATCATTTCCTCCGTGTCAGACGTGAAGTTCAGTCACAGCGGCCGGTACATGCTCACCCGCGATTACCTCACGGTCAAGGTCTGGGACCTGAACATGGAGGCGCGGCCCATAGAGACCTACCAGGTGGGCGCCATGACCCGGAAAATCTGGGAGCCCTTCTGTGAGTGGGAGACCCCCAGCCCTTCCCTGTGCTTTTGCACGGAGGGGCATTCCCAGCTATCAGTGGCTTTCATCAGTCCATTTTGCAGGTGAAGACACTGAGGCTCAAGAAATCAGGCAGCTCATCTCACGTAGCCCAGCCCAGGGGCAAGCTCAGCCTCGCCTCACTGGGCATTGCGGGTCCTCTACTTGCTGGCTCCTGCTCGGAGGCAGGGCTGTGACTAGGCCTTCAGTTCAGGCCCCAGGAGACAAAGATGAACCTCACACTGGGCTCAATTTGAGGGTGCAGACAACGGCTTCCCTTCCCTGGAGCCAGTGTCTGCAATCCTACCATTAAGGCAGGCTAAGCACTGCCCTTTCCCAGGGAGCATCCTTAGCTGGTGATGCAGTGGTGAACTGGGAGCTTGGTAATTTCTAAATTCTCAGGGCAGGTTTTTTCAGCCAGGCCTATAGGGTAAAGCCAGGGACACCTGCCTGGAAAGTTGTTTATCATTTTTCTGTTATGATTCATCCATATATATGAGGGAATGGAAGACAAAACTCATGTAATGTTACAATTTGGTAAAAATATAGGACTGTTTCAAAGCTGCTTTAAAGCTGCTCCAGTTATGTTTCTAGTTGCGGCAATCTGGAGGAGGTGACATTTGTTCTGAAACTTGTAGGAATTGGTCATGCAGATGAGAGTGGGAGAATGCCTCATCAGAGGACCCAACCAAATTCTTATGGTGTCACCAAGTATGAGGTACACACAGGGTGCCACATACACATGTCACCTCCACTCCTTACTGCGCCTGTGAAGAGGGTACCATAGGCCCCATTTGGCAGGAAGGAACCTGGGGTACTGAGAGGTGATGGTATGGGGAGCTGACTCACAGCTGGGCAGTGACAGACTCAGAGCCCAGATGGGAGCCCTACAGGCCCTTCCCTGTCCTCCCTCCAAGGCCTGGGGTACATGTTCGGGGAGAGGGAAGGGCCCCACCAGGAAGGGGCACAGAGCTGAGAGGGGAGGATTGGGGTTCAGAGTCTGACCTTGGACATATGTGCTCCTGGCAGCCCCATGCCCACAACGATGTCTCGGAAGGTTCTGGTGCACCCCCCCCGCCCCCCCCCCCCCCCCCACAGCTTCCTCAGGACAATGGATTCATGAAAGGCTCCATGTATGTTTACCAGAAGCCCTGACACTCCCTCCAGTTCTGACCCAAGCAGGCCTCCTGCTCCCATGGCATAACCCAGGAATGGATCAGGTCTTCCTCTGACCCTCAGAAGTGGCAGAGGTCAGAGATTGGGGCAGGAATGACATAACCCCTGCTCAGGCCTTTGGGGATGACTGTTCTGATGCCTTCCTAGAGCATGTCCAGGGACATGACTGTTCCAACCCCCTTAGCACTGCTGCCCTACCCCACCAGCCTTTCATGTCCCTAGAGTCAGCAAAGGGCCACAGACCCTGAAACTAGATGTTGAATTGAGCATTTGGGGGGAGGAAGGTCCAGAGCCTTTAGATTCTCAAAGCACAGGAAAACCCAATAAAGCAGGAGAATCCCTGCTCTCAAGGACAAGGCCCAAAGCTGGTTGCTTGGCTTCTGGCCCCACTGACCTCTTGATTCTAAACTAGTAATAGCTACATACAACCAACACAGTAGCTAATATTTTTAGTTGTTATGCACTAGGCATTGTGTATTGCAGATCTGTATTTGGCTGACTTGCAGTACTGAATAGATAAGAGCTATTCTCTCTTTACAGAAGAGTGAGTGGCTTTGTGACCCATTCAGTGTTCCAACAGCTACTATGGTGATTTAGTTCCCCATCATTTGCTTGTCGGTTTTCTACCTTCCTGAGTGATACCTCATGGTGGGAAAATGGCTGCCACAACTCCAGGAACTATGCCAGCCTTCCAGGCAGGAAATAAGAGGACACGTGAAAGGCTGTGCTGGTTGGATCTGTGGCATATTTTATCAGGAACTCGAAAGCTTTCCCAGGACACTCCTCAGAAGACCTGTTACAACTCATTGGCTAGGATGAGCCCCTGACCAAACTGGGAAAATTAGTAGTATTATGGCCTCTGTGGCTGAAGAAGGCAGGGAGAAAGGGGTGTTGTGTCAGCCAGCCCTCGGCCCGTGCTGCATTGATCTAAGACCTTGGCACACTGTCCTATTCTAAGCCTCCCAGCTGCCCAGGGAGGTGGGGACGGTGTCCTCTCGATCCCATTTGGAGAAAACTGAGTTAAATGGCAGTAGAGTAGCAAGCAACGGACCTTAGATCGGTGCTCACATCTTCTTACACCAGAGCCCACACCCTTCCTCACCCTGCCACCAGAGGGCAGGAGGCACTCGGTGTGCAGGAGACGACGGCGTGTGTTTGGACGAGTGCATCAGTGAGGCCGCCCTGACTGCATGGGGCATACGCAAACATGGAAACCTGGAGGGGTGAGCATGAGCACCCTACAATCTGTGACCGGAAATGAGGTCAGGCACCGTTTATCCCGTTCATCTTAGTCGTTACACACCCTGGGCCGGTGTTCTGTGCCCCTATAGACCCTGGGCTCAGAGGGAGGGAGGAGCCACTGCCTCACCCTCAAGGGTCCCAGACGACAGGGACACAGTGAACCTGAGCTTGGTGTGGCCATGGGTCTGGAGACCCCCCGGCCACAGACACACACCATCGGAGAGGCACCAAGGGCTCTGAAGGAAGCAGAGTGGAGAAGGGGAAACAGCTGGGGGAGGGACCCTGCTATTTCTTTCAGACAAGTGGCCCCACCTAGGGAGCCCAGCCACACCATCTCCAGTTGCCTCTAATACCACTCCTTTATTTTTTAAAACTGTGTTGAGGTCCTGTGATGTGCCAGGCCCTCTGCACCGCACTGGGAAGTTGTTGGGGAACGAGACAAATAGATTTTGCAGGAGGGACATCCATTCCAGCAGGGAAGATGGCCAGAAACCAAGCAAACAAATAGATGAAATAATCACAAACCTCCCAAAGGACGACAAATAAACCAGAGGCTGAGGCGGAGGAAACAGGGGTGCTGAAGCCTAGGAGAAGTAAGGGCATGAGCCCTCTGCAGGGAGGGTGTTCCCAGAGGCGGCAACAGCAAGTGCCAAGGCTCTGAGGCAGGAACATGGTTAGTGCACGCAAGGGATGGTGAGAGCCGGAGCAGAGTTAACCCATGGGCGGGAAGAAAGGCCTGAGGTCAGAGAGGTGAGCAGGGGGACTTGTGTGCCCTGGAAGGCTTTGAGTAAAGGCATGACATGGTGCAGCTTGGTTTCCAAGGAATCCCTCTCGCTGCCTATAAGATAGTCCTGGGCTGGGGAGCATGGGGAGCGTGGGCAGACACAGAGCTACCAGGAGGGCTTTTGCAATAAGATGGATGGGGGGTGCTTGAAGCAGGCTGGCAGCATAGGACGGATGTGGTGAGAAGGGATGGGGTCCGGATCATTTTGAATTCTGGATGGGCTGAATGTAGGTGTGAGAGATAAGGGAAAACATGGTCATCTGTAGCCTTTGTACCAGTGGAAGGATGCGGGATAGAAGGACGACCAGGGCTCAGCCATGCTCAGCCTTAAGGGGTCTCTGGCCCACCCTTGTAGACACAAGACAGTCCAGTGTGGGCTTCTGGGAGAGAGGTCCTGGCTGGAGAGAAACATCTGGGTGATGTCAACCTATGGACAGAATTTAAAACAAGAGCGCAGGTTTGGTGGGAAGAGAAAGGTGGGGGAAGCAAGCTTTGTGGGCAGGGCAGGCCTTCTCTGGGGAGAGGCGTGATGGCCAAAGCCTGAGGAAGTCTTGGGTTAAGAACCTTCCAGTCTGGCAGAAATCGAGCCAATATTGCAAAGCAATTATAGTTCAGTTAAAAATAAATAAAAAGCTGCCTGAAAATAATAACGACAACAACAGCAAAATCACAATCATGAAAAAATGAAAAGAATTAAAATTGATTCTGAGAACAAAAAAAGAAAGAAACTTCCAGGCTGTGGGGTCAACATAAACACAAAGTCAGGGCAAGAGCCTCAGGTGCACCTGATGCCCCAAGGAAAGGGTCAGAGAGAGATGCGACGCCTGGGGAGATCCAGGGAGGCGTTCAGTGCGCTCAGCCGCTTAGTCGTGTCCGACTCTCTGCAACCCCGTGGACTGTAGCCCACCCGGCTCTTCTCACTTCAAGGAGGAACAGACCACAGCTCAGAGAAGTGAAGTCACTGTCTAGGGTCACACAGCCAGGGAGGGGCAGAGCCAGGCTTTGGTTCCCTTCAGTCTTGTTCCCTTCATCACTGTGACTGTCCCCTGTCTGGCCACAGTTCAGGGGTTGGCCTTGTGCCAGGCTGGGGACCCTTCCCAGTGATCAGGGCTGAGTCAGGAGTGTCATCCAGACCCCGGAGGGCACAGCCCTGCTCAGTGGGACCCTCCTCATGGAGGGGGGCCCAGGACTATCCAGGGACCCTCTTGACTCACCCCATTACCCCCTTCACCCACCAGGTCCATGATTACCTTCGGAGCAAACTCTGTTCCCTGTACGAGAATGACTGCATTTTCGACAAGTTCGAATGTGCCTGGAACGGGAGTGACAGGTAACCTCGGACCGTGGACCTTCGCCCTGCGGGCCCGGCTGCTGATCTGGTGTGTGGGGGGGTGGGGTGGGGGGTAGGCGGAGCCAGAATTCCCTGTTATCCAGCCAAAGGAATCAAGGTGTTCCAAGGAGCCCCGGCCTTTCTTGTAAGCAGGCTCAAGCTCTCAGCTCTCAAGTTCAAGGATGGAGATGAAACTTCACATTCTGAAATTACATCCATTTGAATCTCTGTTCTCCTGAACGGTAGTGTAAGCATCTTCAGCCAATTCTGGGTGCCTCACCACGCAGCCCCTTCCCCAGGTTGTCAAGGGTGAGGGGTATATCAATGCCAGGTCCCCCGTGGGGCATAAGGGTTTAGCCACTGGTCTACACCCGCCTCCAGCCATTATAGCTTCTGCTTACAGCTCACAGGGGCTCCAGAGAGCGCTTCCAGCTCCTGCATCTTCGGGGCCTGGGGGGCTTCCACAGGTGCACCCACCCCTCACAGCCCTGTCCACCCGGGAAATGGACCTGAGCCTGACTTGAGTTCCTGTTTCCCCATCACCCGGCTCAGCCCAGGGCGAGCGTGGACAAGGAAGGTCCAGGGCAGGGACTCGGGTAACCAGGGCACACAGGGGTGAAAACCACACTGGGCCAGGACGTCAGCGCGTCCCCCGTCACACTTCACAACCGGAGCAGGGCTGGTGGGTGAGAAGAGGCAGAGTGCAACCTGGCAGCCCTCCACTCGGGTGCATCCAGGGTGTGGATTCCACCAGTCCCAAGCATCCGGCCATAAGAAGGCTGGGTTCTAAGTGTGGCTGGCATCGCCATGGTCCTGTGAGAACCTCTGTGCTGTGATGCTGTGTGGCTATGAGCACAGGCCCCCTGGGACCGTCAGGGAAGGTGGGTGGGGAGAGTGGCAGAACCACAGGGACAAGACCTGAAGGGCACCCCTGGGAGCAGGCTGGCCCCAAATGGGACCAAGCTGCTGTGTCTGGGGGTGGGGGACCCCCTAGGGCTGCTGCCAACATCCTGGGGCTCATCTGGCTGAGGGGTCTCCACGTGGACAGTGTTCTCATAGGGACTAAGATGGTGGGCACAGGGGGTCCGCTGAAGGATGCTTAGAAAACCAGGTGGAGCCCTGGCCTGGGACTGGACTGATGCAGCTGGGTCAGAGGGACACAGCGCTCCCTCCGGGGGCCTCCACCTGGGCTGACACATTGGAGGTCCCCCAGCGAACACCGGCAGCAGGTCTGGGGGTCTATGAGAGCTGCTGGGAAAAGGGGATCCCAACACTGCTCCGTGTGTGCATGTGTCTGTCTGTGTTGGGCTCCCTACTGGTTGTGACCATTGCCCGCCCTTCCTCCATATCACCACCAGGGGGCGGCCATGAACAGTGAATGCTGAGCTTCCAGAGACTGGAGCCGCCTTCTCTTCCTGGCTTTCCCGTGCCCAGCCTGGAGCTCAGCCGTCCTGCCTCTCACCCACCTCTTCCTGCCATGCCAGCCACCCCAGTCCTGGTAGTCCCTGCCACCCACCTCCACACACCATTCTGCTCCCACCCCCTGCAACCCTGACCACATTACACCTGGCTCACTCCTGCTGTCACTTCAAATGACTGACTCAACCCAAGGCCACCTCCACCAGGAAGCCCTCAGGGTGTTCCTCTCCATCTCAACATTCCCAGCCACCTGGGTTTTCCTTCTGTGTCTTTGTGTTTATTACATTTTCACCTTGCCTCTTCCCCACTGGTGGGACTGCCCCTGGGAGTGGGACTGTAGCTCAGCCCATTCTGAGCCCCTGACCTGAAGCCTCAAGAGTGTCCAGTCAATGACTGTTGACCTTCGGGAAGGCAAAGGGATGTGCCACTTCTTTCCACTTCATCGCAAGCATCTTGTGAGCCCAGCAAGCCCCGTAGAGGAGGTGTGTGTGTGTGTTAGTCACTCTGTTGTATCTGACTCTTTGCATCCCATGGACTATAGCCCATCAGGCTCCTTTGTCCATGGGATTCTCCAGGCAAGAATACTGGAATGGGTTGTCATTCCCTTCTACAGGGGGTCTCCTCAACTCAGGGATTGAACCCAGGTCTCCTGCATTGCAAGCAGATTCTTTACTGTCTGAGCCCCAGGAAAGCCCATAGAGGAAAATCCCAAGATGAATAAAGCCTGATCCCTGCCTTCCAAGAGCTCAGATGCTAAGGGGAGAAGCAAGTACTGCCCTCAGGGCCCCCACCCTTGCAGACCAAAGCCAACCTTCTGAATCCTGTAGCTCAGTATTTCCTGTCCTTCTTATGTTAATGGGAAGCTTCCAGCATCCCGATTGTATATGCAGCAGCAAAGAGCTAGTGGGCAACTGATAACGCTCACAGTGCCTCTTACTCAACTCCAGGAAGACTCGAATCCGCAGCCTGGGAGACAGGAAAGAGCAGAGGTTTTTGGATCCAACACCCTGGATTTCCAGACCACACCACCAGTCTCCAGCTGCTTGCTTAATTGTTGTTGTTGTTCACTCACTCAATAGTGTCCCACTTTTGCAACCCCATGAACTGCAGCACTCCAGGCTTCCCTGTCCTTCACCATCTCCTGGAGTTTGCTCAAACTCATGTCCACTGAGTTGATGATACCATCCAACTATCCTTATCTTCTTTCACCTCCTTCTCCTCCTGCCTTCAATCTTTCCCAAGCTGTCTGATCTCTCTGAGTCTGCTCACATGGAAAGTGGTTCGAATAAACCATGTCTTTCAAGGGCTGCTTTGAGGATGAGAACTTGTGTGTGACGCTCCTGGAAAGGTCATGCTCTGTACTGGCAGTGGCTGGTCCAATGGTTGTCACACATGGATCTGCTGTCTGTCTTGTCTTAAAGAACCCTGCTGAGCCTTCAAGACCCAACTCAAATGCCATCTCTTCTAGGAAGTTCTCCTCGATTCGTTCTGCCTGGGAAAAAGGGATTTGTGTCAACTAAGCATCTTCCAGCTTCCCTGGTGGAAGATGGTAAAGAATCTCCTTGCAATGCAGGAGACCCAGGTTCGTTTCCTGGGCTCGGAAGATCCCCTGAAGAAGAGAATGGCAACCCACTCCAGTATTCTTGCCTGGAGAATCCCATGGACAGAGGAGCCTGGCAGGCTACAGTCCACAGAGTCTCAAAGAGTTGGATATGACTGAGCGACTAACACTTTAAGCATCTTCCAGTTGCAGGAATCAAACAAGCCTAAGTTTGTTCTGATAAGTTCCAGCAAGACTATCTCAGAGCTCACACTGTACCTTTAGGGCCATTTCCTCTCGGTCCACACCCATCTCAGAGTCTCCCTGCTTCTTACACACTAGGTTCTTCCTCCCTGACTATGGCTGGCTCCCCCTTGCAGTTATGGACGGTGACCCCAAATAGTACTCCTTACTTTGTCCTTCCGGACCACAATTCCCCTTCTAGGTATATGGAAAAATTCTCAGAGAAGGATCTGATTGGCTTTGTTGGCGTCACATGCTCACTTTTGCACCAGTCAGCATGGACAGGATCTATTGCATGCCACAGTTGGCCAGAAGGGGGCAGTAGAGCATCATGATTGACAGACCCTCCAGCCCCACAGGGATGGGGCAGGAGTCTGCCAGTGGAAAGAAGAGAGCCCGGTGACCAGGGCAGCCGGGGCTGTGATCCTCACATGCAGACGAGGAAAACGAGACTGGCAGAGGTGAAGCAACTTGCTTAGATGCAAGCCAGGGCAGGGAGTCCCCTTTTCCCTGTTAAAGGAACCTTCTGGGATGTTAGAGCACGCCTAAGAAAGGGAGCAATGGGTCAGCCCTACCTGCCGTGGTTTGCAGGATGCTGGGACCTGGTGGTCTGAGGTGCTCATCAGGTGTGTGGGGGGGTCTCCCTCCTCCCCAGAGGTGTCCTCTGGATCCCGCACCTGAATGGAAGGAGGATTAGCAGCTGTGTGGGTTGCAAATGCCTTTGATGACCTCACACTCCCTCCCCTGGTGGCTCAGGAGAAGGGTGGGTGTGGTGTGACAGCACCCACTGGGTTCCGTGGACTGCTCCCTGGAGAACCAGGAGGGCTGCCTTCTCCTCTCTCTTGCCCCTGCAAGCAAAGAGGGAGGGGGGAGGCCCCCCAGTCCAGCCCCTCGGCAGGCAGCGCCCTTCTCTGGGAATCCATCACCCACTCCCTCCTTCTGCTTCCCTAGTCTTGGGCTTCTAGTCAGACAGGTGGGCCACAGGGATGGCTAGAATCTATAAATGTTGTTCATCGTTCAGCCACTAAGTCGTGTCCAACTCTTTGTGAGCCCATGGAGTGTAGCACGCCGGGCTTCCCTGTCCTTCGCTATCTCCCGGAGTTTGTTGAAACTCATGTCCATTGAGTTGGTGGCGCCATCCGTCCATCTTATTCTCTGTGACTTCAATATCAGTCCTTCCAATAAAATTCAGGGTTGATTTCCTGAAGGATTGACTGGTTTGATCTCCTTGCTGCCCAAGGGACTCTCAAGAGTCTTCTCTAGCACCATAAATACCTGTTGGCATTTAATACAGAAGAGGAGGTGGCATTCACTGAGCAGCACTCTTCTAAGCATTTTAGCATATTACCTAATTCATTCTCGGGGCTATTCTCACCAGGGGCTGGGGCCCCTCGTTATCCCATTTTATAGATGGGAAAGCTGCACGGGCAGCCCTGTGACCCAGCCTGCAGAGCCCTACACCCGTGCACACCAGCTGGGGCAGTGACAGGGCATCTGGCAGGGTCCCGGGCAGGCCCCCTCTTGTCTGAAGAGCCAGAGAGGCCTGGTGGGACTGCTGCCCAGGGGTCTGGAGGTCAGAGTTCATCCCAGCTGGTGACCCTTAGGCCTGAGGATTCTCTCTGCAGGGGTGCACAATCATACCCACCCACCCATACACACACACACACACACACGCACGCACGCACGCACACACATTGGCACCTCGCCCGCCTTGCCCTCTCTCCTCCCTGCCTCTGCCTCCTGCTCACTCACCTTGCTCACCTGGCAGAAAGCGCTGTCTGGGCAGGGGTCCAGGCCTCTCCCCAGCCCTGAAAGCCCCCCTGGCCATGCTCACTGCCCTGCTATCTGTCCTGCACATGGAGACTCTGGCCCAGCTTCCTCATACCCACATGGTACCCGGGTCACTACTCGCTCCCCTGCCCACCTCTCCTCATTCGCAGCCCTGCTGTGTCTGAGAGATAGGAAGAAGGAGCAACGGAGGGTGCAACCTGGGCAGTGGTCCCGTGTCACCTCCTGAGCTCTGTGGGGTCGCCCCTGAGCATCTGCTTGTGATGGCCAGGGTCAACCTGTCCATGCACCCCCCTGCTCCCCCACCCCATCCCCTGGCCTTGGGGTGCAGGGTGCCGGGTGGGAGGATGGCCCCTCTGCTGACTTCACCCCACCCCCCACCTCGTCCTCCAGCCTGAACACGGGCGGCCCACAGCTGGCAGAGCTGTTGGTAAGGGGTAGGTATTGCGGTGATGAATGCATTCCAGTGGCAGAGGATGAGCTGGTTAGATGGCATCACTGACACAATGGACAGGAATCTGAACAAACTGCGGGAGACAGTGGACAGAGGAGCCTGGTGGGCTCCATGGTGTCACAAAGAGTCGGGCACAAACTTAGTGACTTGAGTAGCAACAACACTTGGTGATGACCGGGCCAAGGGTCCCTTGCCTGGACCCCATGGGGCAGCCACTGGCACGCCCAGCATCCCTAGGTCAGGCCCAGAGACTGGACTTGGGCTTCGGTGACTTTCAGGCACCAGATCCTCTCTGATTGGGGGGCATCTTCAGGCTCAGCCCACTCCCTGTCCCACACTGGGTGGGGTCACACTGTCAGGAAGCCTCATGGGTCATAACTTAGGTGACATAGGAGCCCACCCAGCCTTCCCCAGGGTGAGCTGACATCAGGGGAGAGAAGAGGGGCCACTTTGGGAAGGGAGGGTGCCGAGGGCACCCTCTCCACCAACCGACCAGCAGCCAGCGGGCCAGGATGGGCGGGTTCCTCACGCCCACCCAGCACCCTTGTCATTTCATTGTCTCAACAACACTCAGATCTATTCACACCAATTAAGATTTTAAAACAGAAAAGAATAGAGCCAGAAAGTACATTAGAATTTTCCACCTACCCTCCTTTCACCTCCAGGGATTAGAGGAGTCTCTTAAAAAAGGAGAACCACTTGACTGCCAGCCCCATCCCACCCTTATCACCCCCCCCCCCGACAGAGTGTCAGAGAAGCCGATCCGATCCGCTCACCCCTGGTTTGTCCCCTGTCCATGGAGGTTGGGGGTGGGGAGGAGAGGGACTGAGCCAGGCACTTCATGCCTTTCTAAGACTTCACTTCAGTGGCTTAGTTGTGTCCGACTCTTTGTAACCCCATGGACTGCAGCATGCCAGCCTTCCCTGTCCATTACCAACTCCCGGAGTTTACTCAAATTCATGTCCATTGAGTCGGTGATGGCATCCAACCATCTCATCCTCTGTCGTCCCCTTCTCCTCCTGCCTTCAATCTTTCCCAGCATCAGGGTCTTTTCCAATGAGTCAGTTCTTTGCATCAGGTGGTCAAAGTATTGGAGTTTCAGCTTCAGCATCAGTCCTTTCAATGCATATTCAGGACTGATTTCCTTTAGGACTGACAGGTAGGATCTCCTTGCAGTCCAAGGGACTCTCAAGAGTCTTCTCCAACACCACAGTTCAAAAGCATCAATTCTTCAGCGCTCAGCTTTCTTTATAGTCCAACTCTCACATCCATACATGACCACTGGAAAAGCCAGAGCTTTGACTAGACAGACCTTTGTTGGCAAAGCTTATTAATGCTGTCTAGGTTGGTCATAGCTTTTCTTCCAAGTGTGGCTGTAGCTGTGAGTGACCCATGGCATTCGCTCATTCATTTGGCCAGTCATTTGCTCATTCATTCCTTTGTTCCACAGATACTTAGTGCACTGGCACCCACAAGGGGCAGGTACCTTCTGAACCTGCAGGTCTGGCCGTGACTAAGACAAGCTTCTGGCCCTTCAGTCCATTTGGTTTACAAAGCATTTACTGTGTCCTTAATCTTCATGGGTTGGGGTAGGGGGTGGGTTGTCCTCTGCTTGATCAGCTCCTGTTGGCTGTTGCTGGGGGTTGTCTTTCCTTCAAGGACCGCTTACCCCTAGGAGGGCCAGGCCAGGCCCTGGGGACTCAAACAAGACACACGTGTCCCCGGAGCCCCCGCCTGGTGTGGAGACAGAAGCACAGGGGGATGCTTGCCTGTGGATGGTTAATTAGTGTTTCGAGGTGAGCCCAGAGTGTCCCCCACCCCTGACCCCTCCAGCTCCTGTCTCCACCCTCCTCCTCCCAAGAGGCTGTGCCTGGAGGTTGACCCTGTGTGCCTGCTGGCCTCTGGCTGGGTTTAACCATGGGGCACACTAGAAAGAGCCTGAGGGTGGCGAGAGAGGCCAGAGCGTTCATCCCCCCGTTCCCTGTCGTCTTGGGTAACCATGTCCCTTAGGGCACAGCTTCCTGCAGAGGACAGCCCCCTTCACACAGATTCCTCTGTCTCTGTTTCTTTCTCTCTCTCTCTCTTTGTGACTCCTCCCTCCCCTCATGTCTCAGGCCAGGGTTGGGGGTGGTAGTGGTTTCCAAACTTACAAATGTACCAGTCCCTGAGCACAACACTTTCCCTGGATTCCCTTGAAACCTTCCAGAACATGTGTGAACAGTCCTTTTATGGAGCTCCTCTCCAAGCACCCAGTTGGCATGTGCCCTCTGCCCCCTACTGGGGCCTTAGTGAGCCTCGCCCCCTTCTGCCTGGATGCCCCTCAAACCAGCCTCGGAAGAGCCACTTTATGCAAGGGGTGTTCCATCCTCATGGCTCCCAAACACCCACCCACCCATTTCTGAACACGAGGTCAGAGAGAGTTTGGGCGTCAAGAGGAGGTGGCGCCGATCACTAACACTGCAGTTGTGGCTCTGGCAGAAGGTCATGGGTGCAAGGCGTCTCCAGGAAACACACAGCCTGGGCAGGGAGCCACTCGTGGGCTGGAACCAAAAGAGAGCTCCTGGCCCAGAGGCAGCAGGCCCCAAGCCAAGGAAAATGTCCTTTCTGTGAAGGATCAGAACTCAGAGGGACAGACTGATCGGTGAGAAAGGAGACACAGTGCTGTGTCCTCACATGCGGAGACAGATGTGTCACCCTCCCTCGGCCCTCTGCCAGGGGGCCCCTCTCCCTGAGCAGCATTAGTGACCAGGCAGCAGAGGGGCCTCCCTCCCCAACCCCATCCAGCAGAGACCGACATAAGAGATGGTCCACAGGGCAGGCAACTTGTAATCACAATTTGTCCATTCTCAGCTGGGCCCCGGGGAGGTGGGCTTCCCCAGGTCTCCCATAAAGATGCTACAGGCTAGGGCCTCAGCTCCCATACTCTCCTGGTCCAACCAGGTGGAGCCTTGCCTTCGTGTGTCTCCTCCACATGGGATTATGCCTGTAGCTCGGGTGACACTGAAGCCATGGCTCGCGTACCTAACCCTGCTAAACCTAGGGGTCCTCGTGGCTCCTCTGGGAGCAATGACACCATCGGGAAGCACAGTTCATTTCCAATAGGGAGGAGGGGTTCCAATCGACCAGCATCTCTTCTGAAGAACACTGAAGGGGATCACTTCCATACCCTCAGTATTGCTTTCCGGAATCTGTTCTCACCTCCCCAGTGACTGTGTATGCTCTACCCCCAGATGCTCCAAATCCTTAACCCTCTTCTTTCTCCAGGTGCAGATCCATGTAGCTGCGATTCTCTCTCTTTCCCAGCTCTTACTGTGTAGATTAACATCCTTTCTCTGATTCAGCAGGAATCCCTTCTCCTTAGGAGAGCTAGGGGAGAAGAGGTGGGCAGTGGAGAGACAAATGGAGAAGCTCTTTAGCTGGAAGGATAGGGGGGCCGGGGGAGGGGGTCTGTGGTCACCTGCACGTGGATGGTGTACAGAGTGATCGTTTAGTCACTCAGCCACGCAGACAGCAGGAGGGTCCTAGGTTTCTACCAGAAGGATATGTCTGGCTGATTCGACGCCTGCCCTTTGTCGGTGCTGAGTTTATAGCCCTTGTCTCCTGTGTTTGGTTTCCTTTGCCCTCTCTCTGCTGTTGCCTAGTTTCATTGCAAGTCTAGGGCTCTCCCGCCTGGAATAAAGAGCAAAGTACAAGGGAATATTTTTACCATGCTTGGGACAGAGCCTTCAATGGTCTCAGCTCCCGGCTCTAAGTCTGTGTGCTGATACAGCAGAGATATGGGGTTTGGGGTCGGGGTGCGGGGGACAAGAGACGCCCCCCCAGAGAAGGTGGGAGGAGACAGGCCTGTCCCCATCTGCTCCCACGGGGTCCCCATTCCTGGGGTGATGGCTCTGCAGCCCCGGGAGGGAGCGGCAGGCTCCCTTCCTCCTCCTGTGCCCCTCCTGACGCCTGCCTCTCCTTCTCCCGCCAGCGTGATCATGACCGGAGCCTACAACAACTTCTTCCGCATGTTTGATCGGAACACCAAGCGGGATGTGACCCTGGAGGCGTCGCGGGAGAGCAGCAAGCCCCGGGCGGTGCTCAAGCCGCGGCGCGTGTGCGTGGGCGGCAAGCGGCGACGCGACGACATCAGCGTGGACAGCTTGGACTTCACCAAGAAGATCCTGCACACGGCCTGGCACCCGGCCGAGAACATCATCGCCATCGCGGCCACCAACAACCTGTACATCTTCCAGGACAAGGTGAACTCTGACATGCACTAGGCGCCCCGGCAGCCGTGCGCCGGAGCGGCCACCGGGGGTGGGGGTGCCGGGCCCGGTCCTTGCAAGCATCCCGGGACCGGACCCGCCTTCGCGGATGATTCTGTTCAGACACAGGACAAAGAAGGAGTCACAGTACACCGACGGGACCGTCGGCCTGGAAGTTCACTTCTTGCATCCCGTACTTTAATCGCGTGCAGTCTTTCCCACCTTCTTAGGATGTTTTGCGTCTGCGCGATCGTTTTTCGCGCCAGCGGTTTCCTTTCTTGGGGGCCTCGGGAGCCCCGGAGCGGTGTGTCTCGCGCGCCTCACTGGCCCCAGTTCAGGCTTCCGGGGACAGATAACGAAGCTCAAACAAGCCAGCCAGGGATTCTTTTGATGCTAAATGGAGCAGCTGCCACTGTCTCAGAGCCGAGGGTCTCACCTTTCTGCATTTTGGATGGTGAATTCATGCTGAGAATTTGCGAGCTCCTCTTTTAGGTTATTTTAATGTCTTTCAAAATATCCCAAGTCCCTTACAGTTTCTCTAGAGGAAGGGGAGTGGAATCCACCTACAGTGTGTGCCTGTTTTCTTCACCAGTTAACCACCCTTCTCAGAGCATTTGCCCAGTGCTAGGCGTGGTGCCCGCCCTCCAGGCCCATGGGTGTAATCCCTATGCTCTCTGTGCCTGCTCTCCTGTCATCCTGCATCCATCCTCAGCATCTCCTGGGAATTCATCCTGGCTCCCTCAGCGATGACCCTAAGAAGTGGGGGCCCATTCATTTCCTCCATACATGCCAACTGCACACTGAGTGCCAGGCTCCATGCCAGGGATTAAAGGTGAATACCTTGTCATTCCCCACTGTGCACATGGGAAAACTGAGGCCTAAGGCCTGCATCAACCAAGGAGGGGCCAGGAATTCCATCCAGGCCTTCCCACAAGACCCTTTCCTTCCCACCACATTGGTGGCTCATGTTAAAGCAACATTCCAGCCTGGAAGGTTCTGGAAACATCTCTTCATCTTGTGAAGCAAGACAGAGCAGGTAGGACAATGATGAGGGTTGGGGAGAACTGAGACGCAGAAAGAAGAATCCCGGAATCTCCTCTCCTGTTTGGTGATAAGGAACTCTGCCCTCTCTCCACCCAAGATGTGGAGCCCAGCTCCTTTTCCAGATGCACTGAACTGTCTCCAAAAGGAAATTGCATGTTATGACCATTTTAAGATACCTTTTCTTTTCTGACCCCTCACGGGCCAGTGAGAATGCGGTGTTTCCAGGACGGTTCCCTCCTACTCGGTTTGGCCCACCCGCCAACCACTCCAACTTGTCTTTGCCCTTGGAGCTCCCAGCAGAACCATGTGGCTTGCATTTTGATTCAGAAAGCATAGTGCAGAGGCCCGACTGAATCTGACATTTTTTTTTAACAAGATGTAACTTAACCCAGGAAATAGACCCAACTCAAGATTTTTCTCAGCGGATAATGGTCTACTTTTGTGTGTGTCAAAGCGCAGAACGCATGTGCACTCACTTCCAGCCATACAATAATTACACAAGGAAATGGGTCCATTGATTTTATTTTTAATCAACATAAATGAAGAATGTTTGTTTATATATCACTGTAAAATCCAGGTGACCTGGACAGTATTATATGTACATATCTATTCTAATTAAAATTAACAATCACAGGATTGGATTCCTTTTTTTTCCCCTTTGTAAAGAGGTTCAAGAATGTGATAAATTGTATAGAAATCTTGTTGAAGCCAAAATCCAGCTCTGAGGGCCTTATACAATTATTTGGATATTTGGCGTGATCATTTCCCTTTGTGATTCAGATGCTGAGAGGCAATTTGCATTTGCAGATGGGGGTTACTGATCAGATCATAGATTTGACACGGACCATTTCTACAAAGCGCAAAGCTTACACTGCATTCAGAAGGAGGTCTTAATACAGTTCCTGGTTCCTTACTCTGTTTTAAACTGTGGACACCAAACCGAAAAGGGAAAAGAAAGGAAAAGATCGCAGAAGAAAAAGCATGTCTTTGGATCCCTGGAAAATAATGATGTCCAAAGCGTAATGAATAAAAGCATTGTGAATAAAAGTGTGTGTTGAGAAAAGATGTTGACAAGGGAAGAGGTTAAACTAGACGTGGCAGAAGGGCCAGTAACATAGTCACAAACTTTGCTTCCTTCCTGTTTAAATTTCCTGCTCTTTTTGAATGTCTGAGCGTTCACATAGTCATTGTGAAGTCGTTGGGTTGTTTTTGTTTTCATTTCAGTGCTCTCTGAGGACTGATTGCTCGGTGGCTTCGGATACGTGGTGGTAGATTAGACAGGCCTGACCATTTTGGACTCTGTAACTCATAGGTGCATTCTTGTTTTCTTGGGTGTCTCACAAACTATCCAACTGTTGAATAAAATTATAAATATGTTAATACCAGCTTTTTCCAATAAAATAACAAATGTTACATTGAAAACGAGGCTCAGGATGCTGTTTGTTTTTAATGGGCCACAAGTCCCATGAAGAGAGGCACATGGCAGGTGGGGACACACGTGAAAAGTGGGGTTCACCTCCAGGCTTTCCTGCCTCCAGCTCCCAATGCAGCTTTTAACCTTCCTCAGCTCTGATTTCATCAACAAGGAAATGGAGCTAATAATAATACCAACCTTGTGGTTTGGGGTTTGTAGCGGGAAGGGCAAGATTAAATTGAACAACAGCTTGCAAATCACAGTGCCAGGCACATAAGTGCTCAAAAACGAAAATTGTTTTACTTTGTTTTTTATTTTTTTTAATTTATTTATTTATTTTAATTGTTTTTGCCATACATTGTCATGATATCACCATGGGTATACATATGCTTCCCCTCCGGAACCCCCCTCCCTCTTCCCTGCCCCCCCCCCCGGGAAATCTCGCTGCACCAGCCCCGAGCATCAGTCCTGGGCTGGCGATTGATTAGACATATGAAAATTAACATGCTTCAATGCCCTTCTCCCATATCATCCCACCCTTACCCTCATCCACAAAGTCCACGAGTCTATTCTATACATCTGCGTTCCTTTTGCTGTCTCGTATGTTGGGTTCTCGTTACCGTCTTTCTAAATTCCATATATATGCGTTAATATACTGTATTGTTGTTTTTGCTTCTGGCTTACTTCACTCTGGATAATGGGCTCCAGTTTCGTCCATCTGAGTAGAATTGCTTCAAATGAATTTTTTTTTTAATGCTGAGTAATATTCCATTGTGTAAATGTACCACAGCTTTCTTATCCATTCGTCAGTTGATGGGCATCTAGGTTGCTTCCATGTCCTGGCTATTGTAAACAATGCAGCGATGAATATTGGGGTACACGTGGCTCTTTCAATTCTGGTTTCCTCGGTGTATATGCCCAGCAGTGGGATTGCCAGGTCATATGGCAGGTCTATTTGCAGCTTTTTAAGGAACCTCCACACTGTTTTCCATAGTGGTTGTACTAGTTTGCATTCCCACCAACAGTGTAAGAGAGTTCCCTTTTCTCCACATCCTCTCCAGCATTTATTGCTTGTAGACTTTTGGATGGCAGCCATTCTGACTGGTGTAAAGTGGTACCTCATTGTAGTTTTGATTTGCATTTCTCTGATAATGAGTGATGTTGAACATCTTTTCATGTGTTTGTTAGCCATTTTTATATCTTCTCTGGAGAAATGTCTGTTAAGTTCTTTGGCCCACTTTTTAATTGGGTTGTTTATTTTTCTAGAATGGAGCTGCAGGAGTTGTTTGTATATTTTTGAGATTAATTGTTTGTCTGTTGTTTCATTGGCTATTATTTTCTCCCATTCTGAAGGCTGTCTTTTCACCTTGCTTATAGTTTCCTTTGTTGTGCAAAAGCTTTTAATTTTAATTAGGTCCCATTTGTTTATTCGTGTTTTTATTTCCAATATTCTGGGAGGTGGGTCATGGAGTATCCCGCTTTGGATTATAGCAGAGAGTGTTTTGCCTATGTTATCCTCTAGGAGTTTTATAGTTTCTGGTCTTATGCTTAGATCTTTGATCCATTTTGAGTTTATCTTTGTGTATGGTGTTAGAAAGTGATCTAGTTTCATTCTTTTACAAGTGGCTGTCCAGTTTTCCCAGCACCACTTGTTAAAGAGGTTGTCTTTTCTCCATTGTATATTCTTGCCTCCTTTGTCAAAGATAAGGTGTCCATAGATGCGTGGATTTATCTCTGGGCTTTCTATTCCGTTCCATTGATCTATATTTCTGTCTTTGTGCCAGTACCATACTGTCTTAATGACTGTGGATTTGTAGTATAGCCTAAAGTCAGGTAGGTTGATTCCGCCAGTTCCATTCTTCTTTCTCAAGATTGCTTTGGCTATACGAGGTTTTTTGTATTTCCATACAAATTGAGAAATTATTTGTTCTAATTCTTTGAAAAAGACCTCTGGTAGCTTGATAGGAATTGCATTGAATCTATAGATTGCTTTAGGTAGTATACTCATTTTCACTATATTGATTCTTCCAATCCACGAACACGGTACATTTCTCCATCTGTTTGTGTCCTCCTTGATTTCTTTCATCAGTGTTCTATAGTTTTCTATATACAAGTCTTTTGATTCTTTAGGTAGAAATACTCCTAAGTATTTTATTCTTTTTGTTTCGATGGTGAATGGGATTGTTTCCTTAATTTCTCTTTCTGATTTCTCACTGTTAGTGTATAGGAATGCCAGGGATTTCTGTGTGTTGATTTTGTATCCTGAAACTTTGCTATATTCACTGATTAGCTCTAGTAATTTTCTCGTAGAGTCTTTAGGGTTTTCAATATAGAGGATCATGTCATCTGCAAACAGAGAGAGTTTTACTTCTTCTTTTCCAATCTGGATTCCTTTGATTTCTTTATCTGCTCTGATTGCTGTGGCCAAGACTTCCAAGACTATGTTGAAAAGTAGTGGTGAGAGTGGGCACCCTTGTCTTGTTCCTGATTTCAGGGGAAATGCTTCCAGCTTTTCACCATTGAGGATAATGTTTCCTGTGGGTTTGTCATATATAGCTTTTATTATGTTGAGGTATGTTCCTTCTATTCCTACTTTTTGGAGGGTTTTTATCCTAAATGGATGTTGAATTTTGTCAAAGGCTTTCTCTGCATCTATTGAGATAATCATGTGATTTTTATTTTTCAATTTGTTAATGTGGTGTATTACATTGATTGATTTACGAATATTGAAGAAACCTTGCATCCCTGGGATAAAGCCTACTTGATCATGATGTATGATCTTTTTGATGTGTTGTTGGATTCTATTTGCTAGAATTTTGTTGAGGATTTTTGCATCTAAGTTCATCAGTGATATTGGCCTGTAGTTTTCTTTTTTTGTGGCATCTTTGCCGGGTTTTGGAATTAGGGTGATGGAGGCCTCATAGAATGAGTTTGGAAGTTTACCTTCGTCTGCAATTTTCTGGAAGAGTTTGAGTAGAATAGGTGTTAGCTCTTCTCTAAATTTTTGGTAGAATTCAGCTGTGAAGCCATCTGGTCCTGGGCTTTTGTTTTTTGGAAGATTTCTGATTACGGTTTCAATTTCCGTGCTTGTGATGGGTCTATTAATATTATCTATCTCTTCCTGGTTTAGTCTTGGAAAGTTGTACTTTTCTAGGAATTTGTCCATTTCATCCAGGTTGTCCAGTTTATTTGCATATAGTTGCTGATAATAGTCTCTTATGATCCTTTGTATTTCTGTGTTTTCTGTTGTGATCTCTCCGTTTTCATTTCTAATTCTGTTGATTTGGTTCTTCTCCCTTTGTTTCTTGATGAGTCTGGCTAATGGTTTGTCAATTTTATTTATCTTCTCAAAGAACCAGCTTTTGGCTTGGTTGATTTTTGCTATGGTCACTTTTGTTTCCTTTGCATTTATTTCTGCCCTGATCTTTAAGATTTCTTTCCTTCTACTAGACCTGGGCTTCTGCATCTCTTCCTTTTCTAGTTGCTTTAGGTGTAAAGTCAGGTCATTTATTTGATTTTTTTCTTGTTTCCTGAGGTGAGCTTGTATTGCTATGAACTTTCCCCTTAGCATTGCTTTCACAGTGTCCCATAGGTTTTGGGCTGTTGTGTTTTCATTTTCATTCGTTTCCATGCATAACTGAATTTCAGTTTTGATTTCTTCTGTGATTTGTTGGTTATTCAGCAGTGTGTTGTTGAGCCTCCATATGTTGGAAGTTTTGAAAGGTTTTCTCCTATAATTGATATCTAATCTCACTGCATTGTGGTCAGAAAAGATGCTTGGGATGATTTCAATATTTTTGAATTTATCAAGGTTAGATTTATGGCCCAGGATGTGATCTATCCTGGAGAAGGTCCCGTGTGCACTTGAGAAAAAGGTGAAATTCCTTGTTTTGGGGTGGAATGACCTATAGATATCAATTAGGTCTAGTTGATCTATTGTATCATTTAAAGTTTGAATTTCCTTGTTACTTTTCTGTCTAGTTGATCTATCCATTGGTGTGAGTGGTGTATTAAAGTCTCCCACTATTATTGTGTTGTTGTTGATTTCCCCTTTCATACTTGTTAGCATTTGCCTTACATATTGTGGAGCTCCTATGTTAGGTGCATAAATATTTATAATTGTTATTTCTTCTTCCTGGATTGATCCTTTGATCATTATGTAATGTCCATCTTTATCTCTTTTCACTGCCTTTATTTTAAAGTCTACTTTATCTGATATGAGTATTGCCACTCCTGCTTTCTTTTGGTCTTTATTCGCATGGAATATTTTTTTCCAGCCTTTAACTTTCAGTCTATATGTGTCCCTAGGTGTGAGGTGGGTCTCTTGTAGACAACATATATAGGGATCTTGTTTCTGTATCCAGTCGGCCAATCTTTGTCTTTTGGTTGGGGCATTCAGCCCGTTTACATTTAAGGTAATTATTGATAAGTATGGTCCCGTTGCCATTTATTTTATTGTTTTGGGTTCCAGATTATCTATCCCATCCATGTTTCCTATCTAGGCAAGTTCCTTTAGCATTCGTTGGAGGGCTGGTTTGGTGTTACTGAATTCTCTCAGTTTCTGCTTGTCTGAGAAAATTTTGAATTCTCCTTCAAATTTGAATGAGATCCTTGCTGGGTACAGTAATCGGGGTTGTAGATTGTTTTCTTCCATGACTTTAAGAATGCTCTGCCATTCCCTTCTGGCCTGAAGCGTTTCTGTTGAGAGATCAGCTGTTATCCTTATGGGATTCCCCTTGTGAGTTATTTTTTGCTTCTCCCTTGCTGCTTTTAATATTTGGTCTTTGTATTTGATATTTGTTAATTTGATTAATATGTGTCTTGGGGTGTTCCGTTTGGGGTTCATTCTATTTGGGACTCTCTGTGTTTCTTGGACCTGAGTGGCTATTTGCTTCCCCAATTTAGGGAAATTTTCAACAATTATTTCTTCAAGGATTTTCTGATGGTCTTTCTTTTTGTCTTCTTCTTCTGGGACTCCTATGATTCGAATATTGGTGCGTTTAATATTGTCCCAGAGGTCTCTAATATTGTCCTCATTTCTTTTAATTCTTTTTTCATTTTTCCTTTCTGTTTCATTTATTTCTGCCATTCTGTCTTCTACCTCACTTATCCTGTTACTTTGTCTTTTATTTTGTTATGTTTTCCAGCAAATGAGCATAGCCTACCGTGATTTCCAAATATTCCCAGATTCTCCCATGATCATTTCTAACCCTCACATCCAA
Organism: Antilocapra americana; assembly: GCA_007570785.1. Classification (NCBI taxonomy): domain Eukaryota; kingdom Metazoa; phylum Chordata; class Mammalia; order Artiodactyla; family Antilocapridae; genus Antilocapra; species Antilocapra americana. The sequence continues at coordinate 4,429,386 of ML660770.1, read as the reverse complement.
CTTGAGAATATGGTACAGATGAGGAAATTGGGGTTCAGAAAATTTAGGGAACTGGCTCAGAATTAAAAAGCCTGGAAATGCTGGAGCCAAGTTTCTAGTTTGGCCCACTTAACTTCTAGTATAGTGCTTACCCAATGGTACCACTACACACGTGCCTCGGTGTCCCAAGGAACAAGAGCTGGGAGGAACCAGGCTACAGGGCATTTGAATTAGTTCTGGAAGCCAGAGAGACCCAGCCCCGCCTGCTGTGATGGCTGAGATAAGCCAGAAGTTGTGTGGCGAAGCCCTTCACGTCCCCTGTGGTTCCTCTGCACCCCTTCTGGGAGCCCAGGCCTCACCTCTTCACTTTCAAGAGGAGGTTTTCACTTCAGGCCCAGCAGGAGGAAGTCAGCGGCTGCCCTGGTGGGTCTGCTGGCAGGACTTTGATTGACTTAGTTCTCCATCAGCCTCTCCAGGACAGAGGAGAAAGGAGGAAAAGCTACTTCCGGGCTGTGTGACCTTGGACATGGGGCTAAACTCTCTGAACCCCATGTGTAAATAGAAGGTGTGTGTGTGTGTGTGTGTGTGTGTGTGTGTGTGTGTGTGTGTGTGTGTGTGAGATGTGTTAGTTGCTCAATCATTCTGACTCTTTGCAACCCCACGGACTGTAGCCCACCAGGCTTCTCTGTCCATGGGTTTTCCCGGGCAAGAATATTGGAGTGGGTTGCCATTTCCTCCTCCAGGGGATCTTGTTGACCCACATTTGAGGGCAGACTCTTTTACCATCTGAGCAACTAGGGAAGATTAAAAATAGATGGTGATGCCATTCCTTCTTCAGGGAAAACCAGTGAGGTAATTAAAAAATGCCTTGTTAAGCTCTGTGGCCCCACTGTACGGGGATTTTACACATAGTATCTCGTTTTGGTTTCATGTTATGCCTTTTGTGGCAGAAGGGGAGAGTACTATTGTTAAACCCATTTTATACATGAAAAAAAAATAAGGCTTAGGGAGATTAAGATTTGACTTGTGCCAAAATTCCTAGAACTTGAACGTCAGTGGAGGAGCCTGGATTCAAACTCAGATGATGAAAGCACAGGTGGATGCCTACAGGAGAGTCACCCAGCGCTGACTGGAGCACCACCCCCGGTACTTCACAGGTGTGATCAAGGTTATGGCCCGAGATGGGTGTCGTGGTCCGTGCGTGGGCTGGAAGAGAATTTCCAGACATGAGGCAGAATGAGAGGAGAATAAAGTTTATTAGAATCGGAGAGACAGCGGGCCGGCTCAAGGGAGAGCTGAACCTTTTCGCAGACTAGCAGCCAATTTTTATAACCTCAAGACAGAGAAAATTCCTACTGGAATGGTGGCATTAGATGATTGGTTAGGATGCTATAAGGTGGATAGTAGGGTGGGTATTTTACAGGACATGGGGTCAGGGAACTGGCTGTTCTAGATCCAGAGGCTCATGGCAACAGTTGCTATGCTGCTTGGTCGGTTTCAGAGATTCTTATCCTGTGACCTTGGTACAGGGCTCCACAATGGGAAGCATATCCTTGGTTATCCAGTGGAGACCAGTCTGCCCCAGGAGTTCCAGAAGGTAGAGAACCTCTGTTGACTGTACTCATAGGGAGAGGCAGTAAGCCATGAGGACTCCCCCTTCCACTGCTGGCTACAGTCTGAGGAACGTGAGTGACCTCCAGAAGCCAGAAAAGGCAAGAAAATGGATTCTCACCTAAAGCTTCCGGAAGGAGCACAGTCCTGCCGATGCCTGAATTTTAGCCCAGTGAGACTGTCAACTGAAAAATATAGTCACAACCTGAAAGGTGAGAGTTACTTTATTTGGTGGGAATGTTTAGGACTCCAAACCCAGAAGACAGCACCTCAGTATCTTTGAAAAAACTGCTCCAAGGAGGTAGGGGGGGAAATCAGGCTACATACAAGTTTGCAACAAAGGGAGCAGGCAGTCTGAACATCAAAGATCAGGTGAGGAATTAAGCATTCTATGTGTGCGGAGATGCAAGCCTCTGGGCTCACTGAATTCATCCTTTTCCTGTGCACCTCAGCTCTCTGGGGCCAATCCTGTTTCCTTGTTCACCTTAAGGAGTGGCAAGTGGCTGCTTCTTGCATTTCCCCCAGCTCCTCAGCCATCACGGTTGGGGAGGGGCAGCATCCATTGGATTGGAGTTTTGGGAGCCCTCATTCATGTCTGGAGGCCAGTGATCTCGGATGGCTGTGACATTTCTTATTTATTAGTATGGCAGGAGATATTTTCATTTCACAAGACCACGTGGGACTTCGGAGCCCCCAGCTGTAGGAGAAGACATGTGTTGTTTTAAACCCCTCAGTTTGTGGCCCTTTGTCACAGTGGCCCTGGGAAATGAACACACTCAGGTGCCTTCATTCTGATCTCACAGTCAACCTTTTCAGCAGATTCCTGCCTGCTTTCACAGATGAGGATCCCAGAGAGGCCCAAGCACCTGCCTAAACCCCAGCAGTAAAGGTGGGACCAGCCTCCACATTGCCTTTCTTGAGGGCAGCCAGGGTGGAGGGCCCTGCCAAGGTGCTCTGGGCAATACTCGGGGGTTGGCAGCCAGATGGTGGCACAGAGGGGTGAGCAGGGCTCCTAGAAGGCCAGGTACCCATGGGGAGCTGTATACGTGGATGGGCCCCCTCCTCCAAGCCAGGCGCTGGGATAAGCTGTGGGCAGATCACAGGGTGAGCAATCCAGTTCAGTTCAGTTCAGTTGCTCAGTCATGTCCGACTCTTTTCGACCCCATGGACTGCAGCACGCCAGGTCTCCCTGTCCATCACCAACTCCTGTAGTTTACTCAAACTTATGTCCATCGAGTCAGTAATGCCACCCAACCATCTCATTCTCTGTTGTTTCTTTCTCCTCCTGCCTTCAATCTTTCCCAGCATCGGGGTCTTTTCAAATGAGTCAGTTCTTCACACCAGGTAGCCAAAATATTGGAGTTTCAGCTTCAGCATCAGTTCTTCCTTTGGATCTCCTTGCAGTCCAAGGGACTCTCAAGAGCCTTTTCCAACACCACAGTTCAAAAGCATCAATTCTTCGGCACTCGGCTTTCTTTATTGTCCAACTCTCACATCCATATATGAGATGTGAAAACCAGATACTGGAAAAACCATGGCTTTGACTAGATGGACCTTTGTTGGCAAACTAATGTCTCTGCTTTTTAGTATGCCGTCTAGGTTGGTCATAACTTTTCTTCAAGGGTGCATGAAATAAAGGCCTAAACTCTGTTTCCCTCCCCAGTCTCTCCCAACTACAGACCAGCCTCTGCTCAGATGAAAGCCAGGCTGTCACCCCGTCTTCCCTGAGCCCTGAAGGTTCCGAGGCTCCTGACGCCCACTGGTCACTCCTTGAGGCTTGACCTGGAGTGCAGGCCTCTCAATGATCTGCCCATCTGCCCCGTCAGCTTTCTTACCCAGCACAGATCAAGTCATTAGTCATTATTGTATTAATAGCGGACACAGGAGCTGTGGGCTGCACTAGGCACTGTCCTGAGAGCACTGTATGCATCATTTCATTTCATCAGCAACTCACGGTGAAAGAGGATGTTCATCTTACAGAGATGGAAACTGAGGCACCAAGAGAGAAGGAGTACCTCTCACAAGGCCACAAACTTGTGAGTGCTGGAGCCAGGATCCGACCCCAGGTAGTGTGTCTCCAAACTCTGTCCTGAATTGAACCACTTTGGATCCTGAACCATTGAACCACGGGTGGTGTCTGAGGGATGTTTTCAGACCACTATTCCTGCTTATCCTCTGCCAGGAACACAGCTTACAATGGCAGGCTGGGTCAGGACCTGCAGAAGTTCAACCTCTTGATGAAAACTTTAGTAAAGGCTCACCAGCTTGGAGAGGTGGTTTCCTAGCAACCGAGAAGCTTTCAGAGCTCCAGATAATTGCCCCAGTTGTGAGTGATTCATTTCAAACAGCCGTGTCCTTTTTAAAAAAACAAAGCCCCATTGTCTCTACCTGGATGCTGTTAGATTCCCACACAGTCAAGTGACATGATGGGTTTCAGAGAACTGACATCCACAAAAGGCAGCAATATTGGAAGGGCAGAAGTGAAAATAAAAATGGAAAGGAATCCATTAGCAAAATTAAGCAAAAAGACGTCCAAACATGCAAAATGGAGATGGATGTTTGGAGAAGTGACTTATTCATTTCATACACGTGTAACGCCTGTGAGAGGTGCAGATGACTGCTTTATTTATAGATGTGCCAAATAAGAACTGACTTCACCATTAGTCTTTGCAAACCTGCTTGATCACTCATTTGTTCATTCAACAAATGTTTTCTGGGCACCCACTAGGTAAGCAGCACAGAGGCTAAGTGGTTCAGGGTGGGGACACTGGTGTCCAGCTCAGGGATTCAAATTCAAGCCCCGATGGCAGCTCTGGATCTTGGGGACGTTACCAAGCCTTGCCAAGCCTCAGTTTTCTCATCTGCAAAGCATCTCATAGGGTAGTGCAGATTAAACAAGAAGACCCTTGCATAAGTGGTCAGCACAGAACCTGGCTCCCCTGGAAGCCTGTTTGATGACATCATCGCTCTTCCCTCACACTGGGACCGAGTTTCAGGGAAGTCTTGCTAAACCCTGCAGCTCAGTCCCCTGGGGGAAATCAGGGCAGCACGTGTCCATGCTGAGAATGAAGAGACCTTGTGAGAAGGATGGGAGGACAGCCTGGAGGAGGGAGGAGGGAGCTGGGGGAGGCGGAGGTGGGGGAGGAAGCGGAGGTGGGGGAGGAAGCGGGGGCCCCTGCAGGATGCTGAGCAGGACCACCAACAGCCCCTAGGAGGATAGTCTGAGGTCTGCATGCATCCCTGGGACCTCTGGCACTGCCGGCCAGAGCCTGGGTTCCCTGCAACCTGGGAGGGCAAGGCAATGGTACTGTCCATCACCAGCACCAGCCACTTTCCCTTCTGCTGGTAAGTGGGCTATGAACTGGTTTGGGAGAAATTTCTATTCCCTTGTGTGTGCAGGCTGGGTGCAGTGTTGGCCCAGGCATCTTGCCCTGTTAAGTCATGGGGTCAGTGAAGCCAACCCAACCTCTCCCCTGAGTCTCAGGCCAGGAGGAGAATGTTCTAATTGCTCCCAGTGTCCAGAAATTATGGACATGGCAGGGGAGGCTGCAAATAGGGCTGTTTCAAAGATCCAGCTCAAGATCAGGGCTTTACTACCAGAGAAGAAAGGGACCTCCGAGGGATAAAGGAAAATGGAGTGGTGATGCTTCCTTCTAATGCTGGAATGGAGCAGAACCCTGCGGGCCCTCCCAAGTACTAAGGCTCCTCTGTGTCCCATACCTCTTGTTTATAGAAATACTGAAGTCTCTCAGGCCTCCCTGAGTCACAGGAGAGCAGGCTGGCTCAAGCAGTCAATGATTAGAACCCCACAGTCACAGATTCAGTATATCTGATGTACATTCCTGAGTCGTTATGCAGATGCTATATAGCTGCCACCAGAGGGAACAGCTAACTGCACGATGACCAGGCTGCAGCCATGACCTAAGATGCTCCATCCTAAGCAGCACTGAATCTCGGGCTAGAACAATTACAAGAACTGGCCTCAAGAGAGTGAGAAGAACACTGTTGCTCATCATCTATATCTTTATGAGCATCAAACTAATTGTAGGTGCTTATTCTGCCTGTATACATAAACGGGCAACTAAAACTGCCTGCAGAGAGATGCTTCAAACTCATGCTGATAATCTTTCAGCTGAGACCTCAGCCCACAATCTCAGCATGACGCGGTTACCGAAGACGATCCGTTACCTTCATCCGTAATCCCCTAGAAATGAAATGATTATCTGACTGAGGAGGATTTGTAAGCCCTCAGCAGGAAACCCCTTTTCTCTTGCCACATTAGCAAAGCTACATTAAACCAGGCCACCGCCCCCCTCCCCACCATGGTCTACTCACCTACGGCCCAAGGTCACCTTTCAGATCTTTTAATCACACAATACCTTGCCTAATGAGTTGGTTCCTTCTGTAGATCCAAAGAGCAGAAATAAAGAATAAGTAATTATCAGATGATCAGATCTCTCCCTGGCTTCTTCAGTGATCTCACAGACAAAGTGTGTGAACTAGACAGTATCCACAGAAAGAGCACAAGGACTTGACAAAGCTGCAAAGAAGCCTGTCACGGGGAGATGGTGATGACCCTACCCCTCTCCCATCTCAATGATTAACTAAGATAACATTCCACTTTGTCTTTGAAAAACTTTCATGGCCAAGCAAAATCTTCAGAGTTGATTTTCTGCGGACCCTGAGCCTCATCGCCCCCAAATTGTTGGCTTTCTGATTAAAAGCAGTGTTTTCCATTTCTACCAATATTTGCCGCTTGTGTTTTGATGTTTGAGCAGCGAGCAGCCAGACCTAAGTTCGACAGCAATGCTCCTGATCAGCAACTCGCAAGGAAGCCCTTGTTTTCAGTTTCAGTAGGACTTTTCAGCCAGAGTCGGCCAGTTCATCCTGTGAGCTGCCCGCAAACGGTCTTAACGATGGAAAAGACGGACGCCCACTCAGCGTGCCCGTTACAATGGGATCAGGGTCTGATTCTGCCGTGGTGGCAATGCCTCGCCTTCAAACATCCCACACACAGGACAGGAAATGACTTGACAAAGGTACCGACCGTGAAAGCAGCATGCCAAGTCCAGAAGAGGACAGGAAACTCAAGAGAAGAGACAGCTGGGGTGAGGATCCAGCCTGAAGGCAGGCAGACAGGTGAGTCTGTGAGGAGAGGCGAAGACACCCTTGGGTAGAGGGGATCGTACAGGGACCCAGCTTTAGCCGGAGTGCTGAGAACCTCTGAGAGTTTCTAGGTCTCATGGGTGTCAGTTACTTGCCTGGGCGGGGCCTTCAGACCCCATGGTGGGGACAGAAACTCTCAAGGAGGCTGACCAGGGAGGTGGGGAGTTTTAATAAAAACAAAACAAAACCCCCCTCATTTTAGGGGATAACAGGCAGAGAACAGGATTCCAGGGGTTTCCGGGAGGCATCTCCGGGTGAGGGTGGAGTCCCAGGAGCCATGCTGAAGGCTGGTGGGTGCTGGTGCTGGGATCTGGGGACTTGGATCCTACCACCGGCCCACATGCAATTCCCTGTCACTCCTGCTTGGGGGGACTGGTCACCACCAAAGGGCCTGGCCTGGCCTCCCCAGAGCAGCATTCAAGGGGGATCTGGGGTAACCAGACACCACCTTGCGGGGTGGAATCCCCAAGGGTGGAATGGGGGAGACAGCCCAGAATTGAAAAGAAAAGGAGAGTGAATACCCAGGTCCTGGATTATGGGAGAAACACAGAGACTGGGACAGTGTCCCAGGCCTGAGAAGGGTCCCAAGCCCAGGAACTAGACTGCATCCATGGCTTCCCCTGTCCTCAAGCCCTGGCTTCAGGGTCTGGTCTGCAGCCCTGTGGTGGGGCTGGCGGGAAGCTCAGTGCTGAGATCAGGGCCGCAGAGAGGCCGGGACAGTGAGGGGTGAGACTGAGCAGAATATAAATGCTGGGCTTACCCAGGGATAGGGCAATTTTAGGGTGTTTAGCTCCTAGGGTGTGGACGAGGGCTTCTACCTGGAAGCTGGATGGGAAGGAGCCAAGCAGGAAGAGGAAGGGGAACAGGGAGGAGCCTGAGGTCTCCGCTGGGTGTCGAGGAAGGTGCTCCTGCCCAGCAGGGATACACTGGGCAGCACATGGTGGGAAACCAGCGAGGGAGCCCCTCTTCCCAGGACCCTGAAGAGCGAGCCACGGCCCAGGGGCCCAGGAAGAGTGTTACCTCCTCGTAAGCCAGCCGGATTCAATGATGCTGTGTGCCACCCTCGTCCAGGCTCACGTGAGTGACAGGGAACCCAGGGAGAGTTTTGACCCAGGCTTGGGCCAGAGCATAAGAGGGGATAGAAGTCCCCCAAGAATACTTGGCAAAGGAAGCCAACCAAAGCCTCACAAAGTCCCAGACCCACAGTGATGCTCAGAGACCTAGGTCTCCTCCCCTCCTCGCAGATGGTGGAGATCAGCTCCCAGAAGCAGGAGACTTTGCTCCCAACAGCCTGACCTCTGTAAATCCCACCATGCATCTACCATCTGGTCCTGCGCCCTGCAGGCAGCAGCCTGTTTATCAACAGGAAAGAAGGATGGCGAACAGGCCAGGGATCCTCAGGAACACAGGGGCCAAGGGCCTTCTGATGTTTACAGTCCCGTGGAAACTGTCCAAAGAAGCAGCGTCTGCCTCTGAAGGGCCAGCCGGCCAGGTCTGCTAGAAAAGCAGGGGTGGTCTTTCTACTGTCCCTTTCCTCCTCCACACTGTCCCTTAAAGTGCCCTCAGATCTTTTCCTGCGTTCAGCCCTGACCTTATACCAGGGCCCTGGCTGCAGAGTCAGAAGAGGACCTGCAGCTCCCTGCAGGACCAAGACTCAATCCCAACTTGACCCTTGGACCCCAGGCTCTACCCTATGGGACCCCCAGCGTCCAGGGTGATGCCTGAGGCTCCAGTGGGTGCCCTGAAGGTTGAAGTCTTCCTCTGACCTCACTAAGGCCAACCCTTCCCCTTCTTATCAAAACAGGGCAGACCCCACAGCCTCCCTCCCACCCCAGGCTGGAGTTCCACCCTCTCTGGGCCGCTACAGCACTTCCTGTGTGTGAAGACAAGGGCCCACTCACATTTGACTTGCGTGATTTTCCTGAGGGTGGGACTTGGGTTTGACTTAAACCGTGGAATTACAGCATCTGTTCAGCATCACAGTGCCATAAATATTTGTTCGAGGGAGGCAACGATTCATCCAAAGTTCATTAGTTAGGTTAAATAAGGAATGTTTGAGATCATAAGCCACACGTACCAGCCAACCTTTTCTGGATGTGTAGTCATGAGGAATTAAAGTCGTGATGCAGAGAGAAAGGCAAGACAGTGGGTCCCGGGGGGTGTGGTGTTGGGGGAGGGGGTATAGACAGAGCGCCATCCAACATCAGGCCCCTGTTGGGATTCAACCACTCCAGTAAGCTCTGTTGAGCTGAACATGAATCATTTTCACAAAGGTTAAGTTTTTAAAAAGCTAGAAGGGACATTCCTCTGGTGAGGGCTTATACATGTGTATGTGTGTGCTCAGTCATATCTGATTCTTCGCAACCCTAGGGACTGTGGCCTGCCGGGCACCTCTGTCCATGGAACTTTCCAGGCAAGAATACTGGAGTGGGCTGCCATTTCCTTCTCCAGGGGATGGACCTGGGATTGAACCCATATCTCCAGGGTTGAATCTGCATCTCATGCATTGCAGGCGGATTCTTCACCTCTGAGCCATCTGGGAAGCCCAAGGGCCTGTATAAGGTTCTTAATCGGTTCTGAAGTTCCATGAATGTTTAACTATGTTTAAAACATTCACAAATGAGTATTTACTAGTGCCTAACACTATTGTGACCACCCTGCAATAAAATTAACTAGTCTAGTCCCTAAAAACAACCAATGAGGCCAGCCCTCTTACATTCCCAAGTCATAGAAGAGGCACCGGAGGCCTGGAAACGGTGAAACTGTCTGAGGTCAGAGAGCTGGGATGAGGGGCTTGAACCAGCCAAGTGGCCTCCTTTCTCATCTGCTGTGTAGGTTACACCAAAACTTACAAATAACACTGTTTTCACTTGGAGTCCTATACATCTAACTTTTAAAAAAGGGTTTCATTGCTAGGTATTGGGTTGGCCAAGAAGTCTGTTCAGGTTTTTCTGTACCCTCCTATGGAAAAACCCAAGTGAATATTTTGGCCAACCCCATAGTTTTGCCAACCACTGATCTAACCTAGAGTCATCATTTTATAGATCAGGACGCTGGAACCTGGGGACATGGGCTGAATCCAGGGCAATCCCCCCATGAGACCACACCACCTTCTGCTCCTAGGGGCCAGCTCTGCTGGGAAGCAGAGTAATAGCGTGGCCCAGGGGACCACAGTCTAATCCTGGCCCCATTGTTCAGCGTGACCTCCTCTCCCGAACCTGTTTTCTGTGGATCAGAGTTGTCACGGCACCTCCCCCAGCCCAGGGAGAATGAGATGAGGTCATCTGCATTCAGTCAGAAAACCAGGCAGCTCCGCCCACCACGTGCTCCCCCGACCAGACCATCGGTGGGGAGTCTGGGAGGCAGAGCTGAACTATGAACTCATTTCAGGGCCTCACAAACCTCCAGATCAGAAGAGGGGTGGGGCTGACCTTTAACCTCGTCTTACTGCCTGGGAAGAAACCTGGGAGCAAACACACGGCTCTGAGGACCACTGCCCTCCTGAGCACCTCCCAACGTGCCGGGGATCTCAGGCAGACCTGACCAGGCTGGAGGACAGAACAGGAAGGGTCGGCTGTAAGGGACGCAGATGCCTGCCACCACGCTGAGATGCATCTTCAAAACGGAGGCAGCCGCTCCCTGAACCAAGTCTTGACCACAGATGTGTGGACAACTCCAGGTTTCCTGACCACACAACAAACTGGACCTGCTGCTCACTGGGTGCGGGCACGGCCCACTAGTGGGCAGGAGAGGTTGCCAGGGACTAGAGGGACCCAGGCGGACCCGGACAGATAGGCACCCCCACTCAGGGCACTAAGATTTCTGAGGAGCTGCTCCAGCCGCCCTCCCCCAACATGGCTCAAGTTCTGATGATAATGCTATGGGTTTATCATCATTCGTCTCTGAACACAGGATACGGTTTCAAACCACACACTCCTGAACAAGGTGACAGCTACCGAGTCCTGAACAACCATGACTCAGCAGTTTTGAGTTTCTCAAATCATTGTAAGCATGTGCATTTCACACCTAGTAAGGCCTGAGTGGACAGCTGGGTGGTGGGGTCCCTGGCCCAGTGGGACCGGGGTTGCTTAGAATAATTCTGCTCTCTGTAACTCAAACTGTACTTGTGCCTAATTCTGTGCAACTGTAGACACCTGTTGATTCTCTAACATGCACTAAAACAAAAAAAGACTTAAAGGACAGCAAATTTCATCAAAGGTTTTTATTTTAGCTGCTTCAGGACCTTGACTTTCTGCTTTCTGGTTCTGAACACGGTCTAGCTTTTCTGAGCACTGGGAAGGGTTTGCAATCCAGATTCCATGATTTCCAACTCTTTGCAACCCCATGGACTGTAGCCTGCCAGGATCCTCTGTCCATGGGATACTCCAGGCAAGAATACTGGACTGCCTAGCCATTTCCTTCTCCAGGGGGTCTTCATGGCCCAGGGATCAAGCCTGCATCTACCCAGGGATGGTCCCTGTGGATTCAGGCAAGACCCTGGCAAACTCACCCTCTACCCACCAGATGGAGAAGCCTCGAGGCGGGCATGCTGCAGCATGCAGAGCTCAAGGCTTGTGCCCGCCTGGCCTCCATCTCAGAATCAGGCGGGGCCCTGGCCACATGACAGAGCAGCTCTGCAGGCCCCCCACCCCCACCCCCACCCCCACCCCCATCCTGGGCTCGGCAAACAGCTGTCAAGGCTTAGCAGCGATCAAATAAATAAGAAAGGCTATCAAGTTTACACAGCAGCACTAACTGGTTATTCAAAAAACAAACTCAAACGGAAGTAAGGAGGGGCTGGGGGCGGGGCCAGGGCGGGGGTCGTGCGTGGAGGCGGTGCAGGAGGGAGAACGAGTGTCCGTAAAGTGCTTTCCGGGCGCCGGGTGCCAGAATCCTAGTCTGGCTGGCTCACCAGCTGCACGCGGAGAGGTCCGGGCTACGGGTGGAGGCCGTGCATGCAATTTCCAACCACGCCGGGCGTTCAGGGTGGACAGAGCTACGGCGGTCAGCCTGTTCACTGAGGTGTGAGCCGACTGCGAGCGACTGAGGGTCTCCGAAGCCCTGCGTCTGCACACGCACGCACACACGCAGATGAGTGTTGTGCCGTCCAGCTGGGTGGGGGGGGGGGGTGCACACGGGGAGGTCCTGGCAGCCACGCGCAACCGCTGCTCCTGCGGGGGACGCATCCTCAGGCCGCCGACAGGAAGGGGAAGAAGAAGAAGTCGAAGGCGAACTTGACGGCGCCGTGCGCGGCGCTCCGCCAGTCCCGCTCGACCTTCACGTGCCGCCGGGCAGGCGCGAGCTGCGCCATGCAGTTGAGGCAGCTGATGGCCTTGAGCTCGAAGACGGGCCACTTGCTGCCCAGCCGGCCCTCCAGGACAGTGCTGAACTCGATGACGCTGCCCTGGCGCAGGTGAAGGAGCACGTCCTTGAACTCGCTGCTGGCCCGCAGCACGATGTCCTTGGTGACGTCGTCCTCCTCGGGCCCGCGGGTGCCGTTGGCGCCGCTGTAGGGCATGCCCACTGTGATCTCGAACTTGTAGCGGTCGAACCTCTTCATGTGGCACGGGTGCTTGGCCAGGAGCTTGAGGCGGCAGAGCTCCTCCTCGGCCGTGGACACATTGCCAGGGCTGCAGGACGGGTAGGCCTCGCCGTACAGGCAGCGCAGCCAGTCGCCCAGGAAGAGCGGCAGCATGTGGACGGCCGACTCGGCGCTGTTGTCGATCTCGGTCACGCGCACGTACTTGAAGCGGCCGGTCCACGTGACCCGGTGGCCCTCCAGGTGGCTGCACAGGATCTGGGTGCGGGCCATGTTGGTCTCCTTCCAGGCCCGCGGCCCGCACAGGAAGCCGTACTGCGGCCAGGTCAGCGTGGAGTTGTAGACCTTCATGCCCTCCGAGCGGTACAGGTAGAACCAGCAGAAGAGCACGATGGCCGTGAGCCACACCAGGATGAGCTTGACGATGGAGCTCCGCGTCAGGGACTTGACCATCCCCACCACCGAGAAGTTGGCCTTGGTCCACCAGCGGACCAGCAGGGGGACGCTGCAGAGCACCAGGGTGACGGCGATCTTGGTGAGCTCCAGGGACACGAACCAGCGGGCCAGCTGCACCACGCCCATCAGCACCAGGCCGAACACCAGGATGGGGAGAGCGAAGAGGAAGAGGAAGTAGCCCACGGATGCCCGCACCAGCCCCAGGCCGGTAGACTCCAGCAGGATGACCACCGACAGCTCACACCACATGAAGCAGACCAGGTAGGGGACCAGGTAGCAGTAGGTGCCTTTGAAGTTCCTCAGCTGGGCCATGCGGAAGAACAGATAGAGCAGGTAGATGTACAGCAGGCAGGGCATGCTCACGTTCAGCACGACCAAGTGGCCCACGGGCACTGTGAAGAAGGTCTGGCCCAGGAGCTTCAGGAAGCGCCAGTCAACGGGCACGGTGGGTAGCAGGGAGAGCAGGCCGGCCGCCACCTCGGTCACCAGGGCCCTCCTGGTGTAGGGCTCGGCCGAGGTACTCAGGCTCATGTAGCTGGTGACCGTGAAGAAGACCGACACGACGGCCAGCTCCGAGCAGGGCATACAGTCCTTGCTGGCAATGGGGAAGGAGAAGATGACGAAGAAGACGGACAGCAGGAAGTGGATGTAGGGCTCCAGGTGGTTCCAGCCGAAGTTCCCTTCGGCCTGCTCCACGTCCAGGTTGGGCTCGAAGCGCAGGAGCAGGCTGGTGAGTGCGCGGAAGCTCTCCCAAGCCTTGCTGTCCTGGAAAACCTTGAGGGTGCAGATGACCATGGAGATGAAGGACAGGTAGAAGACGACCAGGGGCACGAAGAAGGCGAAGAAGTCGATGGTGAGGTTGCTGATGATGAAGAAGAAGACCAGGGCGTTGATGTGGTGGGTGGGCACGAGGGTGGACAGCCAGTGCACGCCCGCCCGGGACGCCAGGTCAATCAGGTACTCCTTGAGCTCCATGATGACGTGCAAGGGGTACTTGACCACCTGGGAGGAGGGGTGGAGATGAAGGAGGGGCATTAGAACCCGGACCACTCTGTGCCGTGTCACTGCTCCCTGGTTAGCCCTTCCATTCTCCCTGAAACCGGGGCCTGGCCCTGTGCAAAGTGAACTCACCCACGGTTTCAACCAATGGCTGGTCCCTCAGTCTGCAAAGTCCTTCTACCTGTAGCTCTCTCTTTAGGTGGTGATGCTCCATGTGGTCCCCACAAACCTGCCCTCGATTCTACCCAGTCCTGCAGGGTCTACCCTCTACCTTCCACCCATCCCTGACCCCTGACTATCCATAAAGGTCTCCAGGCTCATGAGTGCCGGTCTCCCCTACAAGATCTTGGGTGCCTCAAGGAGCCCACCTGGCCCCCTCTTTTGCCCCAAAGACAACACAGGACCAGGCTACTTGCATCTCAGCCACCCCTGTAATGAGGACTTCACCTCCCGAGCCTCTGCCTCTGGTGGATCGGGGCAGGGAGGGTGATCCACCAAGGGGGAGAGGAAGTGCTGCTTTACCAGCCTACCCTGGGTCCTGCCCATCCCAGGAGCAGGGATTGCAAAGGAGTCCAGAGGAGAGTTTGCGACACGTGAATGGAAATAATTGAGCTCCTAATAGGGCTGATGCGACATTTTCACTGCGGCAGGAGCCCCGACACCCGCCGCCTGCACCACCCACCCCTGCACACCTGTGTGCTCAGAACAAACACACAGCCCCCGGGGGAGACCTGCTCCCCATCTTGCATCCCACCCACCCACCCACCCCCAGACTGTACACAGAGCCAAGGGCAGCAGAAACCCTCGTCCTTTCCCACAAGAGAAGAGGAATGAGGGGCTGGCAGGGAGGAGAGTGGGGACCAGCCTCGGGCAGGAGGCAGGTACGATTCTGCCATCCAGGGCGGCCCCCACACCTGCCTGGTCCTTTACACAGAATCCCTGAGGCTCTCAACCCTACCAGGGCTCCGGAGAGATGGGAGAGAAGCTGAAGGAGCTGAGAAGAGAATGTGTCCATGACTGTGCTAGGGCTCACACAAGGAGGAGGTCAGGGGCATGGACTGGACCACACTGGAGAGGGGCAGTCCTTGTGAGGAACACCCACATAGAGGCAGGGAAGCCCAGCTGGCCCACAGGCCACTCGAGGGGCAATGTGATGGAAGCCTGGTCAGTAGCCGGGTGAGGTGGGCAGCACCGCCTCCATCTACGTCCTGGGGGCACGCTCCTTCTGCCCTGGGAACATAAGGGCAGAGGAGGAGCTGGGATCCTGGGTGAACACAACTGAGTGGCAACATTAGGGTGTGGCTGTCATCTGTCCAAGAGGCCGGGGTGTCAACTCTCGATGACCAGGACACCCGGGAATAGCTGGCAGACCGCTGTTCCAGATAAAAGGGACCTGGGCTTATAGGGGAAACAGGAGTGTTTAACAGTGTGTGTGTGTGCACTTATATAGACACCCACATGGGGGAGTGCATGCATGTTCAGCTGTGTCTGACTCTGTGCGACCCCGTGGACTGTGGCCCGTTAGACTCCTCTGTCCATGGGATCCTCTAGGCAAGAACACTGGAGGGGGTTGCCATATCCTGCTCCAGGGGATCTTCCCGACCCAGGGATCGAATCAGTATCTCTTGAGACTCTTGTATGGGCAGGCGGGTTCTTTTACCACTGAGTCACCTGGGAAGCCCCACTTGTGTATGTTCAAAGAGCTGCATTCCTCCTCATTGACAGTCCACTTACCCTCTGTTTCAGAACAAGCAAGAAAATGATGAAACCGACAAATCAGCTCAAGGCTCCCCAAGCTCACTGGGGCCAGCTTCCCCAGGAGGAGACCCAGTGCTCACTCTGTCTGGAGTGGGTACCAAGGAACTTTGGATACAATAAAGTCAGCCTTGGTGGGGATTTCTGACGTTGTTGGTCAGTTGCTAAGTTAGGTCTGACTCTTTGTGAACGCTTCCCTGTCCTCCACTATCTCCTGGAGTTTGCTCAAACTCATGTCCATTGATTTGGTGATGCCATCCAACCGTCTTGTCCTCTATCATCCCCTTCTCCTTTTGCCCTCAGTCTTTCCCAGCATCAAGGTCTTTTCCAGTGAGTCAGCTCTTCACATCAGGTAGCCAAAGTATTAGAGCTTCAGCAACAGTCCTTCCAATGAATATTCAGGGTTGATTTCCTTTAGGATTGACTGGGTGGATCTCCCTGCAGTCCAAGGGACTCTCAAGAGTCTTCTCCAACCCCACAGTTCGAAGGCATCAATTCTTCGGCACTCAGCCTTCTTTATGATCCAACTCTCACACCCACACGTGACTACTGGAAAAGCCATAGATTTGACTATCCAGACCTTTGTCAGAAAAGTGATGTCTCTGCTTTTTAATAAGCTGT
This sequence comes from Antilocapra americana, assembly GCA_007570785.1. NCBI lineage: Eukaryota > Metazoa > Chordata > Mammalia > Artiodactyla > Antilocapridae > Antilocapra > Antilocapra americana. The sequence goes on along the minus strand of ML660770.1, from coordinate 4,413,260 downwards.
CAAGGTTCGTCATAGCTCTCTTTTCAAGGAGCAAGCATCTTTTAATTTCATGGCTGCAGTCACCATCTGCAGTGATTTTGAAGCCCAAGAAATAAAGTCTGTCACTCCTTCCAATTTTTCCCCTTCTATTTGCCATGAAGTGATGGGACCCAATGCCATGATCCCATGTTTTTTAAATGGTGAGTTTCAAGCCAGCTTTTTCACTTCCTCTTCCACCTTCATCAAGAGGCTCTTTAGTTTCTTTTCACTTTCTGCCATTAGAGTGGTAACACCCACACATCTGACACTTGCCAGACAGCAAACCAGTGTCTCCACAAAGAACCTGCTCCAGCTCTCCAGGAGGAGCCCCTTCGGCCAAAAGCTAGACACACCAGTTAAAACATCAGCAATGGAAAGAGCCTGTGTGTGCGTCAGCCGCTGTCTGCTCGGCTAATCCCGACAGGATGTGGACGGGGCCTCGCTAACCAGACAGACCAGAGGCACCCAGAGCTCCTGTTTTCATCCCTGTTCTCTCTCTGCACTGTCAGTGCTGAGCAGCTTTGTGGGAGCTGGCCTGGAGGCACTCAAGTAGCTGGCACCTTAAAATTAACCTGAAACTCTTTCCTAATGCTCAAAACCATTCACTTTATTTTTTTTTGGCCTACTGAGACCAATCACATGGTTGAGAGGACATATTTAAAAGACAGCGAAGCTTCTAGAACCTGAAGTCCAACAGTGCCGGCCTCTGCCAGCACAGTGAGCCCCTGTGGCTGCCGTGATCAGAGCTCCCCTTGAGGGTCCCCGTTCTGTCCCCTGTCGAGTCTCCCCAAGCCCTACTTGGGGCCCCCACCAGACTGTGAGGCTAGAAGCCTTTCCGGTAGAGGCAGTCCAAACAAATTAGAATGAACTCTACTTCGAGCAGGAAAGAAGTTTGTAAAAATCGAGTAGGGAGTCAGTTCATGACAGAACAGGAAAGGGCACCCTGACCAGGGGCTATGGTCACCAGCAGCCTTCACCCCGGACACGTTTGGCTGATGTGAGAAACTGAAGAAAACTGCCTGGTACCGACCTGGGCAGCCAGCCAGCCAAGGAGGCCTCTGCTCGTCCAGAGGGTCCAGGCTGGTTCCTGCAGACCCTGCTCAGACCTGAGCGAACGTCCCCATGCTGGACTTTCAATGATGTGATGCAAACACTGTTATGATTTTAAGACATTTCTGAATCCATCTTTAAGAAGGTTTCATCTGTCACAAAGGCTGGAGGAGCCTGGAACATCCCTGGGGGTCACGTCGGCTTGCAGAGGGGTGTCCGGCACTTTCCACTGGGGGTGCTGGGCCCTCCTCCAGGCATGTGCCCCTTCTCTGTTCCCAGGGGGTGGTTAATAAAGGCTGGGACAGCTTTGAGTTCCAGGAGATTCATTCTGCTCTCATTCATTCTCTCTTTTCCCAAAACACATTTTTTTTTTTTTTGGTCGGGTTGGGGTCTTTTGTTTCTGGGTGGGCTTTTTTCTCTAGTTGCAGACAGCAGGGGCTGCTCTTCATTGCAGTTCGTGGGCTTCTCACTGCAGTGGGCTCTCTTGTTGTGAAACACGGGCTTTTAGGTGCACGAGCTTTAGTAGTTGGGCTTGTGGGTTACGTTGCTCCACAGCATGTGGGATCTTCCCGGATCAGAGATCGAACCTGTGTCCTCTGCATTGGCAGGCAGATTCTTTACCACTAAGCCACCAGGGAAGCCCTCCAAAACACTTTTAATGAGATTAAACTGTAAAGCAATCGAAGGACTCTGACGACGATTGCAAAAAATGTAAAAAAAGAAAAAGCCTTATTTCTTGTCAGGATACTTTAAATCTCTTTTTCACAAGAAGGAGTTTCAGACATCTTACGGCACTGAGCTTGTCACCCGTAAGGAACATGACATAACTTGCTGTCCAAACTGAGATGCTTTCGAAAGCAGGCATTATTAGTAATGATGCAAACCAGGATGCCCAGGCCGGGACCGCCTGGCCCACGGGTCTTCCCTCGCATAGCCGTTCACCTCTGACTTTCACTGGCACTTGCGGAGCATCTCCTCTTTAGCCAAGAACCATGGCTAACACTCCACCTCTCCTCTCGCATGTTAGTAAGAAATCTAATGGCATTTGGAACACACTTAGCCCAGGCCTGAGGGTGGGCCCTCAGTAAGAGCGGTGACCTCCCTGGTCGAGTTCCTGGGCCACCCTGACCCCGCGCCTCAGAACCTTCACCCTGACACCCTACCTGCCCCAGGGGTTCTCAGGAAGCTCTCTGTCCGGAGCATGGCCTTCACACCCACCCTCTGGGATGCAGCTTCTCTGAGGAACTTGCTTCCCAGAGGCGGCCTCTCCGCCTACGAGGGTGGCTTCCTGAGCCTCCGTATTCAGCCCCTAGCACGGGGCTTACACTGAGACGGTGTCTGGGGTGGGGACACGCCAGCACACTTCCCATCACCGGCCCCAACCCTGCTCACACACTCACAGCCCAATCCAGCCACACTGTGGGCAGGTCACACACGGGCCCAGAGCTGGGAAGCACAGAACCCTACAGACTCCTGGGAACCAACGCCAGGGGCTCTGGGATGCTCTGTCTGCCCAGAGGTCCCCTGGGCTGGCTGGGTCCCTTGGCCACACATGGGGATGGACCTGTCTGGGGCCAGGCGGCCAGACTTCTGAAAATCCTGGTGCTCTCAGCAAAGGGAGATACAGATGACAAATTCAACCCCTTGAGCTGAACTTGGGGAAACTGGTAAAGGGGGGCAGGGTCACACTTCACTAAGGCTTGTATCTGCCCCCTTTAGTCACAAACCACGGGGCCAGGAAAACACAAGCTGTGACTCCAGGGGCACGAGCGGCCACTCCTGGCTGTCGGCACAGGGCTGGATGCGCCGCGCTCGCCCCTTGTCATCACGGCTGCTCAGTGGCAGGAGGCGGTGGCGAACACGAGGTCCTTCCCACCCCCACCCACCTTCAGGTCGCCCTCAGTCACCTCCCCTGCCACCCTCTCCACACCCGCTCACTCCCGGAGCCCCCACAGATTCAGATAAACAGACACCACCGCAGGGCCCTCCTGAACACAAGACCGCACTTTGCTTTTGTGGGGAGGCACCTTCGAGGAATCGACCTCCCCTCCGGGCCATAAACGGACAATCTTTCCAAAGGATTGAGTCTAAGTGAAAGGCAGGCTCCAGTGCACGGTACCCTGCTCCCCACACGGCGTTTTGCAGGGAAAGATGCAAAGATGCCCGTGCATGTCCAGCAACCACTGGGCCCACCCGACCCTGACAGGAGCCCCGGCTCCAGAGCCTGAGCCTGTGCGGGAGGCCTGCTTTCACGAGGACACGTCCTTATGCAGTTATGTGGACAACCTGGTGGCACGGGCCACCCCAGGACAAGCGACACAGCCGCTGAGGTTCCCTGCTGGGCAAGGTCTCCACCCTCAGCTTCCCCGGGGGGCATCCGGGCACGCAGGTGGCCCCAGGCTGAGGGCTCACCTTCAGGCGCAGGGGTAGGTCCTCAGGACTCTTGCCCGCCACCTCATCATCATCATCGTCCTGCAGGAACATGTCGGCGGGGATGATGCCCTTGGCATACTTCTTGGTGATCTCCACGAAGTCGTCCAGGGCTATGTAGCTCTTGGCTGAAGCACAGGGGAGGACACACATGGGGTCTGTGAGACCGTGAGCACCGCTGCCCTGTGGAGACAGACGACCCCTCTCGGGCCCCAACAGTGAGAGGAGAGAGAGGCAGGCAGGCCTGCCGAGGCCTGCTGGCCTTGGGGACCCGCCATCCCTCCCCTGAAGCATCCCTCTCTCCACCCCTCACCCTTCAAGCCCTGGGGTCTGCCTGAGCCGGGCTCCGTGAGGACCCGTCTTCAGAACATCTTCTGCCTGTGCTGCTCTGACCCCCGTACCCCTCGGCCCTGACCCCTGCAGCCCAGCCACCTACTAGCCCCTCAACACACATCCACCAAGGGCCTACTATGTGCCAGGCATGTGTCCAAACCTTCATTACCCCCCACCCCCAAGTTCAGCCCGACATCCCCACCTCCCCATGGCCCATGCTGGGGCAGTCCCCACTCCCAGCTGGGTGCTCCAAGGCCTTTGCCAATGAGGTTTGCTCACTCAGCCTGGAGCATCCACCTTCTTGCCCTTTGTGGGCTAATCACCTCCCCACCCCCAGCCATCACAGCCCCCATCTTTCTCCATCAGGGACAGTTACACTGCCCTCCCATCCCTCCTGTGTGTATGCTCCCAGTGGGTAGGGTCCAAATCCCAGAGCCCAGAACACCGATGCCCAACCAACAGCCCCAAAGGGGCTGGATGGAAGATCCATCAGCCTCTGAGACCCTGGGGGCCAGGCCTGGACTGATGGGGGTGGGGTGGGGCAGACATGATGCCCGGGGTGGTGGGGGCGACAGCATGGTCAAAGGTGTTGCTAGCACAGGACTGGCGGCCGTACTCACATTCGCTGCTGACCAAGCGCTCCAGCACCCGCCTCTGCTTCTGCAGGGACTTGGGGACGGGCCCAGGCTGCACCCCACCATCTGCAGGGACAGAGTGGGGAGAAGTCAAGGCTGGCTGACTGCCCCAACCCCTGCAGTTAGTGAGTGAAAGTCACTCAGTAGTGTCCGACTCTTTGTGACCCCATGGACTATACACTCCATAGAATTCTCCAGGCCAGAATACTGGAGTGGGTAGCCTTTCCCTTCTCCAGGGGATCTTCCCAACCCAGGAATCAAACCCAGGTCTCCCACATTGCAGGCAGATTCTTTACCAGCTGAGCCACAAGGGAAGCCCAAGAATACCGGAGTGGGTAGCCTATCCCTTCTCCAGTGGATCTTCCCTACCCAGGAACGGAACCGGGGTCTCCTGCACTGCAGGCGGATTCTTTACCAACTGAGATATGAGTGAAGCCCCCTAGAAACTTCCCAGTGTCCTCCCTGCAGCCCTGGAGGTCTGTGCAAGGGCCAACCCTTGGGACCACCACTGCTCAACCTCCATCGCAAGGTGACTGGGGCCCCGCTGGGCACACCCTGAGCCCTGGACACATCACACTCTGTGATCAGCACAGCCTGCCCCAGGGCACCTTCGCTGGCACTGATCTTCCCCTGGAAGAGACCAAGCTCCCCAGGGCCAACAGGGAGGCCTTCCTGTGTCCCCGGCCCTGGTGCAGAAGTCAGTTCAGTGGGTGAACACCGAGCCAGGACTGAGATACCCTGCCCTCTGTCGACACCCGCCCCCCAACACCCACACCCAGGCAGGCGTTCACTGGACTCTCCCCATGTCAGGCTCCAGGTGGCCTTTGCAGGGTCGGGTCAGGTAGGGGCTGGACCACAGGGCGAGACAACGTGAGTGGAGGGGCGCAGTGACTGACAGGGGCCACGGGAGCCCAGATGAGCCGAGAGCACGTGAGGGAGCAGCAAGAAAAGGGCGGGGCCATGGCCCTGCAGGGTGGCTGGGGCTCCAGGAGGGGCGGCTGGGCCTGTCAGGTAGAGCATGCCTCGTGCAGGTGCTGCCACTGGAGCCGCAGGCCTCATGGTGGCCTCTGTCAGGCCCCAGAGGATCAGAGGTCAGACAAGAGTCCTGCCTGGAGGTCCCAAGAGAAGAGGAAGAGGTGCCCACCCACTCATCTTCTCTGATGCGTCAGCAGGTGGCCCCAGCACGCCCCCCCCAGCATCTCCCCCTAGGGGCAGGAGGGAGATGGGCAGAGCCCTAGGCAGGTGCTTATCAAGGCTGCGAAGAGACAAGTCAGCCCCGACCCCGGAAATGGAGAGACCACACCCAGTCAGGGATGCCGGTTCTCCCGGTCCCTCTGTCCTTCCAGCTGCCCGTGCCCTGCTCAGAAAGACGGGTTAGAAGGAGGTGGGGGCACTGAAGAGGCTGGTGATGGGGCTGGGCCTGGAGAGGCTCTTGGGGACCCAGGTCGCTGCTGGAACCTCTCACCCTCTCCACTCCCGTCCCCTTCAGGAGGAGGAGGACACCCTGGACACACCAAGGCCTGCAGCTCTGCCCGTGGGCAGCAGGTGAGAGAACCCTAGGGATGGGGCGAGTCAGGCAGAACCAGAGCTGGGGGTGGGGTGCCCTGAGGGGCTCCAGGAACAGGACACCCAGGAAGGACGCTCCGGAGCCTTATGGACACCTGTGAGGTCCCCACGAGAAGCTCCCTGGAGCCCCCAACGCCAGCTCCCGCAGAGGAGCCCCCAGGATCCCGGCACAGAAGCCCAGGAGGCCCCGCGGGCAGACCACGTACCGTGCTCGTTGACCTGCCCCACATTCTCCAGCAGCTCCGCCACGGCCACCTGCTTCTTCTTCTTGGGGTTGAGCTTCCAGTACATGACGAGGGCCGCCTTGCGCACGGCCCGCTCCAGGTCGGTCTCAGAGGAGAGCTGCCTCACCTCCTGCTCGTTCTCGGAGGTGATGCCTGAGAGAGGGAGGCGTCAGAAGCCTGGGGCCGCCCGCCCGGAAGCTGGCAGGGACGCCCCAGCCCCGGCCAGCCCCGCCTGAAGGGGCTAGGGAAGCGATTCCCACGAGTGGCTTTGCAGGCATCTTCATCACCAGGGCGGAAACGAACGTCCGGCCAGAAGGGCATCTGGCCTGAGTCCCCAAGGGAGGGAGGCTCGGCCTGGCCTTTCAGCAGATGCTCGCCGAGTGGCCACGGAGGGCCAGCGCTGGGCAAGGCCTCCCCTCCTTCCTTGCTCACTCCCCTCCCAGGTTCCCCCTCACAAGGACCCCTCTGGTGGGGTGCTGCTCTTCCCATCTCACAGATGGAGAAACTGAGGCACCCAGGGGTGGTGGCCTGGACTTGGTGCCAAGGCCACAGAGTCAGAGATGCGGAGCTGGTCTCAAACCCTTGTCAGTCTCATTGCAGTGAGCGGCCAGGCTGCAAGACGGGGGGCACCCCTACATTCACAGCACCAGCCCCTCCAAGGGCAGCCGGGAGCAGTGTCCCCGCATAGGCGGCCCTTTCCTAGGAGGCAAGACTCGCCCACGGAAAGACGGGGAGCAGGTTTCATGGGTCTTTTAGCGACTGCCCTTCCCCCTGCACACAGACTGCCAAGGACATCAGCCCGGCAGCCCCCACCCCAGGGGACAGTGACACTGGGGGTGGAGGACTGAGATTTTGTTTCTCCTTTGGAGCATCTCCCTAACCTTCCACCGGAGCCCACGTTTCTTTCATGATCAGGAAGTGTTCAGTGTGACATGGTGGAGGGTGTGGGCTCCCTCCCTCACATGCCGGCCAGTCCTCAGGCCTGCCCTGGCCTCCTCAGGGCCTCTGGGAAGACCACTGGCTCCAACAGTGAACTCCAGGAGCCAGGGCAAGACCATCCCACCTGCCCTGGAGCAAGGGAGGCTTAAGGAATTCTGGCCAGCAGAACATGACCGTTCTAAGTCATTAAAGACATCGGCCTAATGTCCAGAGAAAGGAGATTCTATATAATAATAAATAATGTTAATGAATATCATTTCTATACATATCTTATATATATACACATAAAAAATAATGTATATAACTTTCGTTTTATATATACCTATATGATAACCCTAACGTTTAAAAAAAAAATTCTAATACAAAACCAGAAGGAAAAACAATAAACTACGGAGCACTTCTCTCTGGGTTTCAAGATAATTTTTAAGGGTAATTTCTATTTTTATGTTTTCTATATAGTTCAAGTTTTCTATAACAACCATAAACACGTCTGCAATCTGAGCAGGATAAAAAAAGCACCCTTTATGACACGCCCACTTTCACCTTTCTTCTGAGGTTTGAACCTTCAGGAAACACTTTTCCCTGACACCAGGAATGAACCATTTCCCTTGGGCAGGATAACACAGTAAGTGTCCCCAAGTGCCCAGTGCCCCCCACCCCCACGCCCGTCCTGGCAGAGAGTGCTAGCCTGGGTGGGCCCCTCACTGGCCACCAGGCCCCAGCTGCTCCGCTCAGACTGGATGGAAAGTCAGTTCAGAAGGTGCCACTCTGACCTCAGGCCTGTCATGTCCTCCAGCTTGGCTCCACGGTCTACTCCTCAATTTGGATGGAACCCAGATGGTATATCTCCTTGCAGACCCCACTACAAGTTAAAGAGGATGAAAATGGCTCTGTTCCCTAAATCACCCATGTTATACTCCCAAACCATCTACACGGCAAAGCCACGAGTGCAGCAGAAACCACACTCATTTTCTCAACAGCGCCACCAGCACCAGGTTTCCTGCTGCTATTTCGGTTGGTTAACTTAGCAGAGCGGTACAGCATCCCTCATGGGTCCCTCCGAGCCTCTAACCCACCTCTTCTGTCCGCCAGGCACCGGCGGAGGAGCCTGACGGCCTCGCGCCGGCCCTGCTTGGCCGCGAGGGTCAGCCAGTCCACGGCGGTGCAGCTGTTGAGCTCTTCGTCCCCGTCGCTGGCCAGCTGCAGGTAGTGCTTCCCCACCTGCAGGCGGATCTGGTCACACCACACACCGCGGCGGCCTCCATGTGCAGCGCCCGGGGCCCCCAGTCCACGTCCTGCCTTGCCCAGCCAGAGCCGGGCAACCCCGGGCTTCCTCACCCTGTGCACCCAGTGCTCCCAGCCAGAGCAGGGTGTGGGGACACCCCCCCATCCACAGATGAGATGAGAGAGGGGGTGGGGGCATGCAGACAGGCAGGAGGCAGGGCTGGCATCAGAAGAGGTGATGCCCAAGTTCAGGAGTGAGCTGGACAGAGGTGAACACATACATGCTTCCTGGAGGATGGTGGGAGGAAAAGCAACATGCCACAAACATGGACACACCACAAACGGGGCCACACATGGCAGGCGAGGCATGCTGCGCCCTGCCCGGCTAGCACGCTCAGCACCAGCTAGCCCCGAGCTGGGGGGGGCATAGCCCGAGCCTCCCCGGGGACATTGGTCCTTACCTCCGTCTGTGCCTTGGGGTCCCCAGCCTTGGCCTTCTCCAGGACTTCCTCAAAGGGGGTGTCCACATCTCCTTTCACAGGTCCTTTAATAAGGATAGCAAGCAGACAGACTGTCACCATGCTGGTCCTTGTCTCTTGTTGGAGAACAAGAGGGGCTGGCAGCAACAGGCTTCAGCCCAAAGTCAGGGGCATGAAAGCAGGTGTGAAGAGGACCCGCCAGGATGCTCCCAGGGAGCGTCACACAGCCAGGGAGCAAGGACCACAAAGCTGCTGAGGGGTTCCAGGAAGGAACCCCTGTTCCAGGCACAGGGACAGAGAGGGGCACAGACCAATAACCACCATTGTCCCCAGGGTTCACTGCAGCCAGAGCGGCTGATCTCAGGCTTGAACAGGGCTCTAGAAAGATGCAAGAGATGGTATGAAAGCCCCTGAGGTTCTTTATTTAATGATTTAAAGAACCTGCACCCCAATGCCAAGCATCCCAATAAACAAACCAAATCTATGTTTTCCAAGATGGTCATCTACACACGATTGACTTTGGGAGGTCATAATCACAGGACATACATTTTGAAATAGACATACATATATCTGTTATACTGAATCACAACTAACTTCCCAGGTTGCTCTGCAGTGAAATGTACCACTTCAGTGGCTCAGAAACCCCATCAAGGGGACATTCAGGGTTCTGGGCCTCTCCTCTCCACCGGACCTTTAGATTATTCCCAGACTCCCTAATTTTATAAAACGATGCCACAAACCAATCTGTGCGTGTATTTTTATTTGGGGGGCATTCTCCTGGCATGGTTCTTCAAGTGAATTACTTGATCCAAGAGTCCAAATATCATATACCTCATGCCATATTTACTTCATAAAACATTAAGTTACAAAAGCATCATGTAACTTCAATGATTTCACTACAACCTCTCCTGCAATGCATAGCATAACAGAAAAAATGTTTTTTAATCACTTTTCACCAGTCCCTTTTTCTGGTTTAAGCAACCAATACAGGGGGTCTCTGCCCAACACCACACCTTGCCTCCACCCATGGTCACGTCTCATCTTAGCAGGTGCTTATCTGGGGTTAACAGACTCTTGATCTCCAGACACTTCTGGAAATGGAAGGCAGAGTTCGGGGAAATAAGAGCAGTCCCTAGGAACAGTGCGGATGTCTAGCTATCCCTCCCCGTTCCTCCAGACCTTTCCCAGGACCGGCTTCATCCTCCAGGCTCAGAGTTGGCCCCTGTGCACAGGGTCCCGAGTCTACACACCCAGGAGCCCAGCTGGGAGGCAGCAGGGCAGGGGCCTACAGTGACACAGCTCTCAAGTTCAAAGGCAGAGCGGGCGCGTCCAGTTTGGAGCACACGGGAACGGGAGAGGGCAGCTGGGGATGGCTCAAAGAGGAAGGCTGCTCCTGAGACTCACAGGTCAGGCCCCTGCACTGTGCCCCTCTTGGTGGACGGCTTGCAAACATAATGATACCTGTCCCCTCCTGGGGAAGTCCCCCCGCGGAGCTTCCTCCCGGAGGTCCGGGGACCTCACCCGGCCTGGGCTCAGGACGTCCTCCCCAGCCCAGTGGCCCCGGACCTCGGTGCTTCTCAGTCATCAAGGCCAGCTCTCCCTGCTGGCTGCTGTCACTCTCTCTGCCGGCCCCCGGGGTGCACTTTCTGGCCAAGGGCTCAGACCAAGAGAACAAAGAGAAGGGCAGGGAAGGACGGTGTGCGGGGCTAGAGAAATCTGACCCGAGTGTGAATCTGCCTTTAGCACTCTGAGCCTTAGGAGTGAACGAAGATTGCTACCCCATCAGTAAACTGGAGAAGGGAATGGCAACCCACGCCTGTGTTCTTGCCTGGAAAATTCCATGGACAGAGGGGCCGGGTGGACTACAGTCCATGGTCACAAGAGCCAGCTACAACTGAGTGATGGAGCATCTATCAGTAAACAAAGCATGTGCCAGTCCCTCCTATCCTGCCCTCCGGGGAGACACAGGATGAGAAAGCACAGGATACTGACCTCAGAGGACTGAGGGGCAGCTCAAAGGAATGATTTCTGTGAGCCCAGACTCCTGCATCTTCCCCATACCCAGAAAAGCACGAAATTCCCTAACTCAAGATATCTGGTTTTCTTTAATTAACAGTAATCTACTGATGTTCCAACTACCTGATCTTTGGTGCAAAAACTCCTGTGTGTCCTGGCTCCTCCCTTGCCTCTTGGGAGCAGTATTTCAGAGCAATCTGAGATCTGAGAGGCTGTGTTCCAGGGTTAAGTCTTCAATTTTGTCCACCAAATAAAACATAATTCTCAACTTTTAGGCTGCGCATTTTTTTTTTCAGTTGAGAGCATCAAAGTGCTGTGTGACTGTGAGATACTCATTTCCAATCCCATCGTCAATATCCAGTCGACAGGACTGTTAATGAAGAATGGGACACTTGGGATTAGGTGCCCGGTCCAGAGTTGGGTGTTCTCAGGATTCGTCCCCTTCCCCCTCCATGCCCTAACTCTCTGCTGACCCCCGGGCCTCCCTGACTCACAGAGGCCGCATGTCCCAGCTCAACACCAGGTACCTCCTGCGAGTTCACAGCTCTTTTCCTGACCGACTGAATTCGCAAGTCCAAGGTCATGGAAAATTCAGGCCTAGATCTATTGGCTAAAAAGATTATTCTGTCCATGATTAATTTTCCACAGAAGTTATTCATAGCCTGACATTTTGTCATGAAATGAATGAAGGGCCCTGAAAACTGTCCCCTCCCCCAGCACAGCCCATCTCCATGTTCCTGCATCTCTCACGGTCCCGCATGCCTTTAATGGAGACCATCTGTGTCCAGCAGGTCTGGCCCATCTCCAGCCTCTGGGGCAGGACACAGATCAGCAAGTGCTGAACAGACAGAGGGAAGAATGGATGGGGGACCAACAAGGGAAGGGTTTCTAGCTCTGTCTCCCCAAATCCTCGCACGGTTCCTGGAATGCGTGTGGCCCAGAGATTGAACTGCCAGGCTCATCTTCCTGATCCGAGCAGGTTCTAAGTAGAAATGGACAAGGATGAGTACTGAGCAAGGCAAACGCTTCCACTCTTCAGGACCATCCCGGGCTTGTGGGTTGGGGAGCCTCAGGCACCCCCTCCCAGAAGCCCCGAGGGCTCTGCCAAACCCTTGATGCCCACTAAGTTCTCCTGGAGCTGGCTGGGAGCAAGAGAGAGAAGCTGGCTTCTAGTTTCACCTAGCCACTGCAAACTAGATTGGCTGGAGCGCATTGTTTAAATTGCTGAATGAGGGCCAAAGGCTCTGAGAAGAACAGCACAATCTGAAACACGCAGTGAGCAACTGTGACGCTCCCGTCTCTCGGGGCTGCTGCCCTTGACATCCTTACTCGCTGGCCCCGGGGCAAGGCCTTGGCCTCCCAGAGTCCCTGGTCCTCTCCTGATGCCTGCCACATGAGCTAAGCTGAGGGAAAGGTGATAAGAACCCAAGGGCATCCCGTGTGTCCTTCTCATCACTGTGGGCAGCTGGGTCACCCTGCACCAGGGGGTGCCCCATCAGCCTTCAAGATGCTGACCCTGGTTCTCATGAACACACAGGAAGGACAATCCTTGCGACCCCGTCTCTCCCAGGGGCCTGACTGAGCTCTAAGGTGGAAGGCCTGGCCAGAAGGTCCCAGGTTCCCACAAGGAACTGGCCCCTCATCACTTACCCAGCAGACATTTACCGAGCACTGGCTCTGGACTAGTCTGGGTGCTGAGAGCCAAGGGCCCTGAGCTGAAAGAGGTGGGAACCCCTGCCTTCCCTACCCACCCAGGGTGCCAGCGAGGACAGCCACAGCCCAACAGTGCAGGCTCGGGGGATCTATGGAGGTGCCAGGAGCCATCGACCCTGACGGGAGAGGCTTTTCGGAGGAGGTGACGCCCAAGACTCGGAATGCCAAGAGGAGGGAAAAGGTAAGGGATGAAGGGCATTCTGCCAAGTTTCCTGAGGTCTCAGAAAGTCACCAGGCCTGAAGAGCCTCACTGCCCCAGCCATCTGTCCTCACGACAGGTCACCCTAGAGTGAGGGGGTCACAGGGATGCTACGGCAACCAGACAGACCAGGGCTCCCATCAGAGTCAGGATAAATAATCCAGGTACAGAGCTCCCGAGATCGTGGAGCCAGCACCTCCACCGGAGAGCGAGAAACTGAATGTTTATGGCTGTGACTTGCCCCAGGGCAGCAGGGACTCCGCGCTTTGCATCCACCCCTTCACCCCATCAACTCCTGGCCTTCCTTGGGGCCCATTCCCACTGTCTAGCTCTGAACCCCATTGGGAAACTGCCTGCCCACCCCCCAGGCCCACCTGATGGCTCCAGCCAGAGGCCTAGAATCGGTCTAGGTCCCCTGAAGCCCAGTGCACCCACCACCCTGCATCGTCGCTGGTCGTCCACGGTCAACTCCGTGTAACAGAAATCACGGTGCTCCTCTCATTTAAAGGCTTTAATTCTTCCCAGACAGAACACCCGTTTCCCTTACCCTGACCCTTGAGGCCCTACTTGAGATTGTCTGACCTCTTGACCTCACGTCCAACCGCTGCCCAGAGCCATCAGCCTTGGAGCCCTTCATGCCCTGTGTGTCTTGCACCATTTGGGGCTCCCTTCACTGACCTGGGGTCTCCCTCCTGGAGGCCCTGCCCACCGTCTCCTGCACCCACCGGGCAGGCCCTCAGTTAACACCAGGGTGAATGCTTCCTGGCAAACGGAATCCCCATCAGGGGTTCCAGACATAATTCCTGTCTGCAGCCCTGTGGCCACCTAAACAAGGGCCAGCCCTGCACTCAGAAATTTGAGACTTTGTGGGCTTGACACTTCTGAGAGCCTGTGAACCCTGCAACCCATTGAGGTCAGTAGAGAGGGCGCTCATACTCCATGGCCCCTACCTGGTGCTCCCCACCAAGGACAGAGTTACTTGGTTCCTCTGTCTCTCCTTTCCCTTGAGCCTTTACCCCCGCGTCTGAATACCAACCTGGGCTCCAACCCCGGCCACCCCGTTGTGCTGGTAGACAGGGCACTGCTCTGAGCTATGATGCAGGAGGCAGGCCCAGGGCCCCATCACCGCCACCACCGGAGGCCATCATGGTGGCTGAGCACGGACTCGCAGACTGTGTTCCATCTCGACTTGACCCCTCATTGGCTGGTGGCCTGGAGTCCTCTGCTTAACCCCTGACGCTTGCTCCTTGGAAGAAAAGCTATGACCAACCTAGACAGCGTATTAAAAAGCAGAGACATTACTTTGCCAACAAAGGTCTGTCTAGTCAAGGCTATGGTTTTTCCAGTAGTCATGTATGGATGTGAGAGTTGGACTATAAAGAAAGCTGAATGCTGAAGAATTGATGCTTTTGAACTATGGTGTTGGAGAAGACTCCTGAGAGTCCTTTGGACTGCAACGAGTTCAAACCAGTCAATCCTAAAGGGAATCAGTCCCAAATATTCATTGGAAGGACTGATGATGAATCTGAAACTCCAATACTTTGGCCACCTGATCGAAGAACTGACTCATTGGGAAAGACCCTGATGCTGGGAAAGATTGAAGGTGGGAGTAGAAGGGGACGACAGAGGATGAGATGGTTGGATGGCATCACTGACTCAGTGGACATGAGTTTGAGTAGACTCTGGAAGTTGGTGATGGACAGGGAAGCCCAGGCATGCTGCAGTCCCTGGGGTCACAAAGAGTTGGACACGACTGAGCGACTGAACTGAACTGAACTGGATGTGGCTGGAGAAGTGAGTTAATGTAGACAAGGACTACGAGTGTGGCCTAGCCTGGAAAGTGCTAGTTCATCTTCCTCTTGCTGTTACTTACTGGTACTTGACTGATGCCCACCAGAATTTTGCTAGATGGACAGGGGAATTAATTAAAACTAACCCCAATCCCTCCCTGGGTGGATGATCTCTGAGCTGTGCAGGGCTGGCAGGGCGGGGTCTGCTGTGTTCAATTCAGCGATGGTCACGGCATAGTCCAGACGTGTGGGGTCGGGAGCCCAAGGCTGCCAAACTGCCCAGAAATCGCTCAGTTCTCTCCACCCCTCCCCTCGGGGACAGAAGCCAATGGAGACCACATCTGTTTCCTGACTCCTCTTATCTGAAACCGGCAGTCTTGACTAGGCCTGTCCTCGGAGGCTGTTTCGCTTCACCCAGATTGAAACCAAGCATGTTTCCAGCCCTGGTCTCTGCGCCCTGAGGCTGTGGGGTGGTGTTTGCGGCTGGACCGAGATTCCAGATCAGGCCCAGGTCTGCCCAAAGGCCTTGGAGACAAAGTAGAGATCTCTGAAGGAGATGCAGAGCTCAGAAGGGCCTAGTGGGTGCGTTTCTGGGGTAAGGTGGGCACTGGTCCAGCACGACTGCACAGGGGAGCTCAGGCTTGGTTCACCCTCCAGAGTCTGGAGGTCCCTGCAGTTTCGCTGGGGGCAGGAGGCCTTATGGGACAGGAGACTGGGGTCACCCCTGCATCTATTACTCAGTGCTGGCCACTCTGGCAAGGCAGGGGCTCGGTTTCCTGGTCTCCAAATGCGGACAAGGACAGAGCCCTACTCCCGGGCTGCTCTAAGGGATCACGTAAAACTTCTGGGTCCACAGTGCACCTGGCAGGTATCACCACCTGGGTCTGGGACCTCTGCACGGAGCAGGAGTGGTGCTGAGCTGGGGGTGGTCACCTCAGGCAGCCGGCTTCTCAAAGGGAAAAATGAAACGACAAGGTGGAGTGAGCAGAAGAAAGGTTGGGGGCGCTGGGACCCCCTTACTCATACAGAGCACCTGGGGGAGAGGAGGACCCTGTGACCACAAAAGTCACGGCATCTTGCCTTGTGGTGGTGCAAGACACGAGAAAGCACATGCACGCATGCACACACACAAGGGCGCACACACACACGCACAGTCTGCAGCACAAGCCTCCCAGGGGGAGAGAAGAGCCTGACACTCACACGAAGCCCCTGCGCACAGACACACAGGGCCCGAAGCCAAGGCTAAGGCCGGTCACCCAAGAGGGACTGGGAGGAGCCCTAAAACTGGACAGATGCCTCAAGGCACACGGCAACACCCCAGGAGTTGAGGAATAGGAAGGGGTGGCAGGGAGGAGGCTTGATGACAGCCACGCAGCACATCAGGTTCTGTAGCTCGAGGCACAGAGCCCCGTCCCCCGCACCACCACACAGACACCTAAGGGACCAGGGGCCTTGACTCAGCACGGCGTCCCACGCGCTGGGCTGATGAGCACGAGGTCCCAGCACGCAGGCTCCACGTGGCTGCTCTGACTTCACAGAAACAGTCTCAGAGAGGCCTCCCAACTCCCTGGAGGGCACACAGCTCAAGGCCACCAGCCCAGCCAAGCGTCCCACCCCAGCTGTCTCTGCCCTTCCTGTACCACCTCGTGGGCCCAGACACTCCAAACATAAACAGCTCATATGGAGAGATGCGTGCTCCGGCATCTCAGCCGGGGTGGGCAGAAAACCAGCACTGGCGCCAAACCAGAGAACGGTTTTCAAACTGTGGACATCAACCCAGGTCACAGAACCAACTGAACTGCCTAAAGCGGCATTTGTTTGCACATAAAAGCAAGAACATGGAGACGTACCAGCCAGCCAGACACACAGTAAAAGCAAGCATTGTTTTGGAAATCTCCATTCCCACTGCGTGCGTGTGTGTGTGTGTGTGGTGTGCATGCAGGCACGTGGGCGTGGGCGCCAGGCTGTGACCACAGCACATGTATTCCTTGCTGTGGGCCGAGGTCAGAAAGTCCAACAGGCGGTGAGAACCACGAAGAGACGCCGCAGGGCGTAAACCGCCCCTGGAGCTCGTGTCCCCAGTGGGCTCTGTTTTGATCACTGCACCTACAGTGGCAGCCAAGGTCCCTATTTCACAGGGTTGGTCACTGTGAGTATAAGACACACATACTGAGAAGCACTGCGTGGGTTATTAGAAAAAGTAATGTTGATGCCAGCTCTATTTTCCCCAAACATCATAGCCGGAGAGCCAGGGATCTTTGCTTTTATGAAACTCACAGCAAGGCTTGAGGCTTTTTACCTACAACAGCCCCTGAAGCACAAAGGAGCTTTTCACTACAGCTCCTGTTACGGCCCGCTGCCCAGACCTGGTCACTCCTGCTGTAGCTCAACTGCAAGCCTGACACACGAGCATCACCACACCGATCCTTCCATCCTTCCTTCCACCCCGTCACCTGGGAGGGCCAGGGCTCTCTCCAGGCCAAGCCCACCCAAAGCGAGCTCAGTCCTTCCCTCTGGCCCTTGCCGTGCTGTGCTCTCTCCCCCCACAGGCTCCAACTTGCTCAGGCATCCTCTCGTCCCGAGGCAGGCCCCCAGCTCCCTCCCCAGCCTGGCACCAGGGCCACCTCTGTGCTCCCCGGGCTTCCATGAGGCTGTGGACCCCTCAGAGGCAGGGCTCACCTGTGCCACCGATAGCTGCTCAGGGCTGGCAGGAGGCTGTGCTCAGTGAGCAGCAGGTGGACTGACCAAACCCTGGCGACCCTCCCCCAATGTCAGTGAGGTGGCTGGCACGACACCCAGAGGTCCCAGCCCACCCAAGAGCTCACACTGTCTCATCTCGGCCCCTGAGAAGTGCTTCCTGCAACAGACTGGAAACCTTGGGGAGGTGTGCCCAAGAGTGGGCTGGAGTTTGGGGCCATCCTTGGCTGCCAGGCCTGGGCATGGAAGACGGTGGTGCAGAGGGCAGAGGGGACCTGGGCCAGGACCCAGGTGAATTCCAGGATGTCAGCCGGCCTCCAAGGGGAGCGGGCACGTGGGGCCCCAAGACCAGGCAGAGCAACCTGAGTGAACGGGCACCTGAGAAGTGGCCGTTGGATAGGGGGTGATGACGTGGGCCACCCCAAGTGCCGGAGGAGACCAGAGGGAAGCCTACCTCCCGCCACCTCCCGCCACACAGGGCCTGGTGCAGGCCACCTGCCGAGTCCCTGAGCAGGTGGGAGCCGGTGCATTCCATGATAAATAGAAGGAAACATGCCACCTGCTGCAACCCAAGTCTATGAACTTGGGGGCACTTCCTGCTGGTGGGTGAGAGTCGACAGGCCTGGGTGGAGTGCTTGGGCCCCTGACTTCAGGGGCCGCCCGCCCATAAAAGGAACCTTGCAGGGGCATCTGGACCATATGCCAGGACCCGGGTGTCCATGCTGCCTACAGAACGCCCCTGCGGAGGACAGTCCAGCATCGCGAGCCCCGCCCCTTACCTGCTCCATCCATCCTCTCTCGGCTCCTGGCCCGCGAGGCCTGGGGTACGGCCGGGGCGGCTGGGTCTCTCACATCTGATCCAGGTCCAACTTGGGGTCCAGGAGCCGGGGGCGCCCCACTGATCTCCTGCTCCACCGAGGTGGTGGCGTTGAGCCGTGAGCGGGCCTGGGGCTGCGGTTGTGATGGAGGCTGGGGGCCGGAGGGGCTCCGAGAAGGGGCGCTGGAAGCCATCCTGATGCAAGAAAAACCGAGGGGTCAAACACACAAGGCCAGCAAAGCCCAGTCTGCCCCGGCCTCTAGCTTTTGGTGGAGAGGTGACGGCAAAGGGAAATGGAAGGGCACTGCACAACGTCCCATGTAATCTCACTCAACCTCATGAGAGCCCCCACAAAGACACTCCCGCTTCACAGACGAGGAAATTGAGGCAGGAAACTCGCTCAAGACCCACTGGCCTGGCAGGTCCCACGGCAGCCATGAGCTGGGCCCTCAGTCTCCAGGCCTGGAGTCCTGGGCCCCGGGTGTGCTCCTGTCAGAAACGGGGGTGTGGAAGGTCAGGAGGGTTCAGTTCCACACGGAGCCCTGGGCACAGCGTCTGGCTGCCCCGGAATGAAGCTGGTCTCCCAGCCCATCCACCCAAAATCTGTGCAAGGGGCCTTATTTGGAAGACGGAGGGTCTTTGCAGATGTAGTCAAGGATCTTGACAAGAGAGCATCCTGGCTTAGAGTGGGCCCTAATCCAAGGACCGGGGTCCTTATAAGAGGGTGACACACAGACAGAGAGGAGGAGCCACGTGGGAGACGCGGCTGCAGGCCCAGAAACACCAACACCGAAGTCAGGAGAGGCAAGGAAGGACTCTCCCGCAGAGCCCCCCTGCACAACCAACCCCGCCAACATCCTGATGGCAGACTTCTACCTCCAGAGCTGTGAGATAAAAAACTTGTGTTGTTTAAAGCCACCCAGTTTCCGTCAATTTCTTATTACAGCCCTAGGAAAGGAATACACTGGCACAAAGCAAAAGTTAAATAAACTTGAGAAGGGCTTCCCTGGTGGTCCAGTGGCTAAAACTCAAAGCTCCCAATGCAGGAGACCCAGGTTCAATCCCTGGTCAGAGAACTATATCCCACATGCTGCAATGAAAACATCCCCCATGCCTCAGTGAAGACCCAGTACAACCAAATAAATGAAAAATAAAATACTAAAAAAATAAATAAATACGAGAAGCAGAGGGAGGGAGGGAGGGAAAGGGGGAGAGGAAGAGAGGTGGAAGACAGGTGTGGGCGGAACACAGCCCCTGGAGCAGGATGTGGTCAGGCCTGGCCAACCCCAAAGCCCCCACGCCAGGCCCAAACCCCAGGACACCACTCAGTGAGCCTGACGGCACCGGATATGAGCCCATGCTAGACACGGGTGATGGAAACCGGGCCGCTGGTGTGTGGGAACCGATGACTGGAGCAGACTGGCGAGCACAGAGATCTGATGACCAACGGGGGCAAAGGGCTTGATTAGTCAATACTGCTGTTTAGCAACAAGGTGAAAATCATCACTGACGCAACTGAGGGAGACCACGAGCCCCAGACTATAGGGCTGAGAGCTCCAGGCCTTCCCCAGCCCCAGGACCCCACACCAGGGCCCAGGGGAGCGGGGCTGGGCTTCCGTGGACACAGTCACTGAAGCAGAGAGGACCGCGTGCACCATGCGGGTGATCCTCCCCAAGGACCCCACGGCCCCCACCCCAGGCTCAAGGCCACGTCCACCCTCTTCGCTGAGATGAGGAAATGAGAGCAGAGCAGGGAAAGGCCGGGGGTGAGGAATCCAGCTCCCAGACTAACCCATCACGGCCACTGCGCCTGCCAGCTCTGGGGTCCTGAGTGGGTCACGTTCCTCTCTGCCTCTCAGTTTCCTCGACTATAAATGGGGTTACTGTGAGGACTACATGAGATCAGAGACCAGAGGGGCCAGGCTCCCAGGTATCCAAAGCGCCCAGCTCCGTCTCCCCCGCGCCTGCAGGAGTGGGTACCTGAGGCATGCCTGGAGACTGCCGTCACCAGAAGAGTCAGAGGAGGCCCCAGGGGCCACGCCACTTCCCTGGGGCTACACATTCACCTCTGAACCATTCCCAGCTAAGGCTGTGTCCCAGAGATCAGACCTGCATCTGTCAAAGATTCCTGGAGATTTCAAACTGGGCACGCCCCCCCTCGGAGGGACCAAGCCCTTATTTTAAAACATCCCCTTGGCTGCGAACCAAAAGTGTGTCAAGTCCCACGGATCTCTGCTTGGAAACCAACGCAGTGCTCGGTGCTGTTCCCGAACGCCAGGCTTCCGGGAACCAAACAAAGAGGCAACTTTTGTGAAATCCATCATCTGGGTAGACAGGCAGGCAGGCCTGGTGGGCAAGCGGCCAGCTGCGGGGTGGGGGTGGGGGGTAAGGAAAGTCAGCCACAGATTCGGCAGACAGAACCCAGCTGTGCAGGTCCCTGGCCAATCTGAGACAAACCACGCGGAGTCACGTCTGACCTTACCATCTCCTGTGGCTCCCCCTGCCCTGGAATCGAGTGCTACCTTCCTGGAGTGGCAGAGAGCAGCTGGCCTTTGGAGAGCTGACTTACACCAGGGATCCTCCGTCACTACTACCAACGCAACAAGCGTGTCTGGAATGTGCCCTTCTCAGCAATTTCCACCGATTTCTCCTGGGGGTGCAGGGCGGGGGGGGTGCGGCTGGCCTGGAAGCAGGGTCCTGCTGTTACCCTGCTGTGGTGGATGGTGAGATAACCTCTCCTTCCACACTCACCCCCTTTCACAGACGAGCAACCTCGGGTCCAGGAAGGTGAGATCCCTACTCGAGGCCTTGGAGCTCAGAGTCTTGGAGCTGGAATTCAAAACCACAGAGCCTCTTGTTCACAAAGACCCTGTTTCTGAAAAAGAGTCCCCTTAAAATCTGCCCACCTGCCTCTGCTATCCGACCCCCACCATGCCTTCTCTTCCCCCATCAATCACTTCCAAACCTGCGGCTCTGTGACCCCCACGCCTTAGCTCTCAAAGCACCCCCGCCCATTCCTGGAAGTACCCTCTCCACCAGGACCAATCCTACACATCGTTCAAGTCAAGGGCCCAACTCGTCCCCTTCTGGGAGTTTACCAGCTGCCTCTGCCCTAAGTCATGTCTCCATCACCTGCTCTCAGGTAACCACACAGCACCCAGGGCATGTCTCCCAGAGAGCCCTCTCTCTGCCAGGTAGACGAGAAGGACTCACACCTGTCTGTCTCCCCACCTACGAGGAAGGATGGGTCAGGAAGGACAGCACCATCCCTCATCAGCAGGACACAATTTTTCCACCAAAAGCCAACACAGGGAGTGAATGTCAGTTCTACCTTTCATCAGTGGCTACTTAGGGCTTCCCTGGTGGCTTAGTGGTAAAGAACCCACCTGCCAACGCAGGAGACGCAAGACATGCAGGTTCAGTCCCTGGTTTGGGAAGATCCCCTGGAGGAGGAAATGAAAACCCACTCCAGTATTCTTGCCTGGAAAATCCAATAGAAAAGAGGAGCTTAGTGGGCTACTGTGCATGGGGTTGAAGAGAGGCACACAGCTGAGCACGTAACTTCATAGCGTCTCAGTTTCCCCATCTGTAAAGAGGGAATAATGTCTCCAATGAAGGGGTGCTCTGGGGTGTAAGCGTGTGAAGAAAGAGAAAGCAGTCTGCAACTATCAATCATTATCATTAAAAAAAAAAAAAAGCCATTTCTCCCAAGTGCAAAACAAAGGCACATTCAGTTGAGAGACACCTTCTAACAGAAATTTCAGGAGAACAGGCAGCTTCTGGCTGGCCTCTTGGGCTAAGTATCGTGCATGTCACATTACAATCACAATGAAACTTTTAAAGTGAAATCTCTAGTGAGAATGGACGAACAGAGGAGGATTAATTTTCAGGTTTCCTGAGAGTCGGCCAAACCCTTTGGGGATCAAAGACCTTGTTACTTAAAAACAAAGGTCTTGCCATGGATGGGTCACAGAGAAGGCCACAGATGCTCTCCCAGTGTGGAGGGACCCACAGTGGGGTCTGGGCCTTCATTCTCTGACAGTCTTCTTTCTGGCATCTCATTCACTCAGAATACCTGCCTCTGTGCTTTGCAAGGTACATCAGAAGCAGTCTGGCCTGGGGGAAGGAGCCCTGGCTGGAGAAGAGCTGGCCCCATCTCACTGTGTGACCACAGAAGACAGGTCCCTCCCTCCCGCCCGGGCCCGGGTATCCTGAATCCCAATCACAGAGTGAGAGCATCAGCATCGCGCTCTGCCCCGCCTCCAAGGCTCCTTCGATGCCTACGAGGGGGGGCTGGTCAACCCCGACTGCCACTCCACGGTCAGAGCGGTGGCTTGGAACCTATCATTGTGTCAGATCCAGAGTGGCCAGCATTCTTTCCACATGAGCGCCCAGGCATAATTTTACCCCAGCAAAACACAAAAACCCCAGCAACCACAGAGCTCGGTTGAGGGTCTGCCACCCCCGGAAGGGGGCTGCTGGGACCACACGCCTCCTGACAGATGGGGAACGGCAGCATGTAGACTTCAGCCCAAGCTCTCTAAGCCTTGCTTATAAGGGCCAAGCCCAGGTGGCTCTCGACCCCCAGGGGACCGCCCCACCTCTGAAACAAGCTCTCAGGGGAGGCCTCAAAGACATTCACGTGCTCTGATGCCAGCTACAGGGGATGCCCTGCATCCTGGGATGCCCACTGTTTCACACCCACCCCACCTCCACACCCAACTGTGGACCTGCATGTCTCTCTCTCCCAGGACACCTCTCAGGTGTGTCCATCACACATTCCCTGCTGTCCAGAGAGGGCAGGTGTGAAACTCACAGATGCTGCTATACTACACAGCCGTGAGCCTCGACTTGTGTAAGAACATTTAAAGCTAAGGACATGTTTGTATAGCTCTGTTGAGCAGGATTTAAAGCAGCATGAGACACTCCCCTGAGTCTATTTAGATGAAAACAAAATGCATCTGCAGAAAAAGATGGAAGAAAATGCACCACCGCCCCCCCCCCCCCAACAGACAGCTATGGTGTCTGCGTCTGTGTGAAGAGTCTGGGCGTGTGCTCAGCCGCTCGGTCACGTCCGGCTCTTTCTAATCCCAGGGACTGCAGCCTGCCACGCTCCTCTGTCCATGGGGTATCCCAGGCAAGAATACGGGAGTGGGTTGTCATTTCCTCCTTCAGGGGATCTTGCTGACCCAGGGATCGAACCCAAGTCTCCTGCATCTCCTGCACTGGCAGACAGATTCTTTATACCACTGAGCCACTGAGGTAGTTTTATTTTATTCTTTTTACTAAATATGTTCCCCTAATTTTCTATAATGAATGTGAAGGTTTCTGGAATTACAAGGTTAATTCTGAAACCCATCTGTGACTGAGTCCAAAGGGAGAGGGTCCAGGGGTTTCCAGGGTCTAGGGTGTCTGCTCTGGCCTGGACAGCCCAGCTTCCTGGCACGAGATTGCTCAAGACAAGGGCACAAAGCCCTTGGAGAGTCCCAGGTACCTATTTTTGCCCCAGAGTCTTAAGGGCCAAACCAAAGAACATTCCAGCTCTACCAATGTGCCAAGTTCACAGGACTAAGGGGGAATCAGGCCAGGGATGCTCCCGCCTGGCCAGGGTGGGTCAGTGGGCATGAACTGTGGGCTGATTCTGTGCTGGGCCTCCCTGCCCCACGGAGGATCCTGCAGGGCTGGCCCTCAAGAACTCAGCCCGGATGGGACGGATGACACCTAAACAGCCAACCACCAGGATGGAGCACTTGGGGGGCAGCAGGCCCAGAAGGGGGCCACCCTCAGCCATGGGAAAGGAGCAGGGCGGGGATTCTCCATGAGAGGTCTGAACCAAGCTTTCAAGACAAGCAGGTACAAGCCAGGCAAGGGTGAAGGAGGGGGAGGAACAGAGGTGTGCAGGCATTTCAGTTGGGGATCGCCCAAGAGAAAAGGCCGTGGACAGAGAAGGAGCTGGCAACATGGTGGGGAAGGTGCAAGTAGCGCGGAACTGAGTCTGGGCAGAGGACATGGGAAGGAGAAAAGAGGCTGAGTGGACAGCCAGGAAGCTGGGGCAGGCCCTAAACAAGTGCCAGGCTTGGTGCTGGGGTTGAGGCCCGGGCAGAAGGAAAATTGAGGGCCGGGCTGCAGGGCAGCAGCAGTTTGAGACCCATCCAGGCTGTGTGGGGACAGTCCAGGGAGATCGAGGAGGGAGCCGGGCAGCCTTCCAGGGAAAGTGAGGAGGCCTGGCCCGGGGCAGGCATCTGAGGACAGCTCCTGGGCTAGGAGAGACAAGAGCATCCCCAACTGAACAAGAGGGTGTGGAAGCAGGATGTGGTCTGACAGGTGGCGCAGGGCCACGGTGGTGGTGCCACATTCTGGGGAGGGGACCTGGGGGAGGGGACAGGGCCGTCTGAAGCATGGAGCAACCTCTCTACCAGACCCTCCTCATCACCAGCATCATGGACCAGGGTTTGGTCTCTGTCCAGGCCTTTTGAGGACTGAACTAGGTTCCCCTCTGCGACCAGCTCCAAAGGCCTATCCAGCCTTGGCCTGGGAGGGGCAGAGGTGGCCTCAGTGAGGAGCCCTCCAGATCCCTTCTATCCTGGGAAAGAAGATAAGATGTGGTCTCCAGGCAACTTTTCCTGTGTCCAGTCAAGGCCCAGATGCTGGGGGAGCAAGTATATAAAGGAACTTTCCTCCAAATCCCCGTCAGATGCCAAGTGGGCGCCGGTGAGAATCACAGCCCCTTGGAGAATAAGGGCACAGGACGGGCAGCGGGGAAGAGTGACCTCTGGGCTTCTCTTGGCATGGCTTCCTCACTGGGGCTGCAGAGAGGGAGGCAGCCAGTACACTGGGTACCCAGGGCATTGCTCCCTGAGTGGTGGATCCCGGAAGAAGGGAAAGCCCTTTACAAATGGGCCCAGTGCCAGAGGTCACTGTTCAAGGTGAGGAGAGGCAGGCAGTTGTTCTCAGCGCCTGCCCAGGGGGGCACAGGTTTCTACCAGGCTCTGCCCCATCTGCTGTGGAGTCTTGGGCAGGTCATCAAACCCCATGAGCCTTGGTTTCCTCATTTGTCAAATGGGGCTATAATCCCATACCCCTAAGACTACTGGGAGAGTCAAATACTGTCTAAGTGTTAGTTCCTCGGAATTTCTTAACATCAATTACAACCACTGGTGTGAGAGGTCCCAGATCCATCACACCCAGAAGAGGTGGGTCAGATTTCCCAGAAAGTTTCCATCTGTCAAAGCAGAAATTGATGTTCCCCCAGGACTGGGATCACCTGGACCCCAAACACACACACACACACACACACACACACACACACACACACAATCAGCAGCCCTCATGGAGGGTGGGAGGTGGGTGACAGGTGCCTTCCAGGGGCCCAAGGCGCACTGAGGGCAGCCCAGGGTCTCACCGAGCAAGCCGAGGGCCGCGGGGGAAGGGCCATCATGACGGGGCAACTCGAGACCCATGCTGTGGGGCGCAGGGGGCAGGGGCACCCCCTTCCACCCACTGGGTCCCCAGCGCCAAGAGCCGCCTTCCTCTGAGGCCAGTTTTCCCGCTGGCAGTGGGGGTGGGGGGTCAAAGCCAGGCTCGCGGGCGTGACGGTGCTCAGAGCGCGCGGTACCCCCACGATGCCCGGGGAGCCCAGGCTTGGGGTTGAGGGGGCGCGCATCCCCGGGAGGAAGCCGCGATCCAGGCCCGGGCAGGGGGAGCCCTGAGTGTCGCGGAGAGGACGGGACCCCGGCCCCCCAACTTCTAGGGAACTTGCAGGGGACACTGGTACCAGCCGCCCACCGCTCAGATGGGGAAACTGAGGCCGAGGCGGGGCGGCCAGTCCAGGTGCTCTCGGTTCCCTTTCCAGGTCCCGCTGCGACCGCCCCTTGGCCCGAAGTACTCACCGCCCCGCGAGTGGGCCTCACGCGGCGCCGCGGCGCCCTGGGGCCTCCGAGCTCGTCACCAAGTTGCTCGGCTGGAGCTGGAAGGACCAGGGCCGAAGGACGGCAGCCGGGACCAAGCGGGCTGCGCTGGTTTCAGTGGGAGCGAGGGAGCGCTACCAACAGCGCGGGGAGGGGCGGGGCCGGGGCGGGGCCGCAGGCCGTCCTCCACTCCCAACGCGGCGCGGAGGACGCGGCTTCAACATGGCCCGCTGAGCGGCCAGTCTGCCTGCCAATCACTCCGCACCTCCGCCAATCACAGAGCGCCTCGCCGGGCCAACGGCGCCGCCAAGCTCCGGGTCGCCGGGAGGGCGGGTCCGGCCCGCCCACGGCGAAAGTTTCCGAGCTAACTCGGGCCGCGCGGCCCAGCCCGAACCCTGACACGCCATGCCACACCCACAGGGCGCCCGGGTCGCTGTGCGAGGCTACACGCCCTCGGGCGGGGCTCAGACCACGCTTCACCCACTGCTGTGGCCCCAGGCCCCCCAACTTCATATTTATTATCATTGTTCTGGTAATAATAACTGACACGTTGAGTGCCTGCTATGCACCAGACTCCTTAATTTTCGGCCCCATCTGGCGGAGCACAGATTGGAAATCCCATTAAATGTGACTCATTTAACCAAGGACTGCTTTAAAAGCACAAGATCAAACGCAATATAGCGTGCGTTCACAGAGTAATTGCGAGATTTGTTTAAAAACATCTATTACTAGCCCAGGGAATGGTGCAAGGATGAGGCAGTCTGGAAACCCTCTTCTTTCCGTCCTGCTCTGGGGTCTGAGCCTCAAGAAGGAAATGATAACCCACTTCAGTATTCTTGCCAGGAGAATTCCGTGGACAGAGGAGCCTGGAGTTCTACAGTCCATGGGATGGCAAAGAGACGGACCCGACTGAGCGACTAACACTACCCCTGGGGTCTGAGAGGGGCGGTTTGGAGATGAGGACAAAGGTCTATTCTTAAGCCAGGCCTTGGGACTGAGGGGCCCGGGTTGGCGGCAGGGGCCCTTCTTGGGCTGTGTCTGCTCTGTGTCTGGTCCTCACGGCCAACCTGAGATGCCTGCCCTGGGTTATTACTGCAGACTGCGGCTCAGAATGGCCACGGCTCAGAATGTTACCAACAGGTTGGGAGCAAAGATTCCAGATGGTTCGTGAGATGAGGGCTCTCTGCTGAACACACTACCTCCAGGAATTTTTAAAGCCTCGCGATTCCTACCAGCTCCCTCACTTTATTCCCAGGTGTCCCCCCTCTATCCCACTGCCATATTCTCGTGTGACCCTGTGAGGCCCACAGAGGAACGAAGGAACCAGGCATCCGGCAGCAGTTGCTTTGCTCCAGGCTCAGTTTGGGGGGGGGGGTCGCTTTAACACATTTTTCACTTCGCTCTCAATAACCCTGAGAGGCAGGTGGCTTTGGGTTCATCTTGCCTGATGAGAAGATTGAGGCTCAGGCATAGATGGTTTATTTGTCCAGAATCACACAGAATTCTTTCCCCCATACAATATACTAATTACAGAAAACTTGGAGGATTACACAAAATAGAAGAAAAACAATCACTCACGGGCTGTTACTGTTCACATTTTGTAATGGCTTATGCATATTTAAGGAAGGACTTCCAGAAGTCAATGTGCTTACACTGCACATGTTGGTACGTGTGTGTGTGTGTGTGCACATTAGGGCAGCGGTCCCCAACCCTGGGCAGGGGTCCCCAACCCCCAGGCCGTGGAACGATACGGGTCAATGGCCTGTTAGGAATCAGGTTGCACAACAGCAGGTGAGCGGTGGGCAACCAAGCAAAGCTTCATCTGCCACTCATTGTTGCTCCCCATCATTCCCGTTACTGCCTGAACCATCCCCCCAACCAACCGTCCATGGAAAAATCATCTTCTAAGAAACTGGTCCCTGGTGCCAAAAAGGCTGGGGGCCAAGGCACTCGGGCAAAGTCCTAGAAGCAGAATCACTAGATTCTAAGAGGATTCTTCACATCTATAGATACATTTTTCTAAAACAGGCTTCTCAAAGTTGCTTCCAGTTTATCCCCGAGGGGCACACACTAGCTTGGGGAATCACTTTATTTTTTACTCTTGCCTAATATGGTAAGCAGAAAATGGCCTCTTTGCAATTGCAAGCTGCATTTCCATGGTAACTCATAGGCTGGACATTATATATTTCCTAATTTTGAGAAGCATTCACTCTCTCATTTATCTGTTGGGAGCTTAGAGGCTCTTTGAAAACGAATCAGATGACTTTCTTTTATTTCTAACCCAAAGATGGGTATCTTTGAAGGAGGAAATGGCAAGCCACTTTGGAATTCGTGCTGGGAAAGTGCCATGGACAGAGGAGCCTGGCGGGCTACTCCCTGTGGGGTTGTAAAGAGCTGGACACGACTGACCACGCACACACACATGCCCTCATCCTTACTGCCCACCCTCTCCTTCAGGTCAGAGGGCTGGAGACGGACCTGAATGGCTCGTGAAGCCCACCCTGCGGAACCAGCAGCCCTCCTTGCACCTGCAAGCCTGGGAGCAGAGACGCCTCCTCCAGCATCTCGACAGGACTTTTCTAGTTCATTCGACACTGTCTAGAAGAACGCAACAGGCTTGTCATCCACTCCCACTGGCTGGCCATTGCCTAGGAGACCACCATCAAGTAGAGGACAAAACCTTTTAAAGGACCCAATAAACAGAGGGAAGAAGCCAGATTGAACAGTTTTCTCCTGGGAAAGAAAAAGAGAAAATGAATTACAGTCAGAGCACAGAAACACTTAACGTATGCCATGGGCTTCCTTGGTGGCTCAGACGGTAAAGGATCTACCTGTAATGCAGGAGACCTGGGTTCGATCCCTGGGTTGGGAAGATTCCCTGGAGAAGGGCATGGCAACCCACTCCAGCATTCTGGCCTGGTGAGTCCCACGGACAGAAGAGTCTGGCAGGCTACAGTCTATGGGGTCACAAAGAGTTGGACACAACTGAGCAACTAAGCACAGAACAGCACATAGAATGAAAAACTTCTAAAAGTGATAGGTAAATTCGGAAAGAAAACAGTCAAGGTGGAAAAAATTTAAAAACTTGGAGATAATGTGGAGGAAAAACACACGAAAATCATCAGGGAGAAAATGGGAGGCTTGCAGGCAGTTCTAAGAGGTACAGTATTTAAATAACAGGCAGTCCAAAAGGAGCTTGATGGGAAACAGAAATGGAGGAAATGCTAGAAGAAAATGTCTCACGGGCTGAAGCTATGCCATGAAGTCTCCAACTCTAAGGATAAGGAGAAAGTCTTGCAGAGTTCCAGAAATAGCCGGTCACATCCAAAAGAAGGAGAATCAGAGCAGAGTCAGATTCCTAGGTGACTTTGGGACAATAGCTAGGGATTCTGAATATCAGACACTGAGACTTTCCCCTCCTGTGATGAAATTCATGTGTCAGGGCCGAAGATGGGAAATATCTGACATGGCCAGACACAGAGAAGGTCCCTTTTACCCACAGAAGTTTCTTTCTCACCAACACAGTTCAGTCAGAGTTGAAATCCCAAGATAGAACTCAGAAAATGGTGGTGAGCAGTGGGATTCTGTACCATAATTGCTAAGTAGGGATTCTTGAAACACAAGCCACACACTGTAAGGGAAACCTGTGTAGCCTGGAAGTAAGAAAGTAGAATTGATCTTAGCAAAACCCAGGAGAAGAGGGAGCAAAGAGGTGGAGTGGAAAAGTTCAAGGAGCTGAGTAGAATTTCTGACTTAATGGGTGGAAGTTGAGAGGACTGGGAGATTATGCATAAAGAGACAAAAAGAAAGGCAAGAAAAGAAATATCAGTAACAACAAAACATAATAAAAGATGAAAAATTTAAAACCACAGACATCAACTTTCATAAGAAATATGAACGGGCTGCATTTCCTATCAAAAGTCCATTAGACTGGGGAGAAACAAATTCAGTTTAAGTGCTATTTCCAAGAACTGCACCCAAAATGCTGACAAACAGAGGTTCAAAGTGGACTACATTTGAAAACTGAAATTTAAAATGTAACAAGTGTGACGAATTAATGTTGCATAAAGAATTCAAGGCAGAAAGCATTCACAGGAACAAAGAGGGCTATTATCTAATGGAGCAAGATACAATCTGCAGAGATTTGATAGTTCTAAATCTTAATTCACCAGAAAATATAGCAGCTGTGATGGTTACTTTTGTGCATCAATTTGACAGGGCCAAGATTTGGTCAAACATAAGTCTAAGTGTTGCTGTGAAGATATTTTTTAGATGAGAGTAACATTTTATATCAGTAGACTTCTGACTCTCTGTAATGTGGGTGGGCCTCACCCAATCAGTTGAAGACCTTAAGAGGTAATGACTGCGGTCCCCTGAGGGAAAGCGGACTCTGCCAGCAAATGGCCTTCAGATTTGAATTGCAACATCAACCTTTCACTGGGTCTCCAGTCTTCCCTACTGATTTTGGATCTGTCAGCCCCCACAGTCACATGAGCCAATTCCTTGAAATCTCTGTCTGTCTCTCTCTGTCTCTTTCTCTCTGTCTCTGCCCCCCACCCCCACCTATATAGGTGCTTTCATGCTGGAGAAGACTTTTGAGAGTCCCTTGGACAGTAAGGAGATCAAACCAGGCAATCCTAAAGGAACTCATCCCTGAATACTCATTGGAAGGATTGATGCTGAAGTGAAGCTCCAATGCTTTGGCCACCTGATGCAAACAGCCGATTCATTGGAAATGACCTTGGTGCTGGGAAAGATTGAAGGCAAAAGGAGAAGAGGGTGGCAGAGGATGGGATGGTTGGATAGCATCACCAATTCAATGGACATAAATTTGAGCAAATTCCAGGAGACAGTAAGGGACAGGGAGGCCTGGTGTGCTGTAGTCCATGGATCACAAAAAGTCAGACAAGACTTAGTGACTAAAGAACACACATATATTAGACACAGATGCAGATGTTGATACAGATAAAGATACAGATGTCTCCCATTGGTTCTGTTTTTCTAGTGAACCCTGACTGATGCAGCACCCAAACTCATAGGGCACTAACTTAGACCTACTAAGAGAACCTACTAAAACACAGCTCTTGTCCTAATTCAATGCCATCTCTCTAGGAGGCCTGTCTTCACTTCCCCACAAAGTCGAAATAACCCTGTGCTTTGTTGTTGAGTATTGAATGAATGAATGGCTTCATAAGGATCTCTTTCTTGCATTCAGGTCAGTGTCCAGACTCTTTAATGGAACATCTAAAAAAGCCTCCCACAGACTTCCCTGGTGATCCAGTGGTTAAGACTCCATGCTTCCGCTGATTGGGGCGTGGGTTTGATCCCTGGTTAGGCAACTAAGATCCCACATGCCACATGGTGCAGCCAAAAAAAAAAAAAAAAAAAAATGCCTCCCACGCTTCATTCTTACTTTCCTAACTGCAGTTCTCTGATGCCTCGCTGTTTTCAGATTCTGAAATCTTGTGCTTGCCCACTTCCTTCCTATTTAAGATATTGAGATATTGTTAGTTATTCAGTCATGTCTGACTCTTTATGATCCCATGGACTGTAGCCTGCCAGGCTCCTCTGTCCATGGAATTTTCTAGGCAAGAATACTAGAGTGGGTTGCCCTTCCCTTCTCCAGGGGATCTTATCAACCCAGGGATTGAACTCAGATCTCCTGCATTGCAGGCAGATTCTTTATTGATGAGCCACCAGGGAAGACCACTTCAGTTTACTCCACATACATTCAGCGATGTCCTACCAGCTCCAGGCCTTGGGCTACGTGCCAAGAGTACAAGAAAAAATGAGGAAGGACATTGGTGGGTTATCTTTTGGAGGACAGCAGAGTTGGGGCCTTTTTCAGATCATTATTAGGTCATAAATGGTCCCCTAGATATCAGGCCCTCCCTCCTGGAATCTGAGAATGTTACCTTATCTGGAAAAAAATGTCTTTGCAGATGTGACCAAATGAATGTAATGTCTTTACATGAGATGGGGTGATTATCCTGGATTGTCCAGGTGGGCACCAAAGACTGTTTCAGATACCTTTGAAGGAGAGAGGCAAAGGGACACACACACACACACACACACACAGAGAGAGAGAGAGAGAGAGAGAGAGAGAGAGAGAGAAAGTCATGTGGAGATGGAGCAGACAGAGATTGGAGTGATGCAGCCACAAGCCAAGGAATGCCAGCCGCCACTGATAATGGAAGAAGAAGCAAGAAGTGGATTCTCCTTGATTTTGGTGCAACAGCACTAATTTCAGACGTCTGGCTCCAGAACTGTTGTTTAAAGCCACTGAGTTTGTGGCAGTTTTTCACAGCAGCCTCAGGAAACTAATGTAATCCTGATGTTATGTTTCTTCTATGGTCTTGCTGTCACCTGCTGTCCACCAGGTCTTGCAGATAAGCTGGAGTGAGGCATGGAAATTCCAACCTTTGCAAGCACAGCCTTGGGATAAACATAACCAGAGCACTGAACCAACCCCTTGGCGTTCAAATCCGTACTCATCAAAATCAAAGAATCAGAGGACCAGGAAGATAAAGAAGCCATATTGAGAGCTGGGTTGTGCCTTTGAATGACCAGGCAGACCCAGTGACCTAAGTCCTGAGTGTGTAGCCCCTGGGCTAGTGAGATCAGAACAACATTGGGGCATGTCAGCCACACACTGGGCGCCTAGGACTGTGAGACCCTAGGACCACTCGTGTATCCACATCTCTTTTCATTAATTAATTTATTTTAATTGGAGGATAATTCCTTTATTAATAGTTGTGGTGGTTTTTGCCATACATTGGCATGAATCAGCCACAGGTGCACATGTGTCTCCCCATCCTGAACCCACCTCCCACCTCCTTCCCACTCCACTGCTCTGGGTTGTCCCAGAGCACCAGCTTTGAGTGCCCTGCCTCACAGATTCCCATGGGGGATTCTGACGTGCAGGGAAGTTTCAGACCCATGACTCTAGAGGTGCGTCATTGAAAGTTGATCTCTGTCCTTCACCTGGGTGCCCGTTAGCGATGCAGAAACCCACTCCACCTCGGACCTCCTGAGTCAGAGTCTTCATTTCAGAGAGACACCCCTGTGATTCGTGTGGATGGTAAAATAGGAGGTGCCCTGCTCTGGCCTGCAGGTTCCCAGCCTAGGTTGCATGCATCTAAGAACCACCTGGAAAGTCCACCTTGCTCATGCCAAAGGAGTCAGAAGCTTGGATTTATGGGGAGTCCTGGATAGCTTGGAGCAGAGGAGCCCTGCTCAGCGTTCAGCAACTTCAGGAGCACACTCCAGCCGTGCTCCCTCCAACCCCTTCCCAGCCTTCCTGCTGGAAGCCATTCCCCCTGCCCTTGACCATGTCTAAGACAGGAAGCTCCCTTGGTGTTACATCTCAATGGATCTTCCTGACACCGTGACTGGGTGGCCTCCTTCCGTCCCCAAGGACGGACGTGGAGGCTCCTCAGGATCACACATCACAGGGTGGGTTGGTGGCAGAATCTCTGGGCTTCCCAAGCCCCGCTCCCTCTATCCCCACTTCTCTAACCATCCCCTACCAAACTCCTTTCCTATGTGTCTTTATCAACCCAAGCTCACAGTCATTAAAACTGCAGCAGAAGTGTCCAGAGTTGCGACAGAGGGCCTGGCACTGGTCACATGGCTCTGTGTACCAGCGCCGGGTGCCACATGAGGGCCGCCCCCCCAACCTCACCTACCCACGCTGGCCTGCACTTCCACCCCCCTACACTGCATTGTTGCTGGGGAGCTCTGAGCCCCCATGAGTCTGAGTCGTGATTTACTCATCTCTGAAGGCAGTGTGACTGCCACTCTTAAGGGCCTTCCGATGGATGAGTCACCAAGCACATCGAGAAGTTTCACACTGGAAAAAAGACCTCCCAACATGCCAAGGCAGCTCTGGGGCAGAAGACAGACAAATGCCTGCGCAGGGCAGAAGCAAGGCCCAGGCCTCCCCCTGGGGTCCCCATCATCCCACTAGGTCATTAGGTGGGTTCTCTAGAGGAACGGAACCAATAGGACCTATATGGATATATAGAAAGAAATGCTTTAGAGAGATTCTCATGCAATTTACAGAGGCTGGGAAGCCCCACCGTTTGCCTTTTGTAAAGCTGGAGGCCCAGGAAGGCTGGTGGTAGTTCCCACCCAAACAGAGCGCCTGAGCCAAGGACAGGAGAAGGTGGACGGCCAGCTCAGGCAGCGTGGATTCACCCTTCCTCTGCCTTTCCTGTTCTATTCAGGCCCTGAACAGATGGAGGGTACTTGCCCACACTGGGGAGGGTGGGCTGCCTTTCTCAGTCCCAGCTCAAGCGCGCTCATGTACACTCTCAGAAATAAGGCCTTACCAGCTCTCTGGACACCCCTTGATCCGGGCAAGTCAACACGTAAACTTAACCATCACAGCCACTGCAGCGTCAGGGAGGGGCACCCCCCCCCCCCAGTGCTGGCTCCTTCACCTGAGAAATGGGCCCAGCCTGCTGCCCTGGGATGGGTGCGGAGGGGTCACCGCCAAAGCCACCCACGCAGGGCCTGCCCTTGGCGTCACTGAGGGCGGCTCAGGGGCCACTGATAATTTGGTCAACAAGCCACAGGGCTCCGTACCACCAGCAGCAGCAGCCACATCTGCTGAGAACCTCCCGCTTGTTCCCTCCCTGGGCACTGTGGCACGAGATGAAAGCGTCTAAGGCATATCCACTTCCTTGTTCTGGAGGGGCTTGTGGCCTGGTTTGGTACGGAAACTGGACAACACCAGCCACCTGTTAGAAAGAGAAATGAGGGAGTGACTAGGGAGAAGCCCTGCTGGCGTACAGAGCCCCAGCACGGGGAGAAATCGCTGCCCTGGCTGCAGCAGTCAGGGAAGTCTCCTTGAAGGAGGTACTGACGTTGCATGTTTTGTTTTTTCTTTTCTTTGGTTCTTTTTTCTAAAAAATAGACTTCATTTTTTAAAGCAGTTTCAGGTTCCCAGTAAAACTGAGCAGAAAGTGCAGATACTTTCAATATATACCCCCTAACTCCTCAATACCCAGAGCCCCCTCCGCTGTCAACAGACCCCCAACCCCACCCTGCAGAGAGGTATACTTGTTACAAAATCAGTAAACTTGCATTGTACTAAGTCACTGCCGTCATGTCTGACTCTTTGCGACCCTATGGACTGTAGACCGCCAGGCTCCTCTGTCCATGGAATTCTCCAGGCAAGAATACTGGAGTGGGGTATCCACGCCCTCCTCCAGGAGATTTTCCCAACCTAGGGCTCCAACCCATGTCTCTAGTGTCTCCTGCTTTGGTAGGTGGGTTCTTTACCACTAGTGCCACATGGGAACCTGTAATAGGACATCATTATCGTTTAAAGTCCATAGTCTACATGAGGGTTCACTCTTGGTCTTATACCTGCTGTGGGTTTAGACAAGTGTAAAATGACATATATCCACCATTATGGCCTCACACAGAGCAGTTTCACTGCCCTCAGAGTCTTCTATGCCCCATCCACTCATCCCTGGTCCCTGCCATCAGTCTGGCAACCACTGATTTTTTACTGTGGTTTTGCCTTTTCCAGAATGTAATATAATTGGAAACACACAGTAGGGAGTTTTCAGAAGATCGGTTTCTTTCACTTGGTAACATGCGTATCACATCCCTCCATGCCCTTTCCTCCCTTGATAGCGCATCTCTCTTTAGCGCTGCATGGTTTTCCAGGTAAGGGTGTATCAGCTGATCTATCCATCACCTACTGAAGGACATCATGGCTGCTCCTGAAAGGAGCAGACCTGACGTCAGAGAACAGAACAGAGAGTGTCCTTAGGTAAGGCTGGCACAGGAGATTCAGGGATCTCTCTGAGCATCAACTCAGCACACACTTTACCCCACAGGTTGCTGGGAAGGTCCATAAACTAACCTGTGGGAAGTGGCCAGTGCAGGGCCAGTACACAGCAGGACCAGTGGATTCTGGGTCCTGCACATCATCCCAGAGATGACCAGTACCCCTTGGAAAGGGTCACTACACCTGGTGGCTCATTAAACCCGCACTTGACCCTGAGAGTGTGTATTTTATCCCCAGGCTATAGGCAGAGTCAGAAGCTCTGAGAGGTGGAGGGAGCTGCCCGAGGTCACGCCATGACACCTCTTTGGTCTGATTGTCCCCAGTCCCTGCTGTGATGCCACGCCACTCCCAGACCCCCTGTCTGAACCCTAACAAGCTCACCTGGGCAGAGGTTCAGATGGCTTTAGGGAAGATAAAACGTGTCACCAAAAGCGCCCTTTTAAACAAACACCCCTAGTCTATGAGTTCACAACTTCCTCGTGTACCTTCCTGGGGGAGGAGGTGTGGCTTTTCCTCCCTCCCTTCCGAAGTGACAAGTTCTCAGTCTGAGTCCCTGCTGTTATCTTTACAAAACCCAGAGCTAGTGGGAGAGGGAACTTATCACTCACTTTAGCACGAAACAATAGAAGAAAACTTAGACACACAGCACTCAAGCAATGTCAAGAAGTGCTGAACA
This sequence comes from Antilocapra americana, assembly GCA_007570785.1. Lineage (NCBI taxonomy): Eukaryota > Metazoa > Chordata > Mammalia > Artiodactyla > Antilocapridae > Antilocapra > Antilocapra americana. The sequence continues at coordinate 4,376,742 of ML660770.1, read as the reverse complement.
TTACCCAATTCGAAATCCTCCCCAAAACTTTCCAGACACCCACTTAGCAGCAGCGATAGGAACACCGTAGATAGGTGTCAATGGGGAGACTGGCAGAGGAAGCTGGGTGGAAAGAAAAGCACTTTTGATATTTGTGGGAGCAATTTGGACAGTTTAGAAAAAGAGATATTGTTTTTGACAATTGTTAGAAATATAACTTACCCAGAGAGCTTACTGTGATTGCAGATAATTGTTTTCCCGGAGTTTTTGACACAATGGAAGCTGTCAGACTCTGGCTGCAACTTGCTCTGTGACTTGCAAAAGAACTTAGAGAACAAGGAAGGAGAAGGAGCCTGGGTACAGGAGATTCTTTTGGCTCTTTGAGACTCTGTGGTACATGAAATGTGGCGTGAATGTGTTGAATTGAAATTTTTTTCCTGGAGAAAAGAGAGCATCAGTGGTTAGCCACGGTTCAGGTGGTCTTTGTGTTGCCTCGATGCAGGGACCATGAGCTGCCATTCCAGAGCACAGCTCTCTTGGTCCCTGAGCCAAGGGGGATGGTCTGGCCTGATGTCAGCACGTACACTCTGCCTGGAGAGGCGCCAGGATCCAGGATGTGCCCCACCAAGGGCAGCAGTGCTATTATCAGAATAAGGTTCAGACATCTTCGTGAGGGTCTGTGGAGTGCAGAGGTAGCCTGGGGGCAGTTGGAGCAAGGGTGACATTTGAGCTAGGTCCCGAGGAAGGAACAGAGTTTTGCTGTAGGAGAGGAGGAGGAAAAGGCTCTTCTGGAAGAAGTCAGGATGGACGCAAAGGCATGGAGAAGAGACAGAGCAGGGTTGGTCCAGGCAGAGATCTGGGCTGATACCAAGGAGGGTGGAAGCAGCGGCCCAGGAGGCTGTTGAGGGCTGGATGGTGAAGAGTTTGGAGGGGTTTGCAGATTACCCAACTGGTGAAGGAATAGCAACCCCTTCCCCAACACCTGATGTCCCAAAGTGGTCCCCTGGAGAGGAGGAAGGCATGTTTCATGGTAATCAGTTATCTACTGCTAGGTAAGAATCTATGCCCAAACTCAGTGGCTGAAAACAACCGATTCACCTGCCCTTGATTTGAGGTCAGGAATTTGGGAGGAGTCAGCTGGGTGGTTCTTTCATTGCAGGGGGCAGTGAGGGCTCAGCTGGGGTCCTTCATTTGGCAGCATTCTGCTGGTGGCTGAGCAGGGCTGGAAGGTCCAAGAAGGCTTTGATCTCAGTGAGGTGGTAGTAAGCAGTGACATGAGGCAAGATCTTAATTCCCTGCCCAGGAAGTGAACCTGGGTGGCCTGGATGAAAACCAGGAATCCTAGTCACTCGACCAGCAAGGGCTGGAGGCTAGAAGCTCTCTTCTCCTGGATCTTTCAGTTCAGTTCAGTTTAGTCGCTCAGTCGTGTCCCACTCTTTGTGACCCCGTGGACTACAGCACACCAGGCCTCCCTATCGCCAACTCTCGGAGTTTACTTAAACTCATGTCCATCGAGTTGGTGATGCCATCCAACCATCTCATCCTCTGTCGTCCCCTTCTCCTCCTGTCTTCAATCTTTTCCAGCATCAGGGTCTTTTCCAATGAGTCAGTTCTTCACATCAGGTGGCCAAAGTATTGGAGTTTCAGCTTCAGCATCAGTCCCCAGTGAAAAATGGGTTTATTATGGAGGCAGAAACTGTGAATGCAGCTACAAAGTTTATTAGAGATACAGCACAACAACAAGTAGGAGAACACACAGAGGAATGGTTTGCTTAGCTGAGATAGAAGGAAGGCAGAGATGCACACCCAGAGAGAAAGAGTGTGCGTGTCCCCCCTAGTGAGGAGGAGAGCAATAGACAGGCAGTTAAGTCATTAGTCATTAGTTAATTAGTTAAGTCATTGGGTCAGTTCTTCTGGGTCTTTGTTTACCTTTAGCCAGTTATCTGGTTTCTTTTTCCACACCTGACCTATCCTGGGACCCTTCCCTGGCTGCGCTTGCAAGCCCCCACCAAGATAGATCTCGAAGGCAAGGCTTCTGTGAGGAGCAAGACTCATTATGGCCTGACATTATCCACTAAATTTTGACCCCCAAGGAGCCTTTCTGCACCTGTATAGTGTCTTCCTTGTTTCAAAAAGAAGGAGAGCAGAGGTCCCTTAATCCTTTGCTCAAACAGGATTTTGCCCCTCTTTGTCCTTGCCAAGATTATTACCTTAAGGTACTTATAAGAGACAAATACTGGCTATTCACCCTGTTTCTGTTGTTACTCCCATTTCAGAGGGCAAGCAGGAGGCTAATTGTAGCGCCTTAACTGGAAAACACTGTCTCAGGAAATGCTAACAATTTTAAGGATCCAGCCTGAAGCCCACTTCTTCATGCCCCATGAAATGCAGACAGGAGGCCCAGTTGTAAATGTTTAACCTGGAACCCATTGATCTCCTATCACAGCTTCACTCACATAAAAGTGGGCATTGGGCTCTGTCTCTCCACGTGGTTGCTCAGGCTTCCTCCTGGCATGGTGGCCTAGGGCAGTCAGGCTTCTTATGTGGCAGCTGGTTTACACAAGAGAGGATCCAAGATGGGGAAGAAAGCTGAACATCCCTTAAGACCCAGCCTCAGAAATGAACATCTCTTTGCATTATATGTTCACAAGCTATTGTTCAGAATGAGTCACAGGGGAGCCAGCCCACATTCCACATGATGGGTGATAAAGAGTTTGCAGCCATTTTAAATGTGCCGCAGCATGGGGCCTCCAGGAAGTTAAGTAACCAATTCAGTGTCAGGCTGACATAGTGGAGAATCAGAACTCAGTTCAAGTCCTTGGCTCCCGGCCAGAGGTCTTTCCTCAACACACAGGCTTCAAAGGCACTTATCAGAAAAGGAAAATATTTCATCTAAAGAGACAAGTTATTGGGATCAGGGCTTTGATTTTCTCCTTCCACCAAGTGTCCAGAGACCTTTTAAAGAGTCTGCAGAAATGAATTAAAAGAGCAAAGTAGGAAGCCTTTGTCTTTAGAGAAAAAAAGGAAAAGAAAAGAAGTGGGAGTCAGTGTTACCAAGCAACAAATATAAGGCAGAATGATATGAACGGCATCAAATTAAATAGGGCTTCCCAGCCTTTGTGAAGTCACAGCTCACAGAGAAAATGGTACTTGTGCAGATTAGAACAAAGGGGTGAGGCTGCTCCTATGGGAGCTCACTGGACCCCAAAACTCCAGGCATCTCAGGCTGTAGTGGATCCTAGTGCGGAGGAAATCACTATTCCAGCACACAGGAACCCATTTGTTATCACTATCATTACCTCCATCACCAGTATCACAACCATCATCATCACCACTACCACTATCACCATCATTCCCATCACTACCACCATCATCATCACCAGCCCACCAGCCCACCATCACCACCACCATCCCACCATCACCACCACCATCCCATCATCACCACCATCATCACCATCATCACCAGTACCACTTTCATCACCATTTTCATCAACAGGAAGTAGAGCAGGAAAATACCCGAGTACAGAGAAGGCAATGGCACCCCACTCCAGTACTCTTGCCTGGAAAATCCCATGGATGGAGGAGCCTGGTAGGTTGCAGTCCATGGGGTCACGAAGAGTCGGACCCGACTGAGTGACTTCACTTTCACTTTTCACTTTCATGCATTGGAGAAGGAAATGGCAACCCACTCCAGTGTTCTTGCCTGGCGAATCCAGGGACAGCGGAGCCTGGTGGGCTGCTGTCTGTGCGGTCGCAGAGATGGACACGACTGAAGTGACTTAGCAGCAGCAGCAGCATACCCAAGTAACTTAGGGACTTCACCTCTCTTCCTCATCTTGAAACCAGGACAGTGCTTGTTAGCATTCCCTGAGCACTTGCTATGTATTGTCTCATTTGATCCTCTAACGGCCACGTGGAGCAAGTGCTGTCATCTGCCCTGCATTTTATGATTGGAGGAAGAGGGTCTTTAAGCAACATGTCCAGGGTCATATACATCCTGGTGGCAGAAGCAAGCCTGACTCACTCTCAGCCACTCAGTGCTTTCTTCTTGGTCCGCCTGTGAGATTCAAATGGCATCCTCCTTTTACAGCAGAGGCTCAGAAAGGTTAAGAGACTTGCTCCAGGCCACTGAGCCAGGGACCAGATCTTGTCTTTTCCTCCTGGTTGGGGGCTCTGTGCCTGAGTCCACACCCTGAGAGCCAGCTCTTTACCCAGCCTGCCAGATTTTATGCTCTTCAAAGACTGCTGCCTTCCAGGTACTATGGTTGTTATCACTCGAAGACAATTGAACCCTCATGTTAGAGCCTCTGGATGTGCGTCTTAATCTATGCCTCTCTCTGACCGAATGGAATGAGACTTCTCTGGAGGTGAAATAAGATCTGTCTGCATGTCTTCCTTCTCCCCGCACCTTAGGCCACAGGAGGATGTGCTGATCAGAACTGCAAAAGGGCTCTGCAAATTATAAAGTGTTTATAAAAACTTGTTATGATAAACTTCCTGATTAGTAAGGCCTGTGGAACAATTGAGCTCTTGGATAGCAAGCTGACAGCATCATTTCAGAAATTTATTACAACATGAAAAAGTTATTATGCAAGAATTGCCACATCCAGCCTGGAGGAGAGATGGTTTGTGGAAGCAAGAGCAGGTTGTGCAGACTTTGTGCCCACTGTGCCTACTGCCAGGGCCGCCATCCCCTGACCCTCTCCTGGCAGAGCAGGTCTCTGCTTGACGCTCATCTCACCACTGAGAAATGGAATATTTCCTGCCATATCAGTAACAAAGGGTGTCACAGTCATCAGCAATTGCAGCCTTCCATGTGAGCCAGCAAACTCGGAGGAGACTCGGGAAGGAAAAGTACACCTGCTGCCTAGCAGCCGTCAGATTTCAGCCACTCCACACAGTGAGCCCTAAGGAAACTCGGGGTGTGAAAACACAAGACACTGGCCCTAGGTGGCTGAGGTGCATGGCAAAGAAATGATTTCATTGAGCCCATTTGCATCTTCCCAGAATAGAAGAGCACTAAACTCCTCAACTTGAGGTATCTGGTTTTCATTTAATTCACAATAATCTTTTGATATTCAGATCACCTGTCCTTTGTGACAAAACTTCTGTATAACCTGGCTCCTCCCCTCCCCTCCCTGAAGCAGTTCTCTCAGGGTTACTTCAGATGCTGCCTCTCCAGCTTGAAGTCCCTCAAATCCCCAATGAATAAAACACCACTCTCAACTTTTAGGTTGTGAATATTTTTAAAGTCTGCAACATTGTGGGAATCTCTGACCACCTTGATCACCCAAGGCATTCTCTTGGCCACTTCGTTTCATCTGCAAGCCTAAAGATGAAATGGTTCCAGATTATTTATTTGTATTTTTCATCATTGAATAAACAAACGAATGGAATGAGAAATGTTTTCAAATCCTCCCCAGAGCAGTGAAAAGGTTGTATTTGGTCATCTCATCCTCTTCCTTAAAAACTGTCCAAAGACCTGCTCACCCCTGCACTTAGAAGAAAACACTCACTCCTTTTCCTAGCCCCCAAGTGACACTGCCCCACTGAATTCACACCCATCTCCCTTGCTCCCACCTGTTCAGCCACTCTGGCTCCCCAGGCTCTTCCCACTCCAGGCCTTTGCCCTCTCTGTTCCCTCCACCCACACTCCCCTCCCTGACCCACTCTTCACGCAGCTACCCCATGCCCTCCTTCTTCCCAGCCCATTTTATTCACAGCATGCTTCTTCCACCAACACCGCTCATTACTGACCCTGCTGCAGGCTCTTCTAAGTGTCCCTTATTTGTTTGTGAACCGTATCTTTAATCTTTCTTCTTTACTAGCCTGTAGGTAGATTGATGGTCAGAGCTGAACTTCAGTTACTCCACTGTATCTGCCCTAACAAAGTCCCTCAAAAGGCTGGGGCGAGGGGACTTCAAACCAGAACTTTCTTCTTTCACAGTTCTGGAGGCCAGAAATTTAAAATCTAGGTATTGGCAAGGAGGTGTCTTCCTGGGTGCTCAGTGGGAGGATCCATTCCAGGCATCATCCACGCACCCTCCCCTCCCCTCAGCTTCTGTTGGTGGCCTGCAGTCCTCGGTGACCGTGGCTTGTGGTGGCATCACCCAGTCACTGTCTCTGTCATCATGTGACCTTCTCCCCGGGTGTCTCTATCTTCACATGGTGTTCTTTTCTGTGTGTCTGTGTCCAGATTTTTCCCTCCTTATAAGAGAACATAAATCCTTGGATTAGGGCCCATCCTATTCCAGGATGACCTCAATTTAACTGGATTTACATCTGCAAAGACTCTGTTTCCAAATAAGGTCACATTCTGAGGTTCCAAGTGGACATAAATTTTGAAGGGGGCAATGCTATTCAGTCCTCTACACCCACTATCCCTGGCAAGCAGTCCACTGTATTTGTTAAACAAATGAATGACTCAATCAATTAATTATCCAGGTGACCATTTTCTCCAGATGGAGAGTGAGCATGTATGTTCTGGAATGTTCTAGAGGACAGGACATGGGGCAAGAGTCAAGAAGGAAGATTTCTACTCAAAAGGAGGAAGGACTAGTGGTGACTGAGAAGGGCCAGCGTGCTTCCACATTTCCTTATTTCACTGACTCAGTCAGGCCTCGGTTCAGCCGATGGAGAGAGGACAGGAGTGTCCCAGGAACATTGGGCATGGATGGCTGCCTCATCAGCAGGGGTGCCTTGTGCCCAGCAACAGCTGCATCACCATCTTGCTAGGGACTCTGTTGAGGAGCTTCAGATGGATGAGCAGGATCTAAGAGCCTTTCTAATCCCAAGGCTGTGTGATTTATTATCACAACCAACACTGCAGGGCCAGTCACATCCAGAGGGCAGTGCCCACACTCCTTCCAGTCCAGTACGTGGTGGCCTGGGGAGGTACAAGTGGGGTATGGCCTTTGGTGTCACACTCTGGCAGAGATGATAAACTATCCTCCAAAAACGTGTCCTCCTCTTTCCATAGTGCTGCTGCTCAGTGTATTTCCCAGCACCCCTGGTTCTGTATGTGGTCATGTGACTACTTCTCACCAATGGAATGCATAAGAAGTGATGTCACTTCCAGGCTGTGGGTATAAAGAAGCATGTGCCTTCTCTACACACTCATTCTCCGACTGCCAGCCAGGCAGGAGGTCCATGAAGCCAGGGAAATAGTGAAGTCACTGACTGTTAGAGCCTAGGACCCTGAATCACCATGTGGAGGAAGGCTGTCCACCAATCAGGATCACCAGATTGCAGTGTCAGAAAACAAAAACTACCTTCTACTGGTTAAACTACTGCGTTCTGGGGGTTATTTGTTACAGCAGCTAGTACTGTTTAACTGGCATACAGACAAACCTGATTCCAGTGCTCTGCTGGCCACCTTGCCTTGCGCAAGTATCTTTTGTTCCTCTAGCCTCGGTTATGACACAGGAGTAATACCTGCCTTCAGAGGTTGTTGTGAAGAGTGTAAAAGGTTACTAAACCATGTAAAGTGCTTTGCACAAAACCTGGCATCCATTAAGTGGCCTTAATCAAAGTCAACTCCCTCCCCTGCCAAACCCAATACCTTTCTCATGTCATCTAACAAGTCTTTGTCACATTCCTGCACTGGGCCATACAAGACTACACATGGCCTCATAGAGGTTTTCCTGGGCAGATTAAGATATCACTTGAGTAACTAAACCTCTAAGAACTAAAGAGCCTCTTGGTGAAAGTGAAAGAGGAGAGTGAAAAAGTTGGTTTAAAGCTCAACATTCAGAAAACTAAGATCATGGCATCCGGTCCCATTACTTCATGGCAAAAAGATGGGGAAACAGTGGCTGACTTTATTTTTCTGGGCTCCAAAATCACTGCAGCCATGAAATTAAAAGATGCTTACTCCTTGGAAGGAAAGTTATGACCAACCTAGACAGCATATTAAAAAAGCAGAGACATTACTTTGTCAGCAAAGGTCCATCTAGTCAAAGCTATGATTTTTCCAGTAGTTATGTATGGATCTGAGAGTTGGACTATAAATAAAGCTGAGCACTGAGGAACTGATGCTTTTGAACTGTGGTGTTGGAAAAGACTCTTGAGAGTCCCTTGGACTGCAAGAAGATACTACCAGCTCATCCTAAAAGAGATCAGTCCTGGGTGTTCATTGAAAGGACTTATGTTGAAGCTGAAACTCCAATACTTTGGCCACCTGATACGAAGAACTGACTCATTGGAAAAGACCCTGATGCTGGGAAAGATTGAAGACAGGAGGAGAAGGGGACGACACAGGATAAGATGGTTGGATGGCATCACTGACTCAATGGACGTGAGTTTGAGTGGACTCCGGGAGTTGATGATGGACAGGGAGGCCTGGCGTGCTGCGGTTCATGGGGTCACAAAGACTCAGACACGACTGAGCGAATGAACTGAACTGAACTGAAACCTCTAGAAACAAACCAAAAGGAGTGCTTATCGTTACTGAGAGAAGACCAGGAAGGCAGAAGTGAGCCATGAAAATAAGCGTCCTCCAGCCCTCTCAGCCAGCAATTCCCGTGTCCCAGCCCCAACTCCACCACTGACTCTGAGCTCTTGGGCCCTGGGATAGAGCCACATGCTTCCCTGAACCTCAGAGTCCCCATCTGGGAAATGGTTGGGTTGGAGCCTCCGGCTCTGTCCCTCCGTCATCTTACACATCTCTCCCCACATTCAGAATCCACTCCACTTAGCACAGAGAAGAATGTGTCTTTACCTCTAGAATGCTGGGTACCTTAAACCTTCAGGCCTTAAACTTTCAGACACCCTGGATGGCATGGCTGTGACAGCCAGAAAGGCAGCTTAGGCGTAGACACAGGAGTTTGGAGATGGGCTCTATTTCCTTGGCAAATTCTGGGGCACAATATAGAAAGCTACATCAGGAAGAGACACACATCATCCAAGCTCAGGGGACCCTGGGAATCTCACAGTCTGACCGCCTACACTTTATGGATAGAGTCCTTTGCGCCGAGAGTGGAAGCATCTTGCCAAGGTCACCCCATGGCAGTGGGGGCAGAATAAGCACTCAGCACCCCAGCCCTTGGCTCCCCATCCCACCAGGCTGGCCCCTACTGAAGGGTTTTCACCTGAAGACCAGTGCTCTGACCTCCGATGGCACGCTCTCTACAAAAGCACATTTCTGATTAAACTTGCCTTTGAGGAAGTGGGCAGAAAGTTTCTGTATTGAGGAAGGTGGGAGTGCAGGAGGATTTGGCTCTTCTTGGTTACTCCCAGCCTTGTAACTGACATTTTTTTTCTGTTTCCAAGCAAATGGTTGTTGTTGTTGTTGTTCTGTTGCGAAGTCGTGTCCAACTCTTTGTGACCCCGTGGACTGCAGCACACCAGGCTCTTTTGTCCTCGACTATCTCCTGGAGTTTGCTCAAATTCATGTCTATTGAGTCGGTGACACTATCTAACCATCTCATCCTCTGTTCCCCCTTCTTTTGCCGGCAATCTTTTCCTGGCAAATGGTAGGCAAATCAATTAACCACTTGATTCTGGTGACCTCTAGTGGACACACGTTTAATAGCAATATTTAGGACTAAATTCCTAAAAGCTGTTGGGAAAGATTGAAGGCAGGTGGAGAAAGGGACGACAACAGAGGACTAGATGGTTGGATGAAAACACTGACTCCATGGACATGAGTTTGAGTAAACTCAGAGATATGGTGAGGGACAGGGAAGCCTGGCATGCTGCTGTCCATGGGGTCACAAAGAGCTGGACACGAATGAGTGACTGAACAGCAAAAGCAATAACTGCACTTTTCCCCTGCTTTTGGAACATTTTTATTTTTCACTGGGCCCACAAATTTTAGTCAAGTGATGGGAATGCAGGTGAAAAGCACTGTATAAACTGTAATTTGCTTAGTATTTTCTAACATGTTGCTAGGGATGTTGGGGCTGCTGGCTTTCCAAGGTCCTCAGTATAAGTCACCACCACCAACAAAAGCTCTAAACTCAAGAGACAAAGAACTCAGACAACTTCCCCAAGCAGTTTATCTAAGGTTGTGACACTAAGACTCTCACATGCCTGTAGATTCCGCGTCTCTGATGATGTTTATGCAGCTGGTCCTAGGCAAAATTTTGAGGAGGGAGGAGATGGGGAACTTTGATTTACCCACCTCTGAGCATAGAGGTGTTTCCATGTGCTACCTCACCACCCTGATATCAGAGAAAAGGCAGAGATGTGACTCCCCTGAGGACACACAGCTGGTGAGCGTGGGACTTCTACTGAGGACCTTGGAAAACCAGCAGCCCCCACATCCATCAGTTTGTTGAAGCCTGAATTTAGTTTTGAATATAATTGTATACAATGGGATTTTAATATTTACTGTCTGACATTTCCTGTAACTTGTGGAGGTTATCAGCTCAGTTCAGTTCAGTCACTCAGTCGTGTCCCACTCTTTGTGGCCCCATGGACTGCAGCACGCCAGGCTTCCTTGTCCATCATCAACTCCCGGACCCTACTCAAACATATATCCATTGAGTCGGTGATGCCATCCAACCATCTCATCCTCTGTCATACCCTTCTCCTCCCTCCTTCAATCTTTCCCAGCATTAGGGTCTTTCCCAATGAGTCAGCTCTTCGCATCGGGTGGCCAAAGTACTGGAGATTCAGCTTCAACATCAGTCCTTCCAGTGAATATTCAGGACTGATCTCCTTTAGGATGGACTGGTTGGATCTCCTTGCAGTCCAAGGGTCTCTCAAGTGTCCTCTCCAACACCACAGTTGAAAAGCATCAATTCTTTGGTGCTCAGCTTTCTTTATAGACCAACTCTCACATCCATACATGACCACTGGAAAAACCATAGCTTTGACTAGACGGACCTTTGTTGGCAAAGCAATGTCTTTGCTTTTTAATATGCTGTCTAGGTTGGTCATAGTTTTTCTTCCAAGGAGCAAGCATCTTTTAATTTCATGACTGCAGTCACCATCTGCAGTGGTTTTGGAGCCCAAGAAAATAAAGTCTCTCACTGTTTTCATTGTTTCCCCTTCTATTTGCCATGAAGTGATGGGACCGAATACCATGATCTTAGTTTTCCGAATGTTGAGTTTTAAGCCAACTTTTTCCACTCTCCTTTTTCACTGTTATCAAGAGGCTCTTTAGTTCTTCGCTTTCTGCCATAAGGGTGGTGTCATCTGCATATTTGAGGTTATTGATATTTCTCCCAGAAATCTTAATTCCAGCTTGTGCCTCATCCAGCTCGGCATTTCGTATGATGTACTATGCATATAAGTTAAACAAGCAGGGTGACAATATACAGTCTTGACGTACTCATTTCCCTATTTGTGGAGGTTATAACAGAAACCAAAAGTGACTTCATGATTTGTATATAGTACGATCACCTATTTATGCATTCTTTCACTATATCTTAATTACAAGGAAAATTTATTTTTAAAGTGTCTTCCTCTTTAATCACTGCCTCATTAAAGCCTGATAAGGAGATAATGCTTTTTTCCATCAAAAGTGACAATCTTTACATTTAATTTCTATTTATAAGCCTTTGAACATTTGCAGTATTGCAATAGCTGTCAAAGCCAGGGATTCTAAGCTCACTGAAGAGTTCTAATAACTCTTGGCATGCTGTATTGCAATGTGCATGTGCACACTTCAGTTCTGTAATAATTTACTGACAAAGTTTACTGCCGGAGCCCCAGCAGTTACTCCCCCAGCCTTCGGGCCTGAGGGTTGATATTTATGTAGGTCCCCCTGGGACAGACTCCTGGCATGAAGCTCCTCCTCTCTTCCAGAGTCTCCCAATGGCCACCATCATCACCACCAGCAGTTTAGGTCCCAGCCTCGGTCACAACCTCCCAGGACCCCACAGTGCCCCAGGCCACCCCAGGCATCTGTGTATGTTTGTAGCCCAGCAACCATGCCAACTGCTTGGAGCACAGCACTGCCACCTGGCACATCCCCTGGGCAGGCTCTGTTACCCTGTCAGATGTCAATTATAAAACACAGGTTCAAAGAAAAAGTTATTATGACTTTCAAGATGGCGACTGCAAAGCATTAAATTCAGTCTTTCTGGGAGCAGGGCTCTGTGAGACATGAGAGGATGCATATCTGTGAAGCCAGCCCTGGCGACCATCCTGCCCAATAGTTACTGAACTCCCCACATCCCAGGCCTGGTCTAGGAACTCATGTAGTTCTCACAACAATTTGATGAGGTCTTGCTGTCGTCCCCATTTTACAGATGGGGAAACTGAGCATCCTGGAGGTAAAGTGATTTATGCCGGGTCACAGAGCTAGCAAGTGGCAGTGTCCGGGCACCGAGTCTGGCCCCAGAGCCAGTACTCCTAACACATCGGTTGTACAGTTTACGCTACTTCATTCTAGGGCAGGAGGATTATCCTCCATTTCTACTCTCAGAGTCCTCAGCGTCTCACCCACTCTGGCCCATCTCTGCAGTCAGGCAGAGCTAGATGCCCAGGTTTCTTATCTCCCAGCATGAAGAGAGGAAGCAGTTCAGGCCAGAACTCTGACCTGCTCAGTCACAGACTCTGATACTCAAACATAAAGGGCCCGTAGTGAGGATGCCTGAGAAAGATTTATTCATCTACAGTCATCACCTATTAGGAAGCCCTGAAATCAACTTAGGGCGTTGTGCCCGGCAGTTTTAAAATACAAAAGAGAAGACAACTGTCAGGGTGACTATTGTTTTGCATGAGTTTGGGTTTAATCCTGTTTGTATGTGCTGGGCCACACGGCAATTCTATTTCTTTCTGTGCTCCTTGAATGTAAGTCCAGCTCAGAGAATTACGTTTCAGCTCCTCTGGCCGGGGGCACACTACAGAAGTGCACTGACCACTCCTGCCGTCTGAGGGCACCGTGACCCCCTGGTGAGCCCCAGCAACCTCAACGACTTGGTTTCCCCTGGGGTACGTCCTGCAAAGGCTGGGCCGGGAGCTGTGGAGGCACCGCCCAGAAGCATAGGTAACCGGAGCTGGAGGGAGTCAGATTTCACAGATGAGGCTTCGGCTGTGAAGGTCAGGGCTTCTTGAAGGAGGCGTCACTGACCTCCGAGACCCAGCCTCTCGGCATCAGGACCACCCCAACAGCATCATCTCCCACCCCAGTCCCACATCCCACCTAGGACAGTGGCACGGGGTTCAGCTCCCATGAGGGGGCGTGAGAAACCTAAACCCAAGCCGGTCCCCACAGTGCCTGCGGAATGGAGTCACTCCAGCAAAGAGGCTCAGCTGTGGGGATGAGCACAGGCAGGCATCCGCTCAGCACCTGTCAGCTGATACAGGTGTTATTGTCACCATGGGATGGATCCTGGCAGGACGGTTGTCAGGGACAACAGGCACACCCACATCCAGTGCTCCCGCAGCATGCAGTCCTGTGCAAGGTGACTTAGAAGGCACAGCTCCTTGGTCCTGACAGTGACCCCACTAGGTGTTGACATTCTCATTTTACAGAGCAGAAAACTGAGGCTCATGGAGGCAGTGTCTTGCTCAGAGTCCCATAGCTAATAAGTGGAGATAACATACGTCTAGGTATGTTTGGGCATTCACACTCGATGTATTAGACGTGGGCTAGTCCAGCTCCCTTGCGGCAAGTAGGGAAATGGAGATGAAGGGATGAATTCCAAGTCCCGCAGGTTTTGGGAAGCAGAGCTGAGGCAAGAATCAACCCTGCCCACCATCCATGGTTAAGTCTTCCACCCGCACCCGAGAAGACCTCCTAAGACACACTTAGGAGTGTGTCTAGACCTCCTGCACACACCTCCTAGACCTCCTGCACACCTCCTAGACACCTGGGCCCACTCTGCCCTCACTTAGGACCTGCCACTACCTGCTTCTCTTGGTCGTTTGGTCCAAAGGTCAGGGTCTCAGACCCTGGGACCTGGATACAGCTCAGGGGTCACCATCAGTGTGATATACACCCTTCCGGGAGAAATCCAGGTTTTTCTGTGATGAAATAAAGGGCTGAGTTTGATGGTTACATGGCCGTTGAGGCATTCGTGTTTCGGGCTGCCAGATAAAATGTGGGGTGTCCAGTTAAAAAATTTTAAACCATTTTCCAGTATGTCTTAAATACTGCATGGGACATACTTATACTAAAAGTTCTTGTTTATGTGGATTCAAATTTAACTAGTGTTCTGTATTTTTATTTGCTAATTCTGGAAGTTGTCTTCAAGGTCTAATTTGGATAATCCAGGTATTCTTATTCAGCAAACTTCGTTGAGTGTAACCTTGGCTGTAGGTTAGTGTAGGACAAGGTCACTGTGGGGAGGCAGAGGCTGAGTTGGTTTCAAAGAGAAAGACGACTGTCCTCCTACAAAGCAGCTACCAGTCCTGGAGGCCCATGTGGTCAAAGCAAAGAGCTGAATCTCCATAGGATACAGTTGTCATGGAAACCAAATCTGATCTCCTTGCAGATGGCATCTCCCGCCAATCACTGGGCTTCTCTCTTTCCATCTGTAAGTGGCTCAAGTGAACCTGTCTCGCAACGAGATTGGATGTGTGTGTTGGTGGTAGCTGAGTCGTCAAGTTGTGTCTGGCTCCTGCAAACCCATGGCCTGTAGCCCACCAGGCTTCTCTGTCCATAGGATTTCCCAGGCAAGAATACGGGAGTGAGTTGCCAAGCATCAAGCGGGTACAAAGACCAAGTACAGAGCAGGCTTTCAGCAGCACTATCATTCTGGCTGAACGCCTGCCATAAGCATGCTCAGAGACACTCCATCAATGTTTGCTGAGCAGAGGGAGAGATGCTGGGATCCTCTGCCAGGACTCCAGCCAGACTGCACACTGACCTCTGCAGGGTCACAAGCTAGCTTCCTCCTCTAGAAATGGTGTCCACTGGGGCAGATACTGCCCTCTGTCCCCCTAGTTCTTCTCCACCCCCTTCTTCCTCACTAACCCAACCCAGCTTTGCTCTGGGCAGCTCTGTTTTCAGCTAAAACTACATTTCCCAGACTCCCCTGCAGCTATCAGAGAAGGCAATGGCACCCCACTCCAGTACTCTTGCCTGGAAAATCCCATGGATGAGGAGCCTAGTAGGCTGCCGTCCATGAGGTGGTGAAGAGTCAGAGACGACTGAGCGACTTCACTTTCACTTTTCACTTTCATGCATTGGAGAAGGAAATGGCAACCCACTCCAGTGTTCTTGCCTGGAGAATCCCAGGGACGGGGGAGCCTGGTGGGCTGCCACGTATGGGGTCACACAGAGTCGGACACGGCTGAAGCGACTTAGCAGCTTGCAGCTATCTTGACCAAATACTGCCATCTTGGTCCCTGAGATGTGAATAGAAGTTGCTTTCTGGAAATTATTTCTAGAAATTGGGACTTTCTGGAAGCTCCTTGTAAAAAGAGGCAGACCAGCTGTCACCTTCCCCCCTTTGCCCTTCCCTTTGCCTCCATCCTGCGTGGAACACAGAAGCAATGCTGGGGATGGGGGAGCTACCTTGCGGGCAATGTGTATACACACAAGAACTGCTGTCCTAGTCCCCACTGCTCACCGCTGGACCATTTACGTGGTGAGGCGATTGTGGTCACGTCTTTGTTGCAGGCAGGCAGACCTAATCCCTGATGTCTACACCCCTGTGTGCAGGAACCACCATGATCTCCCCTATTTTGTAGCTGTTTATTGATTAATAGCCTATAAAGCCCCACAGCAGCCCTGAAACAAACATTGTTGAGTCCCACTTACATCCTTTGTCCTTGCCACCCCAAGGGGCACACTGGCCAGCCTTCCTACCTTAGCCTTCCCAGCCCAAGACTCTTCCGGTCTCTTGTGTCCCCCATGTCATCTGCAGAGCAGGCAGGAAGGAAAAGGAATTAACCCCTCGCAGAAGTCATCCTCTAGCAGAGTCTGAGGGGAGTTGGTGGATAACCACCCCATTTCCCAGGCCACTGAGTGGGATGCTCTCAGGTGTGTGTCCCACCCTGGCTCCCAGAATTTCCCCAGGGGCTCAGCCACAGTATCTTGCATGGACAATGTGCCCTCTCATGTCTGTCCTCCCCTCCCTGTGTCACTTTCCCACCCCTCTACCTGGGGTTACCTCCCAGACAACCTGCTTGCTTGCAGGTCAGCTTCTGGGGGCTGGCTGTGTTACTTCATCTTCACCCCACCCCTTGTGGTTGATGGGCAGCGCTAGTGTCCTTATGATTCAGTAGAGGAAACCGAAGTGTTCCTGTACCACGGAGACTGACCCTGAGAGGGAGGGGCGGGTATAGGCTCAGGGATGCTGGGCACGAGGGCTCCGAGAGCAGGAGTGTGCGGCACTCAACTCTCTGTGCTTGCAGAGGCAGACATGCTCCACCAACATCTTCCCAGATCAAAGCTGCTCAACTTACAGTTCCTGGGAGCAATACTTACAGGGCAGACACTGCCAAGCCCGAGACAAAAGATAGACTGAGTCTGTTGTGCAAACACACACACACGCATGATTTATTTTCTTCTGGATCAATAGAGTAGACAGCTCTCCTAACTCATCCTTGCTGTCCCATCCTCCGCTCTTCTTCCACCGAGGGAGATGGCTCTTTGGAAGCCAACCTCTATGTGCCCGGGATGCATCCTGGGGTCCCCACTGGTGAAAGGTGGGCACTGCTTTATGCTGCAGAGTTGGGAAGGGAGAGAAGATAGTTTACTACCAGGAAAAAGCTGTGGAGCCCAAGGGCCACTTCAAGTGGAGCCCAATCCACATCTGCTCTGCTTATCCCAGATGTTCCCGGGAAGACAACTGTGTCCTGGGAGAAGTGGGACAGGGTCCTGGAGGGGGGCACCCTGAGAGGAGGGCCTGCCTGGTACCCCACGCACATAGCTCAGGCTCAGACAGGATGGCCGAGTCACATCATGCTGCATGCGTGCTTAGTCATGTCCGACTCTTTGTGAACCCATGGACTTAGCCCGCCAGGCTTCTCTGTCAATGGAATTTTCTGAGCAAGAATCCACTGGAGTGGGTTGCCATTTCCTTCTCCAGGGGATCATCCTAACCCAGGGATCGAACCCTTATCCCCCATGTCTCCTGTACCGGCAGGTAGATTCTTTCCCACAGGGCCACCTGGGAAGCAGGTCACACCACGAGCCCTGATTTACTCCCCAGGGTCACCCTCTGAGACCCAGAGTTCCATGAAGTTGTAAAACATCTCCTTGAATTTCTGGCTTCCCAGCACTGAGCCCAGGGCTCAGAGGACATCTCAGGATGGAGTGAACCGAGTGGGCTGAGGGGAACTTCAGGAAGCAGAAAATGAGTGGCAAGAGCAGAGAAGCAGCTGAATCTGCAAAACTGCTTCCTGGACATTACCTGAGGCCAGACATTGACAAATTTGGAGCCAATGATCAAGAAACGCTTTCTGAAAGCCGACCTTCTTTCACATTATACTGTATACACATTACGCAGGCACCACATGCCACGCCTTCCACCATGCCTTCCCTGGGAAGGACACCCACGTGAACACACCTGGACATTAAACAAACCCCGCAGCATCTTTCCTCTGGTCCCCAGAGTTGCTGGTGTCATGACTGCAGTAAAAGGATCCGATTCACAAGGTAAGGTAAGGAAGAGGCCACAGGGAGGGAGAAAGAGTAGGGGGCCAGGGGCTTATCAAGACTAGAGAACACGCCTCCCACCTGCTTCCTGCACCCAACAGGAACCCGAGCCTGGGTAACCCTTCTCCCTTAGGAGCACTCACCACCTGGCACCTCTCCCTCCCTAAACCTCACTTGTCTAATTGATTCTTGGGACATGGCTGCCAGGTTGCTGGACTTGGGTGAGGAGAATGGGGCAGGTCCTAGGCAGTGAGGGGCCCTTGGACAGTGGCTGTGTACCAATCAGTCTGGCAGATTTCAATACTTTCAGACCTGGTACCGCCTCACTGGTGCATTATTGGCTAACCACCAGCACGGTGCCGGCGAGAAACAGGTGGACTTCTGTTTCCTGCGGATGGGATGGCACTCTACACTCACACTGAAGTGGGGGAATCCTGGGGATTCACCTGTGACTCCAGAACACACCACATCAGGTACCAGGTGGAGCACTCACCCCCGGCACCTCTCCCTGAATCTCACTTGTATAACTGATTCCTGGGACGTGGCTGCCAGGTTGCGGGATTGGGGAGAGGAGAGGGGGCAGTTCCAGTCCGTGAGGGGCCCTTGGACAGTGGCTGTACACCTTCTCTTCTTCCTTCCCTCCCCCTCTCCTCCCAATCCTTGCTTGAGCGCATTTGCCCTGGCCTGATTCCATGGGAATTTTGATACTTACGTGTTGTTGTTCAGTTGCTCAGTGGTGTCCGACTCCGCAGGCCAGGGCAAGTGTGCTCAAGCAAGAATGGGGAGGAGAGAAGAACGGAAGGAAGAAGGGGAGGGGCCTCCAAGCTCCTGAAGCAGCAGGACCTGCTCCATCCCTCTCATTGCCAGGACCCTTGGCCTCGAGGCTTAGCCATCTATAGACCAGGGATGCTATACCCTGTACCCGATGTGGTATGTTCTGGAGTCACTGCGCCACCGTGATGGTGAAACCCCAGGGGTCCCCCACCTCAGTGTGAATTAGCAGGGGACTGGGGTGCCGTCCCATTCGTAGGAAACAGACAAGCTCTCCATGAACAAGTCCAGCTGTTTCTCGCCGGCCCCGTGCTGGTGCCTAGCTAATAATGCACCAGTGAGGCGGTACCAGGTCTGAAAGTATTGAAATCTGCCAGACTGATTGGTACACAGCCACTGCCCAGGGGCCCCTCACTGCCTAGGACCTGCCCCCTTCCCCTTTCCTCAACATAGCAACATGGCAGCCGCGTCCTAAGAAGCCACCCCTTGTTAATGAGTTTGACCACCACCTCGGGCTTCCCAGGTGGCGCTAGTGATAAAGAACCTGCTGCCAATGCAGGAGGCGTAAGAGACACAGGTTCAGTCCCTGGGTCAGGAAGATCTCCTGGAGGAGGGCAGGGCAACCCACTCCAGCGTTCTTGCCTGGAGAACCCCGTGGAGAGAGGAGCCTGGCGGGCTACCGTCCGTGGGGTTGCAGAGCTGGATACGACTGGAGTGACCTAGGACACATGCACTCATCACCACCTCATTCATAAACAGAAACTGGCAAAAGACGTGAACAGTAAAAACTTCTAGGGGAGGGACTGGGCAGGGGTGTGGGGAGTGAAGAGGAACGTTCACATCTTATGTTCCGCCAGGCAGTCATGTTTAAATATTTATAATCAAGTGGTACTCACGACATTTTCTTCAGAAAAGGGTGTTGGCACCAGGCCTGCATGAGACAGCCACAAGCATGCTCTGTGCCCGCCCTCACCTATGTCCACTGGGTGAACCTCTGGGCCCCTCTGTGTCTCAGGAGTTTGGGACTGTCCTCTTGGGTCCTTCCTCTGTCAAGTCCTTCTAGAAGCCCAGCTCCCACAGATAGGGAACTGCCTCGCACCTGAGTGCCCATGGCATCTTGTCCATGGGGGACAGCTCTCCTCTGGGACACATTGCACCCCAACAGTCTAGTGACTGAGGATCTGTCCAGGCAGTCAGAGCTTGAGGCCAGAGGCTTCTCCATATCTTCATGCCCTGGAAGCACCCAGATCAGGGACTGACGCCCAGTGGGTGCTGGATTTAGGATGACAGAATCACCATTCATCTCCACATCCCTCGCACCTAGCACCAAGCTTGGATGCGCTGGCCGTGCAAGAAGTAGGCTAAGTTAAGAAGTGAGGGATGCAGGCAAGACTAAGTGAATGGACAGGAATTTCTGGGCCTTAGTTTCACGGACCAGTGAGGACCTGGAGGAAGCATGTGCGAGGCCAGAGGAGTGGGGAGAAGGACTGCCCCGGACGGCAGGCTCACCGGTGTCCATTAGCCGCAGGCCGAAGTGGGACAGCATAATGGCCGCGTTCAGGTTCTCAAACTCCTTCTCCAGGACGACCCCATAGGTCTTCAGGCCGGCCAGCTCCACCTCCAGCCGCTGCTGTCGGTTCTGAAAGGAATACCTAGGTGTTTGCATGGATAGCCCCAAAACTTTCCAACAGAACGAACAAATGAATAGCTGAATGAGTGAGCAAATAAGCAAGTGAATAAATGAATACATAACTATGCATCTAAGTGAGAAAGTAAATAAAAGAGCCAATAAATAAGTACATAGTCATAAGAAAATAAGTACACATGTAAATAAATAGGCACCAAGTGAATAAGTAACCAAAGAAGCAAGCAATTAGACAGAAAGGGTCTTGCAGCTGCTCTTGTGGGGCGCACACGGAAGCCATGAACATAGTCAATCTCCCCTCCCTGAGTCAAAGGAATAAAACAGCTGTCCCACTGACAGAGCACTGCCCCGCTCTTGTTAAAAATACTGCTTGGTGCTGGACTCTTTATATCTCTCAGTATCTCACCTGCCCTCCTGCCCAGGTGGTGTCCCTGCCTCCTGTTATATAAATAGGCCTGGGGAGTGAGCTCCCTGAGGGTCAGGGACCTGTCCCAGCCCCATGGCCACGGAGAGGAGCCCAGACCCACAGCTGGGCCTGATTTCTGAGTCAGGAAATCAGGGAGTCTCGGGCTCCCATCTGCAGGGCCCCCAGCCAGGATGCCCTGGGATGGGGCAGCCCCAGGGCGAGGGCAGGATTTGAAGATCAAGTGTGACTGTGTGCCAGGCCCTCGGCCCCTCCCAACATCCCTGGCGAGGTAGATGTGACTGTCTTCCTCTAAGATGTGGGCTGGGAGCTCAGTGAGCCACTCTGCTAAGAAAGTCCGGGACCGTAAGGGACACCCCCTCCCACCCCCACAGTCCACACCCTCGCCACCGGCCAGGCTGCCGAGCCAGGGGCCCTGGCTGGGCTGACACCCAGGGACCTGTGTCAGGCGGGCCACTGCACAATGACTGGGGTGTTTCCTTTTATTTTTTTTGTTTGTTTGTTTTAAACACTCACTGTTCTTTAAACACTCACTGTCCCAAGGAGTGCGGCCAACCGGGGGCCCCAACATGGGTAGTGGGCCAGGGACATGCAGAAACAGCAGGCCAAATGCCGCGGGGCAGCATGGATGACCACAGAGCCTCGGGTGAAGCCAGCAGGCAGCACAAGGAGGCCCATGGCATGATTTCTGTACCTCGGAAACACTCTGTATTTTATAGACAGACACTCGTATTTTACAAGAATATGCAACAAGTGTGCTCAGGCAGGAACTGTGCGGAGGGAAGCGGCACTGCCGCTTGCGATGTGTTAATCGGACCACGTGGTCTTCCTCTCCAGCTTCCTGACCCACCAGGCCGGGCCCTGAGCTGAGCAGCGGGCTACCGAGAAGGGGACTGGCTGCCTCCCTCCGCAGCGCCTTACCTGGAACTCCAGCAGCTGCCTCTGCAGGGTCTCCTGCTCTGCTTGCGCTCTTTCCAGAGTCTTCCTCAGCTCTCTGAGCTCAGATTCTTTGACTGAGAGGAAGGCGGAGAGACAGCCGTCTTCATCTGTTCCTTTCCATCCAAAACCTCCCCTTTTCTTTGAACCACACCTCACACAGGCAACATTTGGGACCCTGATATTTGCAGGTGACCTCAAAACCCTTTTAAATAGAGTTAATTTTGTCCCTTGATAACAGAAAGGACATCTATCCACTGGAGGAAGTGTGGCAAATACAAAAAGGAATAAAGAAAAACACCCTCCTCTTGCCTGCCAGAGATAACTATGGTTAACATTTGCATGGATTCCCATATGCATAGTTTTATATAGTTGAGATCATAAGGAAGTTATGAAGAACATGGGTCTTGGAACCCAAGGACTTGGGTTTAAATCTCAGCTCACTATCTGTGCAATCATGGGCAAATTACTTAACCTCTCTGTGTAGCACCTTTCTCATCTTTAAAAGGAGGTGATACTATAACTGACCTCACAGTACCTTTATGACAATTAAAAGGTAGATATTATAAACTTCTTAGATCTGCACATGGCTCATCAGAAGCCCTCAGTTATTTCCCATCTGATTATCTTTATTTATTGTTATTCTCCTAATATTAATAACAACCTTTCATTTTTTCCACTTAATATTATAATATAACCTATTAGGTAGGTTACTCTCAATAGGATTATAAAATCTTTGGTCGTCAAAGTTACTAGCAAGCGGTAGAACTTGATGACTCACTTTGCAGAAGTTTAAAGATGAACTCTTGCAAGAAACACAAGTCAAATGAAGCAAAACCCTTCTCTTGAATCAGGCCTCCGAGAAAAAGAGGGTCAGGATACTCGGCTTCCTCCTCTGAGTCCCCTTTGTTCAAATTCTGACCTTCCTCTCCCTCCAGAAGCTCCAGATGCTTCAAGCACTCAGCAGAGTCTTTTTCAAATTCCCCTAAAAAAGCAAAGAAACCCCATGTCAAAGGTCAGCCCCTGGACACAAGATGAGCATCTCTTCTGGACCTGGCCTTCTCTCCTGATGTGGGCAAGCCCATCCGTCCTGAGCTCCCGTCCCTGTGCCAGGTCCCCAGATGTAAAAGAAGAATGTATTGGGACTGGTGCTGAGGGGAGGCCAGCAGGGGAGACTTCCTGGAGGAGGGGGTCCTTGACTGAGATTGGAATCTTTTCTCCAAACAATTTTGAGATCTAATTCACATACCATACACTTTACCCATTAAAAGAGTATAATTCAGTGGATTTTAGTATATCTAAAATATTTAGTATATATGTGCAATCACCACAATAATCATTTTTAGAATATATCCATCACCACTCCAAGAAAATCTTGGCTCCTTTTAGCCATTACCTCCCATCCCCCACCACTCCCTCAACCCTGTGCATGTGTGCTAAGTCGCTTCAGTCGTGTCTGACTCTTTGTGCCCCAGGGACTGTAGCCCACCAGGCTCCTCTGTCCATGGAATCTTCCAGGCAAGAATACTGAAGTGGGTTGCCATGCCTTCCTCTAGGGGACCTTCCCAACCCAGGAATCGAATCCGCATCTCTTATGTCTCCCTCATTAGGCAGGCAGGTTCTTTACCACTAGCATCACCTGGAAAGCCCCAACTCTAGGCAGACATTTGTCTGCTTTCCGTCTCTACAAATTTCTCTATTCTGGACATTTCATATACAAGAAATCCTACAATATGTGGTCCTTTGTGACTGGATTTTTAACTTGCCATGTTTTCAAGATTCATCTATGTTATAGCACAAATCAGTACCTCACTAATTTTCACAGCTGAATAATATTCCACTGCATAGAGGGACATTTTCTTTATTCATTCATCAGTTGATGGATATTTGGACTGCTTCCACCTTGGGGCTACTATGAATAATGTTGTTACGTACATTCATGGTGTTGTGGGAACATACATCTTCAGTTCTATTAGGTACATACCTAGGAGTGGAATTGCTGGATCCTATATTGGGTGGGCCAAAGTTCATTGAGGTTTTTCAGTAAGAGCTTACGTAAAAAAATGAATAAACTTTTCCGCCAACTCAACAGCAACTTTATGCTTAACCTTTTGAGGAACTGTCAGACTACATTCCAAAGCGGCTGCCCCACTTGACATGCCCACCAGCAGTGAATCTGGGCTACGATTCCTCCCCATCTTCTCCAAAACTTGCTATTATTCACCTTTTTGTTAGGACTTTGGAGGGTGAACAGGAGG
Source organism: Antilocapra americana (assembly GCA_007570785.1). Taxonomy (NCBI): domain Eukaryota; kingdom Metazoa; phylum Chordata; class Mammalia; order Artiodactyla; family Antilocapridae; genus Antilocapra; species Antilocapra americana. The sequence continues at coordinate 4,353,226 of ML660770.1, read as the reverse complement.
GAGACCAGGTGTACAGAGGTGGGAAAGCCATTCCTAGAGAAGGGCAGCTTGAGAGGAGAGACAAAGAAACTGCAGAGTACAGAGCTATGGGGCCCATTAGCAGTGTGAGATTTCTGGAAGGTAAGGGGGGTTGGGAACTGGTCCACTTACCTGCTACAGCCCCCAAGCTCATAATAATAACAGTAGACCCCAGAGTGTGCCGAACATCACAGAATTATCTTGTTTCCTTACAGCAGTCCTGTGAGGTCAGTATTATCATTATTCCCAATTTTGCACTTGAAAAAGAGAAGGCAGTGGGTAGAAAATTCAACCAAGATGATAAAGGCAGGAAGTGGCAGAGGAGGGATGCAAACTCAGGTCATTCATGGTGACATGGCTCTGCCCACCTAAGATATCACAAAGGCAGGGATGCCTACTGTCATCACAGAAAGGAGACATCACGTATTAAGCCCCCAGAGCCTCCTGTGGAGGCAGAAGGCACCCTAGCAGCTGCCCAGAAATGGGGTGTGACTGCTCACGGGTACGGTGCTGTCGCGGCTGACGGAAATGCTCTAAACTTAACTGCAGCGGTGGTTGCACATATCTGGGAATATATGGAAAACTACTCTCCGTGGGTGAGTTTTATGGTGTGTGAATTAGATCCCAGTAACACTGTTCAAACAATGAGCTCTGGGCCCTGGCTTCCCATCTGTGCCACGCCCTGGGTTTGGTGGAGGAAAGAGAGCTGGAGAGGAGACAACTTCTTCTAGGGCTGGAGCAGGTGATCCCTGGGCTCACACTCGCCTTGAAGGGCACCGTGAACCATGTGAGACCCAGCTCCAAAGGGACGCATGACTAACGCCCCTTCCCATCAGCACTGAGACTCAGAGACCCAGAGACTCAAGACACTGCGGCTGCCTGAGACCCTGCTTTCCAGCAGTATCACAGCAGTAAAGGCAGACATGGAAATGCTCTTGAGAGCTTGACTGTTAACATAAAACTTGTAGGCTGTTTAGAGGGAACACTAAGTGAGGTGTTCCCACGTCTGTTTCCTTTTAAATAACTTTAGAGGTCCTCGGAGAGTTACACAGAATCAGACCCACATGTATCTACAGCCTCACATCTCCCAGCACGTGATTTTATAGATTTTGAAATGAGCCGTAATCCTCTCCAGTGGGTAATTTACACGGTATAACTCTAGGTATCTGAGCTCACGCGTTATACTCAATTGCAAGTAATGAGATGCATTTTCACCTTCACTTCCATTATTCACCTTCAACAAGACATTACTGAAGATGGTTTATTGCCTTACAAACCCCAGATGAAGGTCAGCGTCCTGTAGATCTGTGCATTCCTTCATCAGATGTCTATTGAGAATCTACTGTGAGCAAGAGATATGTCCTAAACCACATGGCTCCTTCCTTCCAGGACAGTAGACATGTGTGTGTGTCTATGTGGGTGTGTCTGTGTGTGTTGGTATGTCTGTGTGTAAGCGTGTCTTGTGTCTCTGCATGCTTGTGCACACATGTGTTACAGGGTGACGGTAACAGTAGAAGAAGAAGATAATTTCTAACCAAAGGGTACATGCTGGAGGCTTAGGAGCGCTCCCTCCCTCCAAGTTTGGGACTAGGAACAACCTTCCTAAGGGAGGTGGCATCTCAGCTGCACCAAGCGAGCACAAGGCTCTGATGTCCATCCTTGGAAGAGCCCTGTGAGGCGAGCAGTTCATCCTTATGTTACAGAGGTGGTGGTGGAAGCAGAGAGAGGTTAAGTAACTGGCACCAAGCCACTCAGCAAGCAGGGTGCAGAAAAGAGGCTTAAATCAGGTCTATTTCTGTTTTAACAACATTAAAGAATAGGTGGGAAAAAATGTCACCCCCTAGTTCTGCACCTGACATGATGGTTTTCATTCTTTGAGGATCTTTGCTAGTCCCGGAGCACATCTCTGATGTTATGTAGTTCCAATCATTGTAGGGGCTCTCTCTGTCTTCTGTGAGTATCCTTTCACTTCAGTGCAAGATGTTTTAATGGAAAGATGTTGTACTAATCCATATACTTCAGTTTCTTTGGGACAGAACTCTGCCCTATTTTTTTCTGTGTCCCTAGCACCTGGCTCAGTACCAGGAAGGAATAAGTACCCAGGAGTTATCTGTTGAACATACTCATTCATGCATGCATTCATTCTACAGATACACAGTGAGTACTGACTGTGAGTGTCAGGCATGGCTCTAGATCCAGGGGATGATGCAGTGACTGAAACAGGCAATAAATCGAGGGGCTTGTATGCTGGTGGGAGACAGCAAACAATAACAAAGGTGGACAAATGAAACAGGCCGACAGGAGATGATGGAATCAGGGAGAGAGAGAAAGCTGGAGCAGGGCCTAGGGAGGGGCAGGAGGTGTGCAGCATGGCCAGGCTGGCCTCGTGGGGAAGAGGTCAGTTAACCAAGGTGAAGATGAAGGGGGGAGGTGAGCCTTGCAGGGACAGGCTGAGTGCTACAGGCAGAGAGGATGCTGTGCTCAGGCCTGGAGGCCGCACAGGGCGCTGGCAGGGTCTGGGAGCCATTAGGAGGCGTTGGGGCTCCAGGAGGTTCTAAGGCCCCTGAGGGGTGGGGCCAGACCAGGTGGGGCCCTTGTCAATTAAGAGACAAGTCTATTTGCTATTTGTACTTCCTTGGAAGACCCACTACCCTCCACACACCCACCTAGCATTAAGAGTGCTTGAATAGACCCTGCCTTAAAATTAAATTTAAATGACAGCCAGGGTCTGGCTGTGGACTGGCGAACTCCCAGCGTGGATGTTTGCTTTGTCACATCAAGCTGGTTGAGCTTCCCTAGTGGCTCAGTGGTAAAGAATCTGCCTGCCAATGCAGGAGATGCGGATCTGATCCCTGGGTTGGGAAGATCCCCTGGAGAAGGAAATGGCTTTAGTTCAGTTCAGTTTAGTCGCTCAGTCATATCTGACTCTTTGCGACCCCATGGACTGCAGTTCACCAGGCTTCCCTGTCCATCACCAATTCCCAGAGCTTGCTCAAACTCATGTCCATTGAGTCGATGATGCCGTTCAACCATCTCATCCTCTGTCATCCCCTTCTCCTCCCGCCTTCAATCTTTCCCAGCATTAGGATCTTTTCCAATGAGTCAGTTCTTTGCATCAGATTGCCAAAGTATTGGCATCAGGTGGCCAAAGAAATGGCTACCCATTCCAGTATTCCTGCCAGGGAAATCCCACGGACAGAGGAGCCTGGCGGGCTACATAGTCCATGGGGTGGCAAAGAGTCGGACACGACTGAGCAACTAAACAACAACAGCTGAACTGGTTACCTGTGAGATTCTGCAGGTGCTGCTTCCCCAGAAGGTGTTCCCTCTTGTTATGCAGGGAACTGAAGAACTGCCTGCAGGTCTGACAGTACAGGTTATCGTTCTCATTGCCCTGTGGACAGAGATAGTTCCTGGTGAGCAAGAAGGAGGCACAGGGATCCCGTCTTCTCCGAACATAAATGTTTAAGTGTTAGTTGCTCAGTTGTGTCTGACTCTTTGCGACCCTATGGACTGTAGCCCGCCAGTTCTCTGTCCATGGGATTCTCCAGGCAAGAATACCGGAGTGGGTTACTAATCCCTTCCCAGGGGATCTTCCCAACCCAGGGATTGAATCCAGGTCTCCTGCATTGCAGACAGACTCTTAATCATCTGAGCCACTAGGGAAGCCCCCTCTTTGAATATAAAATTAGCTTAAAATGGCAGATGGGCTTCAGGTGGGTCCAACTGGGTCCAGCTAGTCCCTTTTCCATCTGTGAAATCACTGGATGGTTTGAGGCTTCTCTGAGCACAGCTGAGAATTTTAATGCATCCCAAGGTCTGTGTCACTGGGTGGGACAGAATATTAGGAATGTGGCAAAGAGGGTACAACAGGGAGTGTTTGAGAATTGGCGGTTATAGAGGGATAGCAATTAGCCAGGATAGTGGTGGTCAGGCTCTCTCACCCCATGTCCTTTCCCTCTCACCCTACATCTTGTAAACAATGACTCTGCGTGGTTATGTAACAGCTGAGATCATCCACAGCACGATGCACATGCATCATGATATAACTGCTTGGCCATGTGCCACCTTTGTTCATGTATACTTATGTAAGCACCACCCGAAACGTCCCTTGCTGCTGCATCAGCCATTAGTCAACAGAGCATGTCTGCACTTTCTACAGTTCCTTGAATTTTCTTCCAGCTTCTCTGCATGCATCTTGCCTATCCTGGGTTCATCGATTAGTGAGACAGTGGTATTATCTGAGTCCACGACCAATTCTGAGGTTTTCATATGTTCAAAGAGTTTTCTTTGCAATCCTGAACAAACTATGACTAAATGACAAAGATTTGTCTTTTTATCAAAACACATATGGACCAACCTGTAGGTGCTTGCCTATCCATGGGCCACTTCTGGAAGATGCACCAGAAACTGGTCACAGTGGACACCTGAGGATGCAGGGGCACGGTGGGTGAGGGATGGACTGGGTCTCTGGCTGAGCAGAAACCCACCTCGTACTGTAAACCTCTGTGCACTGTTTGCATTTTTAAAACCAGGCACATGTATTATTTTTAACCGAAAAATAATTTTAAAAGAGGTATACATATTTGATTACATGTATTAATTCAAAGATATAAAAACTTGCCAAGATCTGCCAAGAGATGGGTCCTAGCACAGGCCTGAAGTATCAGCTCTTAACCTCATCTCATAATCAAGCTTTGAGCTACATAATGTTATGAGGAAGGCCAGCCTCAGACTACCAGGTGCTGGACTACGGTCATAGGGTGGGTAAGGAAAAAAAAATGAGGTTCTGGAGCATGGTCCCTGCTGGCATTCATCTATGGTGGGTGGGGAAAATGGTGGAGATGTGAGCCTGGCAGGGAGATGGAGGCCAAGTCACAGCAGGCACTGGGAGCCAGTGTGGGCTCCAGGGAGAGGATGGTTGGGCTGGTGGGAGAGTAGTTGGATGCGCAGAGCAGGCCCCTCCGGGGGAGGGGCTGCTGGCGGGGAGACCGGCTCCTGCCACAGTGGCTCCAGCCTGGGTCACAGAGGGGCTGATCATTCCAGGTGGACAATAAACTCAGGAAGTCCTTTGCCCTCTAAGTCTCGAATCATCTTCTATTGATAAAAAATGTTATACTTAATGTTTAAAGTTATTATAAATGCATGTTGAAAGTAATAGAAAAGGAATGTGTAAAAACCAAAAGGTATCCAACATCCCATTTCTACTCACTGTAGGCAAGAGCTTCTTGGGTAGCCTTCCAGAAAGTTCGATATAAACATACTTGTGTGTGTGTGTGTGTGTGCATGTGCATGTGCATGCACACGCTTAGTCACTCAGTCATGTCTGACTCTTTGTGACCCTATGGACTGCAGCCCACCAGGCTTCCCTGTCTGAGGAATTTTCCAGGCAAGAATACTGGAGTGGGTTGCCGGTTCCTACTCCAGGGGATCTTCCTGACCCAGGGTCGGAACCCACATCTCTTGCGTCTTCTGCACTGGCAGGCAGGTTCTTTACCAAGGCCCGACCTGGGACGCCCCATAAATGCATCTGTCTGGCCCCTTAAGATTTGCTTTAGTTGTTTTTCATTTGCTAAACACCTATTTCATCATTACTCAAAACTCAAAGGGGAAGCACCTATGAATTACATCTTAGCTTGGACATCTGACAACCCAGGTCCCCACCACCCTGTCCTTGACCCTATACACACACTGTCTGCTCCAGGTGCCCAGAACTGTTCACAGTCCCCCACACACCCTGTGCTGCTTCCCATCCCCAGGCCTTTGAATATCCTGGTCCCTAGCCTAGAGCTCCCTCTTTGCTTCATTTCCATTTGGCCAGCATTTCCTCCAGGAATTTCCCACTTCTGCATGAGCATCATCTCAGAATCACCTGCCCCGAGACTGGCCCAGACAGCCTCGGGCAGGGTCCCTCTCGTTGTGCACGCATCTCTGTCACAGCAGATCCTAGTCTCATGTACGGCACACTTGCCAGTTCGCCCTGGACGGGAGTCATGGGGCCGTGCTTCATCCACATCTGCATCCTGAGTCTGGTGCCCTGCCTCCCACTGAGCTAGGCTTCATATATACTTGTCCGAGGAACCCACAAAGAAAGGCCTCCATAAGGGACTGATGTGTGAACCACACTCCAGCGATGCATGAACCCCTGTGCCCAGATGTTTTGTTTCCTGGGCTGCCATAACCAAGTACCACCAAATGAGTGGCTTAGAATAAAAGATGTTTACTCTCTCACAGTTCCAGAGACCAGCAATCTGAAATCAACCTGACTAGTCCAACATTAAGGAGTCGGCAGGGCCTAGTTAACTCTGGAGGTTCTGGGAGAAGCTGTTCCTACTTCTTCCAGCCTCTTGGGATGGGTGATGCCTTCCTCAGCTTGGGGCCACATCACTTCGATCTCTGCCAGTGGTCACGTGGCCTCCTCCTCTTTGGTGTCAAATCTCCCTCCATCTCCTTGTAAGGACACTTATGACTACATAATTGTTGTTTTTCAGTTGCTAAGTCATGTCCGACCCTTTGCGACCCCATGCACTGTGGCATGCTAGGCTTCCCTGTCCTTCACTATCTCCCAGAGTTTGCTCAAATTCATGTCCGTTGAGTCGGTGATGCCATCCAACCGTCTCATCCTCTGCATAATGCCCCTCTTATAAGATCCTTAATTTAATCACAACTTCAAGGACTTCCCCGGTTTTTGCTATATAAGGTGACATTCACAGGCCCCAGGGATTAGAATTCAGCTCTCCTGTGGGAGGCACCATTTCTCAGGGGTCCACACCAAATGAGAGTGATTAGTTTAAAACCACACTCCCCCAGTACTTACATCAACTGCTGAGAAGTCAAGGCCCTTGCCCTCAAATTCATGTCCTGGTGAACTTGTTCCTGACAGAGAAACAAACAGCATCATTTTACAAAGCACCTGTATCAGCAAAGGCCTCAGCCTTGTTGGGAGAGAATCAATTCAAGGGTTAGAGGTGCCTTCTGAGGATGAAAACACTTATCCTAAGAGGTTTTCTGCTGGAGGATTAGTGCTTGACTTTAGTTGCTCAATTTCTGGCTGATTCATGTTGATGTATGGCAGAAACCAACAAGATTTTGTAAAGCAATTATCCTTCAATTAAAAATCTATTAATTAAAAACCTCAGGGAAAATGTGTAAAAAAAATTTTTTTAAAGAGGTCTTAAAATTCCTTATTATAAACCAAGAAGAAACACCAGATACCTCTGACTTCAATTTATAATGAACATCTAGTCAGGTAAGAAATGAAGATTAGAGAGAAACAAGGAAAAATATAAACAATTCATTTTTTATTAGCATGGCAGAATCTAGGTGGTATTCTAAAAAATATTCATTATGATTATATTCATATAATAAACTTTTAAAATCTACTGTGTTTTCAGTAAGGCAGAAATATATCTTATTTAAAAACCAAGTTCTCTTGGAGTAGCCTCTTCTTGTAACACAGCAACTTGTCATGTGATGACAATCGACAAATAATCACAAAAATAAGACGTCAATAGGAGACCAACATGGCTGAAGGATTAAACAAGATGAGGTGTTCTATGCTAAGTCTGACAAATGGCATTTTTAGGGAGAAATACATGAACAGAGAATGACAACTGCTCTCTGGGGACCCTTAGCCAGAAGTCTCAGGGCACGATCTGCTTAACTTTGGCGCATGAAGACCAGAGGCTTCACAACTCCCTCGGAACCATCCGACACCCCATTCTGTTAATGCCAGTTATAAGCTAGACCAGTGGTTCTCAACGGATTATTTTTATCTGGAGCTGCTTCACTGAAAGCAAATGTTAAATGGAAACCCAGGAAATACAATGCACCAGACTGGAACTGTCTGTGGACCGATCTGGCCCTCTGCTTTGTTTTTGTAAATAAAGTTTTATTGGCACACAGTCGCACCCAAAATTAACATATCGTCTATGGCTCATTTCCTGCTACAACCATAGAGTTCAGTGGTTGCAACAGAGACCACAGTGCCCATAAAGAGTAGAGCATTTACTATTTGGTCCTTTACAGAAGTTCACAGATCCCTGCTCTGGATGAAGCTGTGGGGGGGGGGGGGGGGCTCGTGCCCCAGAACAAAGGGTACAAAGCATGAATATTTGCTGAACTCGCTATATGCCAGGCACTGAGTACCGAGCTCCTATGGTTTAACTCGCTCGATCAGCACCAGACCCAATGCAGGGAGGTCCTAGTCCAGCCTCTCTTTCCATACGAGGAACCTGAGGCCCTGAATGCTCTAGTGATCTGTGCAAGGTGACAGAGCCAGCCTTTGACCCAGGCATTCGGCCCACTGAGCCCACACTGACCACTGTGGAGACGGTTCTCCGCCAGGCTCGGGTGGGGAGGAGCAGCAGCAACATGGACAACTGACGGGCTCTGTTGGGATGCCGGTCACCCCTAGCATGGGGAATGCAGGAAGAGTCCTTAGGGTGGACAGTCATGAGCCCTGGCGAGAATGTCCAGCGCTGCTCTAGGTCATGTGCCCCTTGGTGGCGAACGTGCCACAAGTAGGGTGGAGTTCCTGTCTCCGCCTTAGGGCCTGCACCCCCCAGAAGCACACTACAAGGATTTTGGTGCTTTTTTTTTTTTTGCACAGTGATCCCAGGAAATGCTGGTAGAGGAGAGGGGAAGTGGGTCAGGGAAGAGGGGAAAGCCAGGAGCACGGGGGGGGGGGGGGGGGGGGCGCTCGCTGAGCAGAGGCCAGCAGTCTACAGGGCGCAGTCCCACCAGGAGCCTCTAGGGGGCGCATGGGACACACTGCAGCAAGGCGGGTGGGGGTGACTTCAGGTCTTTATTCGTCATTGTTGACCTTCTTGGGTGCACTGGTTTAGGGATGTCCAGTGTCTTACTTCCTGGTGCATCAGGCATGACTTAGGCTGGGCAATGCTGAGCCCCTGCACCAGCAGCATTGGCTGAATCGGGTGTGTTGGAAATGCAGACCCCAGACCTGCTGGGTCAGAATCTGCATTTTAACAGGATTCTAGGTGATCCAGGGCACTTTGCATAACTGAGTTCCATAACTGTGGGTTCCTTTCCTCCTTCTAAGGATTGAAGTGGAATCGCTGGCCCAGCACCGCCTGACTGTTCTCTGACATTCCCCAGGAGGAGGAAGGAGTGGGGTGCCTCCTCCATAATCAGGTACAAGGTGTCTCAAACCCTCAAAAAAGAGCCACAAAGAGATGATGCCAGCTGCTTTGTGTAGGGGTGTGGCTCCCCCTCATCCAGTTTTGCTAAGGTGTAATTGCCAAATTAAAAAATGTGTATCCTTAACTGTTCAAAGCAGATTACTGGATATAGTATACCTTACCACAATCAAGTTAATTAACACATCCCTCATTTTACATAGTCTTCTTTTCTGTATCTATGGTGAGAGCACTTGTGATCTTGTTTAGTCACTAAGTCAAGTCTCTTGCGACCCCATGGACTGTAGCCCATCAGGCTCCTCTGTCCATGGAATTCTCCAGGCAAGAATACTGGAGTGGGTTGCCATTTTCTCCTCCAGGGGATCTTCCTGATCCAGGGATCGAACCTGTGTCTCCTGAGTGGGTACTTATAATCTACTCTCAGGAAATCCAATACACAATGGGGAAAGGACTGTCTCTTCAATAAATGATGTTGGGAAAACTGGATAACCACATGCCAAAAAATGAAATCAGACACATCTTACACCACACACAAAAATGAACTTGAAATGGATTAAAGACTTAAATGTGAAAGCTGAAACTGAAAAACACTCCAGCAGAAAACATCAGGAAAAAGCTCCTAGACACCAGTCTTGGCAATGGTGTTTTGGATAGCACACCAAAAGCACAGCGACAAAAGCAAAAAATAAACCAGTAGGACTATATCAAACTAAAAGGCTTCTGCGCTGCAAACTAAAATGAAGAGGCAACCTACGAAATGGGAGAAGACACCTGCAAACCGTACATCTCACAAGGGGTTAACACCCCAAATACCTAAAGATGTGAACGTGGACAGAGGCTGGGACCAACACAGAGAGCTCCCCCAACCCTCCATCTGCTGTGGGACATCTCGTAGCCCCAAGCCTGGGAGGCAGCCGCCGCAGCCGAGCCCGGCCAGGCTCACTCACCGCACAGCGCCTGCGCCCTGCGTGCCGCCCGCCTCCGCAGGAAGGCTCGGTAAGCCTCAGAGTCCTGGTAGGCCTGCAGCTCACGGATGTAGCGCTGCTTGTCTTCATCCGCCTCACAAACGTACCTCTGGAAGAAGGAGCGCAGAGATCCTGTGAGGCTCCCCTCATCTGGAGGGGGCTGGTGGGGTCCCCTTGTCCAACTTGCCTCAGTCTCTCTAAGACGGTACCAAGAAGCTATTGCTCATCTTCTACTTGCATACCTCCAGGGATGGAAACCTCACTACCTAACAGCAGGCTCACTCATCGTTCAAATGATGCAGACCAAAGGGAAGGTCTTCCTTCCAGTCAATGAGAGCCTGCCTCCCTCTGGCTTTCACCACAACTGCCAGGTGTGGTCTGATGATGCAGAGGAGGGTAGCACGGGGCCCCCACCCCCACCGTGGGAACTTACACCTCCATTCAATTATGGCAGTGCTTAAGACATCAGCGCTTAACTTTGTGCAGGGTGCTGGGTGGAGAAGGGGTGGTAAAGAGATGAATCAGATCCAGTCCCAGGCCACCTCATCTGCTATGTTTTCCCTCCATCTGGAACACTTGTCTCAGCTTTCCTCCCCTGGCCAAATCTTACTTATCCTTCAAGATCTATCACAGAACATTCAGTTCCTGGAGAACTTCTCTGATGCCCCCAGGTTGGCTTGGGCACCCCCACATTGGATTAGATACCACCCCCCAGCCCTGGTAGAAACCTCTGTTCCAGGCACTCCTCACCCTGGATTGTATGTGTCCACTTTGGGGATCCCAACCCCCTAGACTGCGAACTCCTTGAAAGCAGGAACTTGGACTCACCTTCAGCCACAGAGACTGGTACCAACTGGTGTAACCCAGGGACTGGTGTGTGTGTGTGTGTGTGTGTGTGTGTGTGTGTAGCCAAAATTCACTCAAAGAATGCTTGTCAAGTAGTTATTATTCACAGTGACTATTTTATGCACCTGGTAATTTGAAATAAAGTATCATGTTAAGCAAAAATCCTTTAAAGCACTGATGTGTTGACTTGGGGGCTTCCCAGGTGGCACTAGTGGTAAAGAACCCACCTGCCAGTGCAGGAGATACAAGAGATGTGAGTTCAATCCCTGGGTCAGGAAGATCCCTCCGGGAGGGCATGGCAACCCACTCCAATATTCTTGCCTGGAGAATCCCACGCACAGAGGAACCTGGCAGGCTATGGTCCATAGGGTCACAAAGAGCTGGACATGACTGAAGCAACTTAGCATGCATGTGTTGAACTGGTCCTAACAAAGTATGGAGCTGAGCATAGCCTCTTTCCTTGGGCTTCTGGAGCCTCTTTCCACCGGGCACGTGGTGCATGGCCTCTGTCCCATTCCTGCAGGGACTTGACACTACCAAGGAGACAGCTGACAATGCTGGAGCAGGGCTTTTCAAACTACGACTTGGAGGAGCTCCAGACACAGCAGCTGGGGCAGGGAGAGAGGGAAATATTTCTGTAATCATGAAAGTAGCTCAGAGGCTCCCTAAAATCTTGGATCAGAGGTTCTGCCTCTCCCTGACCCAAAAGAGCTGTCCTGTGCTTTGTAATCACCATGCTTATTCCAAAGATAATTGTCATTTTTGTCTCAGCTGCTCAGATTGGAATGTTGGCAGCTTAAGCCACTGTGACAGGTGGGGACCAACCCTAACCATCTTCACCCAACTTAGTCACGGTAGTTTTGCTTTGATCTCTTTTACACGTTAGCAGGGTCATGTGGTGGGAACATTTCTTCCCCACTCCTGATGTTTCCTTCTGTAAGCAGGGGAGCTTAATCCTGCTGGTCTTTCCAGGATGGAGAGGAGGGGCTTACAGAAGGGTAAATTGGGAGCCAGAACCAGAGATGCTCTGTGAGGCCCCTCCTGTCTCCTCCCCTGAGACCTGACAGAGACAGCTAGCCAGAGCCCCAGGCTGCTCTTGGCCAGAGTCAGGGGCCTGCCCTGACTGTGATGGCCAGGGCTCGTCCAACTGTCTGACTGGCTACTTGATCTGCCTCCTGAGTGGTTGCAGATCTGAGTAGCAAAGGGAGGGATGCTATTAATTGATACCATGCTCTCAAATTAGGATTTCTCTGTAATGGTTCATTTGAACCAAAGGTTTTCTATGGCAAAAAGTTGGAAGTGCAGGGGTTAAAGACGCTCATCTCAGAGTTTTTGTACTTGACCCAAAGAAATGACTCTTTGGAGGCAGCAGGCTGTTCTGGGAAAAGTACGGGCTTTGGGGTCAGACATACTTAGAAGGAGTTTGGGAGGGCTTCTTGTAGGAGGTGATGCTGCAGCAGGCATGGCTTGATCAGGGTGACTGGAATGTAACGGGGGACAAGGGGGCAGAAGTTGATATTGGACATAAATGCTGTGATAAAAGCATGACTCTATCCTCTAACTTAGTGTTGCTTCCTCTGTGAACCCAGAACATACTTCCATAGGAGGTTAATAGGAGCTCTGTGCATGAGGGCTTCCATGGTGGATTACTTTGAGAAAGCCTTTCACGAGAGGTGGCAGACATTCTCATGCCCTAACGTGCTGTGCTCCATCTCGCCCTCCACACCTCATTCCAGGACAGTATGGACCTAGTCTGAAACATTTTCAGTGAATCAAATTATACCAAAAGGCTCCAAAATAGCCCCGCAGAGGGAAAAAACTATTTCCCTTGATCTACTCCAGAATTTCCTAAACTTATTGGACAATTTAGCCATTTTTCATGGATTTACCATTCTGCCTGACAGTTTGGGAGATACTGGATGCCAAAGCCACAGAGACCAGTAATTGCTTTCAAGGAGTGAGGTGGGAGGCACCTCGTGCCTGCCTTCTGGACTATTCCCTCTGGCTCCTGTATGAAAAGATGGCCCAGGGGGGAGCAGCCCCTAATCAAGGCTGCAGACAGCCAGATCCAGTTCTCTGTTCACTCCATGCAGAAGAAGACTTACTTGCTTTTTCTCTTGTGGCAGCTGAGCCCACTGAGCAGCCAGCATCTTCGTGATTTCCGGGAAAGGCAGCTTGGGGTGCTGGGCCCTCAGCTGGCTCCTCTGTTCATTCAGGAATATCACGTAACTGCACCGGGAATGGAACACACACACAACAGCACTGAGCTACTGCTGGAGGGGAGGCCCTGGGGCCTGCTGCAGCTGCTCCCACTTTCAGATTTTCATGAAAATCAATAATCATGAGTTTGCCCATATTTTTCAATCTAACTAGTGAAATGGGGGCTATTTGAAGATGGGGAAATATTTGAATGGCTGGCTTATCCAGAGACTGATGGAAGACTCAAGAAGGATTTCCCCACCTCCCATGGGAGGGCCATGAAGACTGGGTGGGCAACTCCCTCAAGCCTACTTGAGCCTCAGTTTCCCCCTCTGTGTTATGGACATAATATCACCTGTTCATGAGGTTACTGTGTGGCTCAAATGCTCCAGGTACAAGCCCTCCCACCCTCCTGATGAGGGATTTGCGTCAAGGCAGAGGGAGGAAGGCTGCAGGTGTTGGAGTGAGACAAACCAGTCTTTAGACCAAAAGTCATGTGCACTGGAGTTACGGGAAAACTGAGAAAAGACCTTCACCCTTAGAAATGTGTGAACCTTGAGGATAAAGAAAAAACACTCAAGCTTCCAGAAGAGTCAGGTGACTTTCAGAACAGTGGGTAGTGACTGGCCTGGGGCCTCTTTCTGCAGCCCAAGATGCCAAGGGATGAGGGACAGGTCTCAGGGCACTCAGGGGTTGCATTTTAAGCCTTGATGAAGGATAACTAGCTCACCCAAGGCCGTGGGGCCCCAGGTATCAAAAACCTGGAAGGGAAACCAGACACATTGGCCCCACAGCCACCCACCTTTCTGTCTGTGACTCAAGCCCAGCTCTCCTTTGTGTATCAAAACCTTATTACAGCTTAAAGAACTAAACAGTCCTCTCTCTCTCCCTGTGGTGTGAGACCCCATAACAACAAAGGGTCCTGGACAACAGATAAAGGCTGAGATGGGACGGAGGCCATCCAGGCTTGGCACATAGCACAGGCCATGTGGTGAGCCCAGACTGTTACCTTAACAGTGGGTCAGGTGATCTCCCCGCCTTACCCTGTCGTGGGAGCACAAGGAACAGCAAGATCCCTCGGGGGTTTCCTTTTCTTGCCTTTAGGCCAGCCTCCTTTCCTTTTCTGAAAGAGTAATACACAGGAAAACCTCAGGATTGTCAACAATCATTGACCATATCTGAATCACAGTCCATAATACGGCAACACACTAAAGAGTCCTCGCCACACTCTACCCACGTGACCTCTGACCTCGTGGCAGCTCTGCAGAGTAGAGATGGTCATTTTCTGAAGATGAGGGAACCAAGGCTTAGGTTTGGTTCAGTTCAGTTGTGTCCGACTCTTTGCGACCCCCATGAACCACAGCACGCCAGGCCTCCCAGCCCATTACCAATTCCCGGAGTCCACCCAAACCCATGGCCATCGAGAGGAATGCAATCACTGCCTGGGTGTCCCCAGCAGGTGCAGGAGCCAGGGATGTTCCCTCGCATTGTGTTATGCCCATATGTGCTTAGTCACTCAATCATGCCCAACTCTTTGCGACCCCATGGACTATAGCCCACCAGGCTCCTCTGTCCACAAGGATTCTCCAGGCAAAAATACTGGAGTGGGTTGCTATGCACTCCCTCTGGGGGATCTTCCCAACCCAGGGATCAAATCCAGGTCTCCCACACTGCAGGCAGATTCTTTACCATCTGAGCCACCAGGGAAGCTCAATCACCAGGAAGCATATGGCCATATGATTGGGCACAAACAAGAAAGCAACATGAGGTTTGGGTGACTAGGTTCAAGGTGAGGGGGTGGGGGTGGGCCAGGCCTTGGTACCGGAGGCAGGGCGTTAACCTCTGAGCTTGACTAGCTCAGACTAGGTTCCCATCTCAGCTCTGCCACTTCTCTGTCATGTGACCTCAGGCAAATTAGTAACATCCCTGTGCCTCTGTTTCCCCACTTGTAAAATGGGAATCATAATAGCCTGAACCTTGTGGGTTGTAATGACAATTGAATGTGGACACAGTCATGTAGTTCTTACAACAAAGCCAGGCACGCAGGAGGTGCTCACAAAAGGCAGGCTGCTGTGATCACATGCAGACCCCCTCCTGTGGCAGCCAGTTCTCAGGAGAGAGGCCCAAGCTCCAGCTCTCTCTTCTGCTGAGTGTGCTTCTTGGTTCACCAACAGTGCCTGCACCCTTCCTGCCACTGGGATCCTGAGCTACGCTCTGGGGCTACAGGGCTGAATAAGACACAGGCCTGGCCCTGAAGTGGTTCAGTCTGATGGAGGAGGTCTGGGGCATATAAATAATGGCAACAACTCATTTCAGGGACTAAGGGTTACAGAATGACAGCCTGGACACCCTTGCATTCAGGGCTCAGTTTCAAATTTTCCCTAAACCAAACACATAGGTACCAAAAATGGTGGCAAATAATCTAAACGTGGCCTAAAACCTGTTTCAGCTTTCTGGTTTTCCAGTTTTCAAAACTTCCTCCCAGACATGCCCATTTTAGCCTTCCCAGGGCCAGGGGATACACAGCTGGTCAGTGGCCCAGCAGGCTGGCTGGGAGAGGATCTGATAACACCACAGCCAGGCCACATGTGCTGGGGGCCACAGGACAGAGGAGGTCAGGGCAGCACCTGGCATTGGTGACTTAAGGAACAAGAATATAGAGCTCAGGCCATACAGAGGTGAAAAGTCAGGCTAGTCACCATACGTGTTAGAGAGAGAATTCTGCAGAGCACCTAGCAAGGCACCAGGCATGCAGTAGGTGCACAATAAATGACACTCTCCTTTGCTCACTCCCATGTGATTGATCCCCGGAGTCAGAAAGGGAATGACAAGCCTTTCAGGACCTTGGAGAGCTCCTGGGTCCTGTGGTCAGCTCTGATTTCTGGTAACAAAAGCTGAAACCATCTCTACAGTCTGGTTCACCAGGAACTTTCCATACACGTGTTCCTGAATTTGGGTCTCACATTCCCTGCTCAAAGGAACTCTTTTAATCACCCCAACACAGGAAGATACTCAGAAAGATGACATGATTTGGCCACTGAATGACTAGGCCGAGAGTCAAAGCACATAGTGGCTTCTCTAACAGCTGTGCCTTCTGAGGGAGACCCCACAGCTGCCTGTGGTCACATGGGGGTAGACCAGGTCACCTGTGCCCCTGCATCACAGCAGCCTCCTGTCTGCCCGCTCAGCTCCTCTGCTGAAGCACACAGGGAAAGCTGTTGGTTTTTAACTGGAGGAAACACTTCCATATATTTATTGTTACTTGTCTATAGTCTAGTTTTATAAGTCAAAAATCAAAATAAAAGTGCTTATCATTTTACTGCCATCCTTTGCCCTTTGTTTCAAGCTTCTTTATTCAAAGAAACTCCTTCCTGAGCGTTTTCTGCATTTGTCCAGAAACCATAGTTACAGAGACAAAGACACTTGGAAAGGCTGCAGGGATGTTTTTCTCTGAAGCTTTTTTGTTCTCACTAAATTTCTCACACAGGATTTAAACCAAATTGACTCTGCCCTAAATAGAGCCACGTCCACAGTGAGCTGATCATTAGCACCGGGTGTTACTACATGGAGCACATTTCCCACACACTTGAGTATGTTAGTTTAAAAGGAAAAGCAGAAGTAGAACATGGCTGTGCAAGGAAAGACACTGCAAAAAAGTGCAGTCAGCAGGAGAGCAGAAAATCAATGGATGGGCAAAATTCAAGGGGAGAAAAATCCATCTCTACAGGATTCTTTACCAGCACAGACCTTTCATGTTCAGATTGCAACAGACAGTGAATTTTGGATATTTGGTTTTATACACCAAATTTTCTTTTACAAAGAAAATGTCCATTGGGCGTCAGCAGGGTGTAGCAGAAGGTACAGTGTGGGGGCCTGAGTGACAGGTATGGGCTGAGTCCCTGGATCAGACACACCATGAACTGAGCCCCTTTACCTCTGCAGCTCCTAACTGACACGACAAAAGGTGGCACTGCAGTAGGTGAGCTGATGTTGGTAAAGGGCCAGGACATCTCAGCATACAGCAGGGTTCAGGGCATGTGTTCTTTTTATCGATAAGGTAGAAAAAACTCAGGAACTTATCAATGAACCGGGTTCTACAAGGCAACTGAGCAGGTCTATGAAGAAGAATATTTTCCTGTATGTAACTAATCATGTCAATCATTTGGGAACCAGACCAAAGCTCAGTTGATGATTATAATCATGGTTAGGAAAAGGATCTTGGCCCCAGGGGTCTTACAACTCACCCAGAAAAGACCTGGGCAGAGCTCTGCTGAGGGGCATGCTGCATCCCCCAGCCCACCTGAATGCTGAAGATGTTTATTACAAAATTTTATCTGCATCACATGTTTAGACACCAAAAGAAAAGTTAAACTGTCAAAGGCTGGCTTCCCACCTCTAGATATCATGGTCCTAACTTAAAACAAAATTCTAGTTCATTCACCTCTGCAATCCCATGGACCATAGCCCACCAGACTCTTCTGTTCGTGGAATTTTCCAGGCAAGAATACTGGAGTGGGGTTGCCATTTCCTTATCCAGGGGATCTTCCCCACCCAGGGATTGGGCCCCTGTCACTTGCATCTCCTGCACTGGCAGGTGGATTCTTTACTACTGAGCCACCTGGGAAGCCCAAATTACTATTATCTGGGGAGTTTTAGTTATGTGAAGCTGAGCCTGATCCTAACTGGTGCAGGGTACTGTTTCTTTTTAGTGTTTCTCAGCAGACCTGGTTATCTATCGCTGTACTTTCACAATAATAAAGTAAAAAGAAAAGTAAAAAATATTTTGTTGTGTACCCATTATGGGCCAGACCTTTCAGTACGTGATAGCTGTTTAATCTTTAGAAATTCCTTTAAAGTCGGTAACGTTCAGGGCCTCCCCAGTGGCTCAGGGGTAAAGAATCTGCCTGCAATGCAGGAGATACGGGTTCAATCCCTGAATCAAGAAGATCTCCTGGAAGTGGGCATGGCAACCCACTCTAGTGTTCTTGCCCGGAGAATCCCATGGACAGAGGAGACTGGCAGGCTACAGTCCGTGGGTTGCAAAGACTCAGACATGACTGAGCATGCACGCAAATAATGTTATCCCCGTTTCACCAAAAAGTAACAGAGTCTTGAAGAGTTAATACACCTTGTACAAAGTGTCACAGCTAGAAGATAGCAGAGCCATGCTTCCAATACCCATCTGTCTGCCTCCCAAGCCCACCTTCTTCCCACCTAGCCACCACTTAACCAGCACAGTGCCTTCCACATCAACCCTCACCAACTGCCTTTTCCACACAGAAAATGGATTAGGTCACCCCCCAGGTAAGAACTGCTCGCCTCACCCCAGAACCTTCATCAAAACCCCAAGTTTCCTGGAGTAGTCAGTTTCAGGAGCCAAACTCTTGAAGATCAAATCCTGCTCTGCCAATTACTGTGTGACTCTAAGCAAGTTCCTTGACATCTCTATGCTTTGCAGTGTTGTGAAAGTTTAAAAAAAAATAATGCCCAGGAGTGCCAGCCCAGAACTTGGAGCACAGAACATGTTTAACATGCAGGCGTTATCCCTCGTGTTATGATGCCACAACACTGTTGCATGGGAGGCTCTCCACGCCTGGCCTGGGCTGTGCTTGCCTTTGGTTCCTCTGAGTCCTGCTCCTTTGGATCCACTGGGTCAGTCAGCCTCATGTGCTGCTTGGGCAGAGATGCCAGGTCCTGGCAGTAGGTCTGGATCACAGAGCTCCCAGGTAGTAGGCTGCCCGTCCCACTTGGAGGTGGGAAAAGGAATTCTGTGGGCACAAAACAGCAAGAAACAGCCACATAAGGTCTGAGATATTGACATCACCATCCCACCTAAAGTCTGTCCAGCACAGGGACTCTGTGATGTGAACATTTGCATTTCAAATGCTGAGTGACAGCAAATGCCTACAGCCTGAGTCGGTGGCCATTTCTCCAGGACACAAACGGTAATGTCAGAGGAGGGAGTGCACATAAATAAGTCTCTCCCTGGTGAGCAGAACAGCTAAGGACCCCGGGCAGGCCCTCAAGCCCTGCTCTGCCGGACCTGGCTCATGGCCTCTTGCCCAGGGGAGCATCGCAGCTAAAGTGTGGTCTCGGGACCCAGACCATCAGGGTTCAGCCCCCAAGTCCCTTGCGTGAGCTTCACACCACCAGCAACACAATCCCCTGCGGGGACCATGGCTTCCTCTTCACAAAGTTAGGGCAAACTTCAGACCAACTTGACAGAGTCGTTGAAAGGCCTATTCACACCACAGGCATTTACAGGATGCCAACTGTATGCTGGGTGTGACAGACAACAGTGTGGAACTGACAGTCCCTCTGGAGTTTACATTGTGAGGGTGGGGGTTAATGCCAAACTTAGAGAGTCCTCAGAGCAGCACGTGGCCCCTGGTAGGCTCTCAGTAATGCCACTTATTCTACTGACACTTTAAAGGGGTGCATTTATACAAATCTATCCTCTGAGAATGTCGAGGATGTTGTCTGTGGTCAAATAAACTCGTGATCTCCTGTGAAGGAAGCAGAATGGTAATTATGTTCCCATTTTACAGATGGGAGGGAGGTGGGAATGGGACACTTTCTAGCTCAGATCTGAGGCTGAAGCTCCAATTCTTTGGCCACCTGATGTGAAGAGCCAACTCACTGGAAAAGACCCTGATGCTGGAAAAGATTGAAAGCAGGAGGAGAAGAAGATGACAGAGAATAATATGGTTGGATGGCATCACCGACTGGATGGACATGAATCTGAGCAAGCCCCAAGAGATTGTGAAGGAGAGGGAAGCCTGGAGTGCTGCGGTCCATGGATCGCAAAAGAGTTGGACGTGACTGAGCAACTGCACACCAACAAATAGCTCAAATCTGTTAGATGTATGTACAAGCCCCACTCCCCACACACATACTTGACTGTAGCTGTGACTGTAGATGAAATACCCGGAAGCAGTGATTCCAGGAAGACTGCCTAGAATCACACAGGTGGGAAAGGCAGGTATGACTGAACTCAAGCCTCCTGACTGCCAGTCCAAGGTCTGTCCTCTGCCTTCGACCTGCACCCCCTGTGGTTCCTCATGGGGAAGGGAAGGTAACAACTTTCAAGTTACCATTCTGAAGTGGTATCCCGGTTCAGTTCAGTTCAGTCCCTCAGTCGTGTCTGACTCTGCGACTCCACGGACTGCAGCACGCCAGGCCTCCCTGTCCATCACCAACTCTTGGAGCTTACTCAAACTCATGTCCACTGAGTCGGTGATGCCGTCCAACCATCTCATCCTCTGTCCTGGTAAGTATTACTTAACAACCACAATGCAGGAAATAGGCCCTGCCATACAGTTCTGGATGCTGACTTGTCTCAAGGTGAGGAAAGACAAGAAGGTATTCACTGACTTCCCTCTCAGCTTCCTGGGAAGGGAAAATGCAGCAAAGAGTGATGACAAAACCCAGTATTCTGGAACTTTCCTTGGCTTGTATCCACATGGCCAAGCCTGATCCAGTCTTGCAATCCATCACTAGAACTATTCTCATTTTTTTACGGTATTTTTGTTTTGAATCATAACTTGTAGGTATGACTCAGAACAGGAAGGGGAAGGGACATTTCCATGAGTGATGGCAAAGGGCAGACAGTGCCCCTCCCTGGTCCTCGAGCACCCAGGGCTCTTCATGTGCCCTTCCAGAGCTAGTCTGTACATTTACAAACATCCCTGTACCAAACTGGGTGCACTGAACTTACTTTTCTTTTGTTGACTACATCTTTGAGTACTTTCTGCACCAGCCCATTTATAGCTGCTGCATTTTCTGATGAAGGGGGCCTAGAATTCTGCTGTGAGGAGGGGTCACAGAGCAGTTAGCAGACCCAGGAAGAAATGCATATTCCTCCTGGCCTTGCACATACAGCATTTCATGCATGCAGTGGACTCTCTAGAAAATTGGGTTGCTGGGTCAAAGGGCATGTGTGTTTCTAATGCAGATAGACTCTGGATGCCACATACCCCTCCACAGGGCTGGATCCATTTTATGCCCATCAGCAGTGCAGGACTCAACTTCCTCTCAAGGATCCCTGCTGTTGGACCCACAGGTGAGAATCCCACCACCTCCTTCTCTGCTCACATCTCTTTATGGCTCCCCCTGACTTTGGCATCAAGTCCAGACCCCTTAGCCTGGTATTCAAAGCTCCAGGAGGCTGGGCCCTAATGCCTCAACTAGTCTCACATGCATCCAAATGATATAACTGACTCCAAAAGGTGGTGATAAAAATGGGTGATAATCAGACCCTTTATGCATGTTATCCTATTTAATCTTCAGCATGACTCTAGTTGCCATGGCAACACCCACAGGTAGGGAAAGAAGTTCAGGTCAGTGACTCTCCCAAGTGCCCAGAGCAGCGCAGGGCAGACAGGACCCCCCCTACCTTGGGTTGCCTACTCTTTCCATCTCCCCAAAGCAGAAATTCTCTCCTATCCAGTACAGCTAGACTTCAGATGCCCTCATCTTGCTGGGCCAGCCCCAAATCTCCCCTGCCTCCCTCCTCCCACTCTTCCAAGGATCCAGGCTCAGCAGAAAGGAGCCCATTTGGGGGGACAGCTCTCAACTGATTCATTCATTCAGTGGACAGGTATTAAGACCAGGGTCAGACAGAGTGCCAGGCCACAGGCAGCAGCTGCAGAAACAGCAGTGGCTGACAAACAGACTTCAGGGAGCTCTAGGTCCATATTAAGTCCCAGATCCTAAGTGGGCAAAGAGTTTGCAATGGTGATTTCTTTGCCTAATATTGAGGCTCTAGAATGTTCTGTGAGACCTGCTCAAGATCTCCAATCCAGAGACAATGGTGCTTGTCCTGGGGCCTTGGCCTCCCCACTGGCTGGACAGTACAGTGATCACACCTATGCCTCAGCTAGAACTTTTGATCCCAGAGCCAGCTCTGCCACCTGTTAACCACATGGTCTCTTGTCCCTCAAGTTTTCTCAGCTACAGGACTGGGCTACTAAGAGGCAATGGCTATTATAGTGCCTGGCACCCAGGAAGCAGGCAGGCTATAGTTAAGAACTGCTGGTAGCCTAACATCCTCAAAGTCCTCATGGGAACACGATAATGCAGTTTGCAAGTTCAACTCTTAAGTTCAAATGCCACCTGCCCGAAGGTGACAGAAACACATTAGCCAGGAGCAAATCACAGGGCTTATCATGAAGGGCAGGAAATGGGCTTTTTCTGCATAAAGGAAGGTTCTGGACTGAGATCTGGATCTTCTCAGCATCAGTGTCAACATTTGCGCTGTAGACACCGAAGCTCTGACACCCACCGACCTGCGCTCGAATGCTGGTTACATAAGGACCCGTGGGGCCTCGTTCAAGTCACCGAATGTCCTCCATTTTTCACTGTGGAGCAGAGTCCCCGCCCCCAGGTGGCCAGGTCGTTACGCGGGACAGGTGAGAACAGTTTCGCTGAGCCGAGAGCTGCCGGATCGCCGCACAACGCAACAGCTCTTATGAGCACCGGCTGACGCGCGCGCGTCCGGCCCCAGCGGGGGCCAGGATCACAGGCTGTCACCGGAGCCAGCGTCGCCCCTCCATCAGCACCGGCGGCCGCAGACGGCGCCGGACCCGCTCTGGGGCCGCACTGGGGAGGGGAGGAGGTCATCGGCGCGGGGACGACGGGGGCTGCGGCAGGGGGCGGACAGATGGGCATCTGAGCCTGGGGACGCGCGGGGAGCGGACCGGCCGGACGCAGGCCCGAGTCACGTGCCAGGCCCTGGGCACCGCCCCGGGCATCCATACCCGCGCCGCGAGGCCGGGCTGCACCGGGACGCGCCCACTCTGTCCCGGGGAAGACCTCCCAAACTCCCAAGGAGCAGGGCGCGCGCGACCGAGGGGAGGGGCCGCAAGTCCAGCCACTGACCCGCAGCCTGGCCGCTGTCCCGCTGCATGTCGCCCGCCCTCCCGGGCCGCCGCCCGGCCTCGGCCCACCAGGTGCACCCGCCCAGGGCCGGCCGCTCCGCCCCGCGCCCAGGGCTCCGTTTCCGACCCGCCCCGTGCGCCGTAGGCGGGCCCTCTGGAGGCGTCGCTCGCTGAGCCGCTGCGAGCGCCCGGGGTGCGGGCTCTGCCCGCCCTGGACCGCGTCGCGCCGCGGGGACGTGGGCGGGCACGTGGGGCAAGAGTTCCAGCTGCGCAGGCGGCTCCGGGCTCCGGGCTTTCCGAGCAGCTGGGGGCTGGGCGGGGCCAGAGAGGGAGGGGCGGGGAGTGGGGGGCACGGAGGAGTGGGAAGCCCCGCCCCGCTACCGAACCCCGCCTAGGATGCTGCGTCCCTCCGCCCGCCTCTCAGTTACGTAAGTGCCCCTGTTTATACGTCTCAGAATATTTTCAAGTCACATAGGAATACGTGCTGTATTAGCACTGTGGCGAAATTAGAAAACTCAAAGCAGTCAGCCCCCTTTCCCTGAATAAGCCAACAACCTGTTAATCCACGGGAGTGCCTCCTTTATGTTAAAAAAAAATAAATAAATAAAAATAGACTTCCAAAGATAATTCTAAACATTTAGAGATGGCCACGAACTCCACCCCTTCAGTGGCAACACTTCCACATTCACATGTCTCCATCCAGCTTGTGGCAGGTGACCTGAAGGCAGTCGTGAGTTCAACACACTCTCTGTGTCATTTTGAGGTTGCCTATAGGAGCGCACGATCCCTGGAGTCAGAGAATGTGAGACCAGCCTCCCTCTGGCTGGGTGATCTTGGGCTGGTTACTTCACCTCTCTGGGCCTCACTCTCTTCATCTGAGAAGTGGGGATAATAAATAGTGCCCATTATATAGGATGGTTGTAGGGACCGATGAGTTAATATTCCTAAAGTACATCAGAGGCACTCAACGAATGTGTTAGTTATTGTTTCCGAGGTCCTTCCTCTGCATGTATCAAGGGTAATGAGCAATAACTGTAAAAACATAATTTGGTCTTTTCATACTCTGCACAGCTCCCTACTCCATTCCCTTATTTTTATTTTTAACCAACCAGTGGCTTCAACAAATAAGCCACTAAAGCTCTCTGTTCCTCAGTTTCTTCTTATAGAGAATAAAGATAGTATTAATAGCATCATAGGGATGTTTGAGGATTAAATGAGATGCTGTTAGGAGTATATAGACTCGATGAGGACCAAGTCTGGTGTGTATTTCCTAGCTAATGACATAAATAGCTACTCTTAGCTGGTTTGTCAATGCTCATAAGAGGCTGAGTTTCAACCTGGGCTGGTATTCCAGAGCAGGAAAGGAGTCCAGGAATCTGGAGTGCCAGTCCTTCTTTCACCAGTGGAGGAAACTGAGTCCTGGACAGGGAATGTGGCTTCCCCAAGTGATGGTCTTTCCACCTCCCCATGCATCTTCTCAATTCAATCTAATTAAATACAGTAAATGCAGGATGAGATTCCCCTCCTTGCAAAACTGAGTTAAGAATATTCTCTTAATCCTTGTGATTAGCTAAGAAAACTATGACACAGAAGAACATTCAAATGAGATTTATATTTTCATACATTAGACTGCATAAAGCCTCTGGAATCTAATCAGTAAAGTGTTGATAGGAATGGTTAAATATGTGAGTGGAACAGAAGATAGAACCAAAATTAAATCCCAGAATACATGTTAGGTTAATTTATGACAAACATAATTAATTCAGAAAAACAGAATTATTAATCAATACTAATAATTGGCTAGCCATCTGAGAAGAAAAAGGAGGGACTGCAATCTAATTTCAAATACAAAAGTAAATTCTAGATGGATTATAGACCTAAATTAATAAAGTGAACAATAAAAATAATACAAGACATTGGGATCCCAATAGCATGCTCAGCTAGACAGCTCAACTGGAACACCCTCCCAGATGAAAGTACTGAGATGGAGGATTATTTATAACAAAAGGCTCTACTGAACCTACAGGGAAATAACCAAGAACCACGTCTCCCACACAAAAAAAGAATAATCAGCCCAGGCTAGAGTGGTTATTAACACAGATGTCTGAGCTCCACTGGGTACAACCACCTACAACATGAGCTTCAAGTTTTAGGGGCTCATGCTGGTACGGTGGACCAATGAAAAAAATCTGCTCATGTCTGCTGAGTCTGGGAGGAAGAACCACAACTGATACAAATGCTAGTCTCTCCTGATCATTTGAAGCCAGAGGACAGCTCCCATGTGTGCCTGAGTTTCAAACTTGCCCTGCCCCCAAGGTAAACACCTATCAAACTAAATTAAAATAGTTGTAAGTTAGTACTGCCCCTTGGGGGCGCTAATGGTAAAGAACTCGCCTGCCAATGCAGGAGATGTAAGACGCGTAGGTTTGATCCCTTGGTGGGGATGATTCCTGAAGGAGGGCATGGCAACCCACTCCAGTATCCTTGCTTGGTGAACCCCATGGACAGAGGAGCCTGGCAGGCTACAGTCCATGGGGTTGCAGAGTCAGACACAACTGAGTGACTTAGCACAGCACACGTCACCCCCTGGAGCACAAAATAAGCAGATACAAATGCTTTCTGGAGAAAATGCATCTCCAATCCGGGCCCTTCACCGTATACCATATATGAACTCATAAGAAAAATTACCAGACACAAAAAAAATAATGCAGTATAAGTGAGAGCTGCAGTTCAGTTCAGCTCAGTCATGTCTGTCTCTTTGCGACCCCGTGGACTGCTGCACGCCAGGCTTCCTTGTCTATCACAGTCTCCCGGAGCTTGCTCAAACTCATGTCCATGGAGTCGGTGATGCCATCCAACCACCTTGTTCTCTGCCATCCTCTTCTCCTCCTGCCTTCAGTCTCTCCCAGCATCAACGTCTTTCCCAATGAGTCAGTTCTTCTCATCAGGTGGCCAAAGTATTGGAGTTTCAGCTTCACCATTGGTCTTTCCAATGAATATTCAGGACTGATTTCCTTTAGGATTGACTGGTTTGATCTCCTTGCAGTTCAAGGGCCTCTCAAGAGTCTTCTCCAATTGGAAAGCATCAATTCTTCGGCCATCAGCTTTCTTTGTGGTCCAAGTCTCACATCCATACACGACTACTGGAAAAACCACAGCTTTGACTAAATGGACCTTTGTCAGCAAAGTAACATCTCTGCTTTTTAATATGCCATCTATGTTGGCCATAGCTTTTCTTCCAAGGAGCAAGCATCTTTTAATTTCATGGCTGCAGTCACCATCTGCAGTGATTCTGGAGCTGAGGAAAATAAAGTCTCTCGCTGTTTCCATTGTTTCCCCATCTATTTGCCATGAAGTGATGGGACTGGATGCCATGATCTTATAGAGTCTGCAGTTAACATTAATTTAGGATCCTCAAGTATTTCTGAGTAAACAACTAAATCACAGACTAAAATTAATCATGTATGAACATAAAATTTTAAAAGAAATAAAAACAAAATGAAAAGAGTTCAAAGAACAAACATCAGACAAAATGATCAGGAACATTTGAGAAAGAATCAACTAAAGCAACTTAAAATAAGAAATAAAATCACAAGAATAAAAACCTCAATCGATGGATCAAGCAGATAGCTTGTCTGAAGATACAATTAGTTAACTGAAGGACAGATTTCAGGATGTTACGCAAATGCTACTCAAAGTGACAAGGAAGCGACAAATAGAAGAGAGAGTTCTGAAGACACACATGATAGAATGTAAAAGTCTAAGCTGAAAAAACTGAAAAAACCTCAGTGACTTGTGGGCTACCAAATGGCTATAGAATTAGAGTATTGGAAGAAGTACAGCAGGAAATAATATGTAAAGAAATAACAATAAAAAATTTAAATTTGATGAAAACTACAAACACAAAGATCCAAGAATATCAACAAACCTCAAGAAGCGTGCACACCACACGCACACACACACACACACCCCAACCCATGATGTCTGACATTGCTGAAAATCACTAATAAAAAAGATAATCTCAAAAGCGTTCAGAGAAAATATTACATCAAAAGAAAAGCAAAGGTCGAAGATCTACACCACCTGAATTTTCAAGATTCAGTGTGAAGTCTGTGGTATTGGCATCAAAGACAGACAAATAGGTCAATGGAACAGAATAGATTCCAGAAATAGACTCACACATTATGTGGTCAATTGATTTTTGACAAAGGTGCAAAGAAAATTCTGTAGCGAAGACAGTCTTTTTAACAAATAGTGCTGGAACAACTGGATATCTATGTAAGAATGAATTGTGATCCATACTTTGAACCATATGTGAAAATTATCTCAAAATAGATCATAGACTTATGTAAAAATAAAAATTAAAAAAATTCCAGGAGAAAACATCAGAGAAAATTGCTGTGATTTGGGCTTGGGCATAGATCTTAGGTACAGTACCAAATGCATGAGAGATTGTGTGTTTAGTTGTGTCTGGCTCTTGGAGACCCCATGGACTATAGTACACCAAGCTCCTCTGTCCATGGAATTTTTCAGGCAAGGATTCTGGAGTTGGTTGCCATTTTGTGCTCCAGGGGATCTTCCCAACACAGGGATCAAACTGGCATCTCGAGTCTTCTGCACTGGCAGGGGGATTCTTTACCACTGAGCCACCAGGAAAACCCAATACCAAATGCATATGACATTGATAAGACAGGGAAAAGACAAATGATATATTAGGAGAAACTGTATGATTATATAAATAAATGTGTATCAACTCTTGCCACAAAACAAACCTGTTTAAAAATATCAAAAGATATAAATAGACAGTTTATAAGAAGACATACAGAAAGTAAGCACATGAAAAAGATGTCACAGCATTAATCATGCAAATAAAGACAAAAATTAAAGGTACACACTTATGAGAATTCTAAAATTAAAAAGGCAGACCATGCCAGGTTTTGGCAGGGATGTAGAGGAACTGGAGCTCTCATATACTGCTGGTGGGAACGTAAAATGGTACAACCACTTTAGAAAACAGTTTGTCAGCTCTTAGAACTGTGAAACATACTTCCGTTACCTGTGGTTGTTGTTACCTGGTAGTCACTCAGTCATGTGTGACTCTTTTGTGACTCTGTGGACTATAGCCCAACAAGCTCCTCTGTCCTTGGGATTTCCCAGGCAAGAATAGTGGAGTGGGTTGCCATTTCCTTCTCCAGGGGAGAAGGTCTTCCCAACCCAGGGATCAAACCTGTGTCTCCTGCTTTGGCAGGCAAGTTCTTTACTACTGAGCCACCAGGGAAGCCCCATTTGTTACCTGACCTGGATTTTACACTCTTAGATGCGTATCCAAAAGAAATGAGGGTGTATGTTCACACAAAAACTCATAATAAGAGTTCTCAGCAGCTTTATTTATAACAGCTAAAAACAGCAAACAAGTCAAATATTAACATGTGAGTGGACAAGCAAATGGTGGTGTATCCATCCAGCAGGATACTTCTGAGCAAGACAAGGAGTGAGCTACTAACTGGTACAACAACTCGATGAATCTCAGAGTAACTGCCTAGTGAAAGAAGACCAGGAAAACACCAGGAATGAGAGGTGGGTGTTGGGGGAGGGGCTCCAGGAAGCCTTCAAAGGATGAATACGTTCATTATCTAAATTTGTGGTGATGGCTACATAGGTGTCTACGTGTTACTGTTTATCAGCATGTTATATATGTGCAGCTTATCCTTACTAATTTTCCTTTGATAGAGCTGTTACAAAAGTTATAACTGACAGCTTTGAGCAAATATAATTACACCACACCTGCAATGCAGGAAACCTGGGTTTAATCAATGGGTTGAGAAGATTCCCTGGAGGAATAGTGGAGAAATCTCTTGCCTGGAGAATTTCATGGAGAGGAGCCTGGCAGGCTACAGTCCATAGGATCACAAAGAGTCGGACAGGACTGAGTGACTTTCATTTTTTTCAATTTATAAGAAATATTGAAGTAAAATAATGGACATTAGCACAAAGGAAAGGATGGGAGAAGACTGAAATATAAGGTTCACGTTACATGGAAAGTGATACGTATTATTTGAACTAGACTGTGATAAATTAAAGATGCATATTATAAATCTTAAGTCAGCCAGTAAAAAAAAATAAAATAAAGGTACAGCTGAAAAGTTAATAGAGGATAGAAAATGGGATACTAAAAGCACTTAATTTAAAATTAAAAAAGGGTAAAGGGGGGGAAAAAAAGAATAAATAAGTGGGGAAAATAGAAAGCATATACCAAGAAGGCAGACTTTAGTCCACATGTATTAACAATTACATTAAAAATGGATGGACTTACCTCTCCACGAAAGAGGCAGATTGTCAAGCTGAATAAACACAAAGACCTAATGACACGCTGTTTACAAGAAATCCTCTTTAAATATGAAGAAAGATGGACTGAAAGTAAAAGTCTTTCAAAAAATAGACCATTCAATATTCTTAAGGATAAAAATTTTCATAAGGCTATACAAATATCAGAAAAAAACAGACTTTACAGCAAAGAATGTTACCAGAGTGGTTTCATAATGATGAAAGGATTAGTTCATGAAGTAGACATGACAGCCTTAGTGATGTATATTCAAAATACATGAATGAAAAAGTGACAGAACTGAAAGGAGAAATGGACAAATTCACAATTACAGTTGTAGATTTTTTGATAATACACACTGTCTTGGTAATTGACAAAAACCAGTAGGTGTGTAAGATCTGAACAGCCTTATCAACCATGACCTCATCAACATTCACAGACTTCTCTATCCATTGAAAGCAGCTATTGCATCTTTTTAAGTACAAATGGAAAATTCACCAAGATAGATCCTGTGCCAGACCATAAAATACATCTCAATAAATTTAAAAAGGCCAAAGCTATACAGAGTATGATCTTCGCCAATGATAGGATTAAATTAGAATTCAGAATTAGAATTCAATGACAAGAAAATGTATGTAAAAGCCCCCAAGTATTAAGAAATTAAGCAACACATTTGTAATTAATATGTGGGTCAAAGAAGAAATTAAGGGATTGACTGGAAACAAAGGGAAACAAAAGATTTAAAATTGAATCATACATATTATGTATGTAAAATTACTGAGCTACTTAATTGAGTTTAAAAGAATAGAAGGCATAATTAAAATACTGGATAAAAACCATGTAACCTGAGAGGGAAGTAATTCAGGTTAAAGTACTTGTCGTTTGAGATAACTGAGAGTTTGATTAATTTAGGCTTTGCAAAATAAATATGGTAAAACTTTCAGGTTAATCACTGAAAAGATGAAAATAAATTAAACCTTTCAAAGAGAGGAAAATAGGATAAGAAAAAAGTTCATATAATCTAAAAGAAGAAAAAAGAGAGAAAAAGGAGAAGGAAAAAAAAAGCAAGACAAAATCAGATGGGTAGAAATAGCTCCAAAGAGACCTACACTTATGATCTACTTAGGTGAACAAGCTGATTTGCTTAGGCTGAAGTGTTACTGTTGTAAAAATTCAAAACCCAAGCTTACAAGACACACTTGAGGTGTGAGAAGGTCGCAGGAAGGTTGGAAGTCAAAGGATGAAATAAAATCTGTGAAATGAAAGAAAGCTGTGGTAGCTTTTACTATAGAACAAAATAAACCTTAAATTAAACCATCATTAGGATAAAGGAGAGTACTATCACATAATGAATTCAGCAGCAGGAGACCACAAGATAGAATTACATGCATGGTATACGAAACCAAGATGGAGAGAACTAGAAGGGGAAATTGACAAATACACTGTCTTAGTGGGGCGGTTCACCATACCTCTTTTTAAAATCTTATTTAGACGCAGCTTGAGCCATGGCTGACAGTGGCAGAGCGCCTCAGGCCCGGGCTCTCCTGCAGCTGTGCCTGCATGCCCGGCTGCAAGTATGCCCGGCTGAGGGGGACGTCGAGGCCGAACGGGTGGAGGTTCAGAGAGGATTAGTGATCTACGTGTGCTTTTTCAAGGGAGCTGATAAAGAACTTCTTCCCAAAATGGTTAATACACTCTTAAATGTGAAATTAAGTGAAACAGAAAATGGCAAGCACGTCTCTGTATTAGATCTACCTGGCAACATTCTTACCATCCCTCAAGCCACCCTTGGGGATAGAGTAAAAGGAAGAAGCATGCAGTATCACTGTAACTTCGGAAAAGAAGAGGGATTAGAACTTTATTCCCAATTTGTGAATCTCTGTAAAAAAGAATTAGCTGCTAATAGCAAGTGTGCTGAAGCTGGGGTTGTTGTGGAACATGGTACTTACAGCAATAGGCAGGTGTTAAAGCTCGACACCAATGGACCGTACACACACCTAATTGAGTTTTGAAAACTTCGACAGCCGTAATTAGATTCCCTAGCCCCTTCTTCCTGAGTACACTAATCTGTAGCATTTTTAGATAAGAAAATCCTGGGTTCCATCCACAATGCTACAGCCTCCTAATTGGATGACCTTGCCGATCACCTAAACTTTGAATTTCAGTCACCTTCCATCCCACTTTGCCCTACACTGTCACTCATAAATTTGAAAAATCCTTGTCTTCATTTTACGGTCATTGGTAAGAACATGGAAATGTTCCTAGAGAGCTGTATTAAAGCTTTTTGCAGTGAAGTATTTTGTAAGATCAAGAAAAATATATTTTTATGCCCTCCCTCAAATATATGTGGTATGTAATAAAAATCACTATTTGTGTTAAAAATAAAAAATAAAAAAATTTTATTTATTGTGGTGAAATATAAAGTTTACCACTTGAACCATTTTAAGAGTACAGTTCAGTGTTATTGAGAATATTCGCATTGACACTGTGCAGCCGTCACCACCATCCATGTCCAGAACTTTTTCATCATCCCAGACTGAAGCTCTATATCCATTAAACAATGACTTTCCATTTCTCATTCTCCCTAAGCCCATCATAACCACCATTCTACTTTCAGTGCCTGTCAATTTGACTACTCTCGCTGTTGTTGTCGTTCAGTCACTAAGTCGTGTACTCTTTGCACCCCCATGGACTGCAGCACACCAGGCTTCTCTGTCCCTCACTATCTCCTGAAGTTTGCTGAAACTCATGTCCATTGAATCAGTAATGCCATCCAACCAACTCATCGTCTGTCGCCTCCTTCAATCTTTCCCAGCTGTCTTTTCCAATGAGTCTACTGTAGGGACCACACATAAATGTAATCACACAGTATTTGTCCTTTCGTGATTGTCTTATCTCATTGAGCATAACGTCATGCATGTTGTCACATGTGTCAAATTCTCCTGCGTTTTAAGAGTGAATAATATCCTGGTGTGACCCTCTGAGCCACCAGGGAAGCCTGTGTGTATCATTCACATATTATTTATCCATTTATCCATGGATGGATGCTTGGATTGCTGCCACTATTTGACCATTCAGGTGTGACCTAAATACGTGTTTGCTACCTCCACTAGGCCGTTCAGCTATGACCTAAGTCAAATCCCTTATGATTATACAGTGGCAGTGACAAATAGATTCAAGGGATTAGATCTGACAGACAGAGTGCTTGAAGAACTACAGATGGAGGTTCATAACACTGTATACGAGGTGATGATCAAAACCATCCCCAAGAAAATTGAAATGCAAAAAGGCAAAATGGTTGTCTGAGGAGGTCTTACAAATAATTGTGGAAAGAAATGAAGTGAAAGGCAAAGTAGAAAAGGAAAGGTATATCCATCTGAATGCAGAATTCCAAAGAATAGCAAGGAGAGATAAGAAAGCTTTCCTAAGTGAGCAATGCAAAGAAATAGAGGAAAACAATAGAATGAGAAAGGCTAGAGATCTCTTCAAGAAAATTAGAGATATCAAGGGAACATTTCATGCAAAGATGTGCACAATAAAGGGCAGAAATGGTATGGACCTAACAGAAGCAGAAGATATTAATAAGAGGAGGTAAGAATACACAGAAGAACAGTACAAAAAAGATCTTAATGTCCCAGATAAGCACAATGGTGTGATCACTCACCTAGAACCAGACATTCTAGAGTGCAAAGTCATGTGGGCCTTAGGAAGCATCACTACAAACAAAGCCAGTGGAGGTGATGGAATTCCAGGTGAACTATTTAAAATCCTAAAAGATGATGCTGTGAAAGTGCTGCACTCAATATGCCAGCAAATTTGAAAAACTCAGCTGTGGCCACAGGACTGGAAAAGATCAATTTTCATCCCAATCCCAAAGAAGGGCAATGACAAAAAATGTTCAAACTACTGCACAGTTGAACTCATTTCACATGCTAGCAAGGTAATGCTCAAAATTCTTCAAGCTAGGCTTCAACAGTACATGAACTGTGAACTTCCAGATAGATGTTCAAGCCGGATTTAGAAAAGGCAGAGGAACCAGAGATCAAATTGCTAACATCCATTGGGTTATAGAAAAAGCAAGAGAATTCCAAAAAAACATCTGCTTTTGCTTAATTGACTAGGCTAAAGCCTTTGACTGTGTGGATCATAACAAACTGGAAAATTC
Source organism: Antilocapra americana (assembly GCA_007570785.1). NCBI lineage: Eukaryota > Metazoa > Chordata > Mammalia > Artiodactyla > Antilocapridae > Antilocapra > Antilocapra americana. The sequence goes on along the minus strand of ML660770.1, from coordinate 4,319,675 downwards.
TTAAAGAGTTGGGAATACCAGACCACCTTACCACCTCCTGAAAAACCTGAATGCTGGTCAAGAATCAACAGTTAGAACCAAACATGAAACTACTGACTGGTTCAAAATTGGGAAAGGAGTACGTCAAGGCTGTATATTGTCACCCTGCTTATTTAAATTACATGCAGAGTACATCATGCAAAATGCTAGGCTGGATGAAGCACAAGCTGGAATCAAGATTGCCAGGAGAAATATCAATAACCTCAGAAATGCAAATGACACCACCCTTATGGCAGAAATCGAAGAGGAACTGAGGAATCTCTTAACGAAAGTGAAAGAGGAGAGTGAAAAAAAAAACTGGCTTAAAACTCAACATTCAAAAAATAAGGTTATGGCATCTGGTCCCATCACTTCATGGCAAATAGATGGGGAAACAATGAGAACAGTGAGAGACTTTATTTTGGGGGGCTCCAAAGTCACTGCCGATGGTGAATGAAGCCATGAAATTAAAAGATGCTTGCTCCTTGGAAGAAAAGCTATGACCAACCTAGATAGCATATTGAAAAGCAGAGACATTACTTTGCTAACAAAGGTCCATCTGGTCAAGGCTATGGTTTTTCCAGTAGTCATGTGAGAGTTGGATGGTGAGGAAAGCTGAGTGCCAAAGAATTAATGCTTTTGAATTGTGGTTTTGGAGAAGATTCTTGAGAGTAGCTTGGACTGCAAAGAGATCCAACCAGATAATCCTAAAGGAAGTCAATACTGAATATTCATTGGAAGGATTGGTGGTGAAGCTGAAGCTCCAATACTTTGACCACCTGATGCGAAGAGCCAACTCATTGGAAAAGACCCTGATGCTGAGAAAGATTGAGGGCATGAGGAGAAGGGGCAACAGAGCATGAGATGGTTGGATGCCATCACCAACTCGATGGACATGAGTTTGAGTAAGTTCCAAGAGATGGTGATGAACAGGAAGCCTGACATGCTGTAGTCCATGGGGTTGCAAAGAGTCAGACATGACTGAATGACTGAACAACAACCACCCTTTGGCTATTGTAATTAATGCTGGTGTGAATATGAGTGTACTGATATCTGTTCAAGGCTCTACTTTCACTTCTTTTATGTATAAATGTGAAATTGCTGATTCATGTGGTAATTCTGTGGCTCAGCAGTAAAGAATCAGCCTACAATGCAGGAGATGCAGATTCAGTCCCTGGGTCGGTAAGGTCCCCTGGAGAAGGAAATGGCAACTGATTTCGGTTTTCTTGCCTGAAGAAATTCCATGGACAGAGGACCCTGGCTGGCTCCAGTACGTGGGGTTGCAAGGGTCCGACATGACTTAGTGACTAAGCCACCATCGTGGTAATTCTGTATTTAACTTTTTGAGGAATCACCATACCATTTCCCACCTGGCTGTACCATTTTTATATTCCCAGCAACAGTGCATAAGAATTCCAGTTTCTCTACATCCTCTCAACACCTGTTGTTTTCTGGGCTTTCCTGATAGTAGCTATGCAAAATGAGGGTGACTTGTCAATGCCCCTCTTGATAATTTGTAAGCCAAAGAGGGAAAAAGAGCAGGTAAACATAGAGAAGAAAATGGAGAAGGAAATGGCAACCCACTCCAGTGTTCTTGCCTGGAGGATCCCTGGGTCAGGGGAGCCTGGTGGGCTGCCATCTATGGGGTCCCACAGAGTCGGAAACAAATGAAGTGACTTAGCAGCAGCAGCAAACATAGAGAAGATCTGAACAACACATTCATAATCAGCTTTATTTAATGAACACAGAGAATCCTCAACTTATCATATTAAGAACATTTGTCATTTTAAGGAAGATACCATTTACAATAGCAAAACAAAATTAGAAATACATTTACTGACATATATGCAAGATTTTAACATAGGAAATTATAATTTCATATTGCAAGATGTTTAGGAAGACCCAAATAAATAGAGGTATTTATCAATAGAAGGACTTGATATAGTGTTGCAGCTCTCCAAATTGTGTGGTTTCATGCAGTTCTGATCAAAATCCCAATAAGTTTCCTTGCAAAATTTGCCAAGCTAATTCCAAGATGTATATGAAAGTACAAAGGGCTAAGAATAGCTCAAATGTTCCTTTAAAAGATGTACAAATGAGGTGAGATTAATTTTGATGGATATTAATACTTACTATAAAGTTAAAGTAATTATGACAGTAATTATTGACACAGAGAGAGACAAATGGGGTAAAATGAGCAGACCATGAATACATGGAAATTTGATATATATCACAGGTTGCACTGCAGTTCACTGTGAGGAAAAATGGAGTTTTAAATAAGTGATAATGTGACAACTGTCTACTCCTATCAGGGAAGAAATTGAAATAGGATCTCTAGCTCACAGTGCACACAAAACCCAATTCCAAGGGCATTAATTCTTAAAATGACAAAGTAAAACATTAAAACATTTAGAGGGAATATGGAAGAATATTTTTAGTGCTTCGAGATATGGAAAAACTTCTTAAAATGCAAAAAGCACAAATAATAAATGAAAAGATTGAAAAATGGACGGTATTAAAATTAATATTTGTATCCACCCCAAGTAAACTATATTAATATGAAATGACAAACCCATAACTGAAAGAAGATATGTGTAAAACATATGCTCAACAAGACATTAGTATTTAGAAAGTATAAACAATCCTTGAAATAGTACGAAAAAGACTACCTTGTAGAAAAACAGGCATGATACATGGAAAGGCACGTTCATTAAGACAAAATATGAGTAGCCAGAAACAAAGGAGGAGTTGCTGTCAGAAAAATTCACAATTAAATGGCTCTAAGACACCACTTTACTCTCACCAAATCAGCAACAACTTAACATTTAGTCAAGAGTATATGTTGGCAAAGATGAGGAGGAACTGGCTTTTTTGGAGAATGTTGGTTGGAAAATTAATTGGCATGAACATTTAGGAAAACTATTTGGCAGTTATCTTGTAAAGCTGAAGAATATTCATGGCCATGACCTAGCAATTCCATTCCTATGGTACATATTCTGTAATAGCGCTTCTCAGCCTGGGGTGACTTTGCTGTCAAGGGGGACATTTGTCACTATCTGGAGGCATTTTTGGTTATCACATGTAGGTGGGAGGATGCTTGCTACTGGCACCTAGTGGTTAGAGGCCAGGGACAACTCCTGCTCCCAAAGATTATCCCACCTCCGATGTCAATAGTTCTGCTGTTGAGAAACCCTAATCTGGAAATCTATCTTTGTGCATCATGAGATATGAACCCTTGTGTCCATAGCCACAGTTTAAATAGGAAAAAAAATCACTGGACTATCAGCCACATGTGTCAAAATGGATGAATTTTTAAAACTCAGTGTCATGTAAAAAGCGAAACTTTGTAGAATATATATTAATATATGTGTGCTAAATTGTTTCAGCACACTTAGGGTCGATTCTTTGTGACCCTATGGACTATAGCCCACTAGGCTCCACTATCCATGGGATTCTCCAGGCAACAATGCGGGAGTGAATTGCCATGCCCTCCTCCAGGGGGTCTTCCTGACCCAGGGATCAAACCTGAGTCTCATGTCTCCCACCACTGGGAGGTGGGTTCTTTACTACTATCACCACATGGGAAACACTATGTTAATATATATACTAATGCTAATATACATGATACCAAGTGCATGAAGTTAGGAAAGAGATGAATACATGCTTGAGAATGGTTACCAACTGGGTAAGGGCTTATGTGACATGGTAACATTCCATTTCTTAAGTTGAATGGTGGGTACAATGACAACTATTTTTAACAGTTTATTCCTTGACAGTAAAATCTTAAAGTAATGAGTCCTATGATCAACCAGTTTCTGCTTAATAGTTATGGACTGAATCCTCTGTTCAGCTCTTATTCTCAGAAGGGGCAATCAAAATTTCTTACTGTTTGAAAGACTATGATCACCTGAAGCTCTCAAGTCCTTTTGGGGCTACCCTGCTTATGTACAATATAATTTCACTGTTTTTTTTAAATTGAATGTTTTCTTTTTAAATAAAAAAATTAATATAATGCTTAAAGGTTACACATCACTTACGCTGCTGCTGCTAAGTCGCTTCAGCCGTGTCCGACTCTATGGGACCCCATAGACAGCAGCCCACCAGGCTCCACCGTCCCTGAGATTTTCCAGCCAAGAACACTGGAATGGGTTGCCATTTCCTTCTCCAATACATGAAGGTGAAAAGTTAAAGTGAAGTCGCTCAATCGTGTCCGACTCCTAGCGACCCCATGGACTGTAGCCTACCAGGCTCCTCCGTCCGTGGGATTTTCCAGGCAAGAGTACTGGAGTGGGCTGCCATTGCCTTCTCCTACACATCACTTATAGTTGTGACAAAATATTGGCTCTATTGCCTGTGTTAGTCAATACATCCCTGCAGCCTGTCTTACACCCAAAAGTTTATTTCTCTCACTCTCTTACCCCTACATTGCAGTCCCCACCAGTAGCCACAAGTTTGTTCTCTAGATCTGAGTCTGCTTCTTTTTTGTTATTTTCACTAGTTTGTTTTATTTTTTACATTCCACATATAAGTGATATCATACGGTATTTGTCTTTCTCTGCCTGATTTATTTCACCTAGCATAATACCCTCTAATTCCTTGCATGTTGCTGCAAGTGGCAAAATCTGTTCTTCTTCAGGACTGAGTAATATTACATTGTGTGCATGTGTGTGTGTGTGTGTGTGTATGTTGCTGTTCACTAGCAAAGTCGTGTCTGACTCTTTGGAATCCTATAGACTGTAGCGCACCAGGCTCCTCTGTCCTTCACTGTCTCCCAGAGTTTACTCAAATTCATGTCCATTGAGTTGATGATGCTATCTAACCTTCTTATCCTCTGCTGCCTCCTTCTCCTTTTATATGCATATATATTCTTTTATAGATGCATATAAATATATATACATAGCATCACAGATTTTGTGTGTACCTTTTCCCCTTTTCTTTCTTTCCTCCTTTCTTTCTTTTCATTCTTTCTTTCAAGAAATCTTTCTTTCTAAAGCAGTATATAAATGCAACTGACTTTTCCTGAAACTTTTCTATTGAGCTTTGGAGAATATATACGTTACATATATTATTTGGCATTCTTGTAATATTTCAGGTTGAAAATATTTTTGTAATAATAGAAAACTTATATTTTAGTATTTTATAGGGTCACGTTTGCCAGCCAGGCCACTTCTCACTTTGCTGTAGTGTGAGTAAACACTACCTAATAACTGTTAATGAAACCAATGTTTTTCTTGCAGGAAAATCTGGGAGGCTGCATGTGTAGAATCTTGGAGACTTTCTAATCATGAATGAAACTCAGAATTTATATTTAAAAAGAAAGATGAAGTGAGAAATAGTTACATATTTGATTATATAAAAGGTTTGTTGTTGTGTGGCAAAGATGCCACAGGTGAAGAAAAACTCAGTTTATCCAGCAATGAAGACTGGATTTGGAAAAAGTGCCTGAGCAGTCATGACAGGCAAAGATGTAACTGATCTTAAAAACTGACAGAAGAAAAAAGCGCCCCCCCCAAAAAAAAGAAAAGAAAAAAGCCCTAACTAAAAAGAGTTGAACAGACAATTCTCAAAAGAGCAAATCTAAAGTTATGTATATATTCAAATTCTGCCAAATTTCCCAATAGACAGAGAAATGCAAGCTAAAATAAGAAAGACGTTATCACTTTACACTCATCAAAATGGCAACAATTACAGCATGCTGTCGCATCAGCATTGGTTGACGGTGGGAAATAAATACATTGACATAGACGAGCAAGGTGTCACAGAATCTTGGAAAGGTGACCTCTCAATGTCTACTAAAGGTTTAAACCTCAAACCAGCAATTCCATGCCTGGGGATCCATCTGTAGACACACGTGCAAGGGTGTTTATTGTCCGCAGTCCTTAGCTGGCAAGGACAAAAGGATGCCTGCCACCATGGGAGCCATCCTTTCAACCTTTCAAAAGGGTGAGTCTCATTCCCTCTGGATGCTGGCAGGGATTTTCACCAGGTGTTGATGAGCATGAAAAGTTAGAAGCAGACAAATGTAATTACGATGGGTTCAATGATTCCCCACATCCCTCCACGTGTGTGTACATGTGTGTGCATCTGTATGTATACAGCGTATTATTTACAAACCTCCATAATAAAATATGCTGCATAAAAGTAGTCCGTTCATGTAAATTAGTTGCATGTATCTGCACTGGAGGAGCTGCCTGAAGACTGGTCACCAGAGGGCCACGAGGGTTACGCTGTGCATTGAGATTCAAGGTGAACTTTGTTTTCCTCTTTATATCTGCCTGTACTGTTTGAAGTCTTTACATGAGCATGTATTATTCATAGAACCAGAAATAGCCCACAGAGAGCTGTTTTCATTGAAAGGGGGAAAGGAGATGAAGGATGCCTGTCCTAGCCCAGGGACCTTGTGGCTAATAAGGCTGGAGCCCCCACACTGACGGTGGTAGAGAACTAGGGTGCTTTCTTGCCTTGCCCCCCTCAAGGCTGCTCCACCCTGTTTCTGGAGGAGAATCCCCCCCACCCTGTGCCATATGCCTGCCAGAAGGAAGAACCTTGTCCAATGCAAGAGTCTTGATCAGCCACTTTAATGGTCACTGAGATAATTTTATTTTTATTTTGAGATAATTGTAGATTCATATGCAATTGTAAGAAAAAATACCGAGTAACTCACTGTACTTTTCACCCAGTTTCCCCCATAGTAATATCGTGCCAAAGTATAACACAGTATCACAATTAATCTTGGTACCAGCCATCCATCTTCTTCAGATTTCCCTAGGTTTATATGACCTTGTGTATGTATGTTTAGTCCTATGCAGTTTTATGTAGGCAGCTCCATGTGCGGCTACCACGATCAAGATACAGAGAAGTTGAAGACAAAGATCTCTATTGCTAAACCTTTATAGTCACAGCCATTTCCCCAACTCCTGGCAACCACTAACCAGTTCTCTATTTCTAGAATTTTGTCATTTTGATAAAATTAGGCATATGGAATCATACAGATGCTTTCACTCAGCATAGTTCCCATTATCATCCTTTGGATTTTAAAATGAATTGATGGAGAGCATGACCTTGGGATTGCAGACACTTGGCTATAGTTTTCAGATCCTTTTTGCTAGAGCGACTTGGCCTCTCTGAGTCTCCATTGTCTCATTTAGAAAATGGGAATCACAGCACCTGCCCTGCAGGGATAGAAGTGAAGTTCACTCACTCATGTCTGATTCTTTGTGACCCTATGGGCTATATAGTCCATGGAATTCTCCAGGCCAGAATACTGGAGTGGGTAGGCATTCTCTTATCCAGGAGATCTTCCTAACCCAGGACTCAAATGCAGGTTTCCCACATTGCAGGAGGATTCTTTACCAGCTGAGCCATCAGGGAAGCCCAAGAATACTGGAGTGGTTAACCTCTCCCTTCTCCAGCAGATCTTTCTGACCCAGGAATCAAACCGGGTCTTCTGCATTGCAGGCAAATTCTTTACCAGCTGGGCTACCAAGGAATCAAGCTTTTCCACTATGGTCACCAGCAGTGCTATCAACGGAGTACATTAAATATCCTCAACCCTGTTTTAGGTGTTTTGGATCAGAATCTACTTACATAGCCTGAGCAGCCTGTGAAGAAGGTTCTGTTCCTCCCATTACTCAGATGGGGAACTGAGGTTCAAGGTGACCTGGGAACCAAATGGTGGACCCAGGATTCACATCTCAGACTGTCTGGCAGTTTCAAGATGGATCAGGTTCAACCATCCAGATGGGGATGGGGATGCCATTTAAGAGGCTTCTGATCTGTCTTCCTGGGGCGTGGCTCAAACCACTTTGGTTCTGACCTTCAACCTCCTTCATTCTCAACAATTCAGTGGCGTCTGGCCTCCATGTCCCACCCAGTCTTCACACAAACGCTAGTGTCGGCCAACCAACTCCAGTGGTGTCCCATTTCAAATTCTGCAGTCACCACAAGTCCATGTGACTTTCAGGGTCCTTGTGATTCATCTAGCTTTGCGAGTGTGTATGCTAAGTAGCTTCAGTTATGTCGACTCTGCAACCCTATAGACTGTAGCCCACCAGATTCCTCTGTCCATGGGATTCTCCAGGCAAGAATACTGGAGTGGGTTGCCATGGGATCTCCCAGGGATTGAACCCACATCTGCTGCATTGCCAGGCAGGTTCTTTACCACTAGTACTATCTGGAAACCCCCATCTAGAGTCTCTTAATCTTAAGTGTCCTCTAGGGGACAGCAAGCTGAAATCCATGCCTTGATCTTCGTGCCTCCGTGGTCCCTCAGCACATGCTGTCCCCTATCTGAAATGCCTGCTTCCTCCTCCAGGAAGCCCCTCCTGACTGCCTAAGTGGTCCTAAGAGTTCCTTTCCCTATACTCCTGTCATTCAGAGCTACCCCACAATAGTGGCCCATGTACTCTTCTGTCTCTCCATTTGGTCCATGAACCCTTGAGGGCGGAGCTGTTTCCACAACATGCCCCAGTCACCCAGGCAGAGCAGGGGAACACATTAGATGCCCATGGGTGTCTGCAGAATCATCAGTGGGGCTGGTAGGCTGGCCTGCCCTTCTACACATGCTCATCAGGCTGCCTTTAATCCTGTTACCAATGCCCTTCCTCAAGAACTCTCGGTGGCTCCCTTTCAACTTCAAGGTCAAGTCCAAACTTGGAGCCTTCATGCCACTATTTACTCTCTTTTTCTTCCTCTTCTAGCTAGCTAATACTCGGAGCTGATTTCCTTGAGGAAGACTCTGTGACCCCCAAACAGACCAAGCTCCAGTTACATGATCTCCTAGCACCCTTTCCTCCTTCTTAGGAATGATCACAATGTAGTTAAATAACTGTATAATTTATAATAACATCTTGGAATCTGTAAATGTGAACTTATCTGGGAAAAGGGTCTTTGCAGATACAATTAAGGATCATGAGATGAGCTTATACTGGATTATCTGAGTGAGCCCTAAATCCAATGACCAGTATCCTTATAAAAGAGGAAAATTCGCAGGGAGAACCACTGGAAGACAGAGGCAGAGATCAGGGCAATGCGGCCACAGGCCAAGGAGCCTCCAGAAGCTAAAGACAAGAAAGAAATTTCCCTTAGATCCTCCACAGGGAGCACACCCCTGTAAACACCTTAATTTGACACTTCTACCCTACAATACCATGCATGCATGCTAAGTCACTTCAGCCATGTCCAACTCTTCATGACCCCATGGACTGTAGCCTGCCAGGCTTGTTTGTCCATGGGATTCTCCAGGCAAGAATACTGGAGTGGGTTGTCATGCCCTTCTCCAGGGGATCTTCCTGACCCAGAGATTGAACCCATATCTCTTATGAATCCTGCATTGGCAAGCAAGTTCTTTATCATTAGCACCACTTGGGAAGCCTCCATTTCTGTTATTTTATACTTGTTTTCAGTTTTTATTGAGGTATAGTTGCTTTGCAATGTTGCTAGTTTCTGTTGCACAAGGACGAAGTGAATCAGCTATATGTATACACATATCTCCTCCCTCTTAGACCTCCTTCTCCCACCCCATCCCACTCCTGATGATCTCTGAGTCATCACAGAGCACTGAGCTGAGCCCCTTGTGCTATACAGCAGGTCCCCACTAGCTATCTGTTTTACGTATGGTAGTATATATATGTCAATCCCAACCTCTTGATCATCCCACTCCCCTTATCCCCTACATCTACACATCTATTGGTTTCCTAGGGCTGCCATAATCAATTACCATAAACTGAGAGGCTTAAAACAACAAAAATGATATAGATTTCTGTTGTTTTAAGCCTCCCAATTTTTGGCAATTCTAGGGTTTTAAGCCCGCCCCCCCCCTCGTATATAGCAGCCTTAGGAAACCAATAGAGATTTATATATGTTAACTTATCTAATCTCCACTCAAAGCTAGGAGGTTATTACCATGATAAGCTCCGCTTTATAGATGGGGAAACAGAGGAAAGTCAAAGGGCAATGGCTTGCTTAAGGTCACCAGCTAGGAAGGGGCAGAGGCAGGATTCAGGGCAGGCAGCCTGGCTCCCACAGAGATGAGCAGGAGCCGCAAGTTCACCCTGGCAGAATCTCTTCTCCAACACCCTCTGAAGTTCATGGCCATCACAGGCATGATGTCCTCATGATGCCGAGCTGAGACCTGCCCCCCAACGTGACATCCCGGTCTGGGTCACACACCACAAGCCCATGTGCCAGGGAAGCTGCTTTTGGAGGAGAGGCACCCACGTGGCTGCTTGCTGTGTCCTGGGACCCTCAGCACTAGTGAGAAGGAAGGGACCACATCTGCCTCATGGGCTTGTCCTGAGGGTGTGGAGTGAGCGCAGGGTGGCAGAGGAGCGTGGATTCACTTCAAAGCTAAGGACAGTGAAGGTGCAGGCGCCTCCAAGCCCTGGGGGTCCTGAGCTATGGGTTCAGGTGGTCACATAGTCTTAAAAATTTTGCAAAAGTGAGATATTTTGGCTGGCCTTGGTCAAGGCCACTGCTAGGGCTGCCATAACAAGACTGGATGGCACAGAAACGTCTTCCCACAATTCTGGAGGGTTACAAGTCCAAGATCAAGGTGTCAGCAGGGTTGGTCCCTCCCGAGGCCTCTCCCCTTGGCTTGCAGATGGCCATCTTCTCCTTGTGTCCTCACGTGGCCTTCCTGTTGTGCGTGTCTGCGTCTCTAATCTCCCCTTCTTACAAGGACACCAGTCATACAGATTAGGAGCCACCCTCAAGACCTCATGTACCTTAATTAGCTCATTAAAGACCTTATCTTTAAATATAGTCAGAGTCTGAGGTGCTGGGGGCTAGGACTACAACATACGGATTTGTGGGGGGACCAGTCCAGCCCATAACTCCCCCTCTTTCCCACCGATTTCCCATCATCATACTTCTCCTGCTGGGAAGTGCTGGGGTGGCTGAAGGCATTTTGGGGATGTAGCTGAAGGGAAGTTGCCTGGAGGATGTCTTGATATGCGTTTTGTGGGCTACGTTTACATGGTCCTCGACCAATCTGTGTAGGAGCGACTCTGACAGCTCCCAAGTGTGCCCTCTCCTACACCGTGCCAACCCAGGGGCACCTTGCCTGAGAATATGGGTAAAGGAGGAATGAGGTTTAAAAGGGAATCCTTCCCATGGGAAGACCTGGATTTGCAGAACTTGAGTCACAAAGCAACTTTGGAATCACCTAATCCAGGGCCTCTCAGGCTTCAGCAGACCCTGGAATCATGTGAAGCACTTAATAAGATACCGATTCCTGGGCCCTGCTCTTCGAGGCCCCACTTCAGAGTGGACAGAGGAACTGGGCATCTGCAGTTTTATATGCTTCCCCGTGTGCCTATGAAGGGCACTGAAGTTTTGGTAGAACTGGCAGAGTCATCTTCTGGAAGATTTATACAATTTCTGGAAGATTCATTTTAATTTGGACAGCTGCCTTTTATCCTCAAAATTAATAAAATCACAAAGAGAAACTGAAAAAAAGCAATTCTTCCAAATCCTAGGGTTCACTTATGAAAGAATGATAGAGGTTGTCCCAAATTTGACAACAAGCCTAAATATGTCTATGACTGCTAGTGGTGAATTATGAAGCTGAAAGGAAGTTTCCTAATTAACACTTAAAAAAATAATCTGTCATCAGAAGAGTACTCTGAATTATCCTTTTTCTTCATTGAAAAAAAATCACAAAATTGTCTTATGACACAATCCAAAAGGATGAAAAATAAAAAAAATGTAGAGAAAGATATTATAAAGGTGGGTATTAGTTAATTAAAAATTATTTTAACTTATGGAGAGAAGGAAGGAGATGGTGGAGCAAATGGAGAATGTAACATGGAAACATATACACTAACATATGTAAAATAGATAGTTAATGGGAATTTGCTATATGACTCAGGGAACTCAAACCAGGGATCTGTAACAACCTAGAAGGTTGGGAAGGGGTGGGAGATGGGAAGGAGGTTCAAGAAGAAGGGATCATATGTATACCTATGGCTGATTCATGTTGATGTGTGGCAGAGAGCAACATGATATTGTAAAGCAATCATCCTCAATTAAAAATAAATAAATTTATAAAAAATTGTTTTCTTATTTCCTAAATTTTATATTGCTTGTGATAGCTGACAACTTAGAACATTTAAACATTTGTTCTGATTTTTTTAAATTATTCTAAATAAATGTTCACTTTTGTACCTAGTTTTGTTATGTAATTTTAAAATTTCTTTTTCTAGAAGAGAACCTCCAAAATTGTGAAAGCTCCAGGTGCTATGAAACCTGGTCCACTACTGCTAGCTGCCCACTCAAAATCCTCTCCCCAGTTCCTTACCAACGGAACCCTGATTTTGTTTCAGGCAACAATGAACCCTCTTTAATTTTTTTGTTTTAAATTTTCAAGAAGGCAGGGGTGGCCATGTGACACTGACCTGGTGGATCATATAGACAATGGAATATTACTCAGCCATAAAAAGGAATGAAATTGGGGGCACTGTAGTGATGTCGATGACCCTAGAGTCTGTTCTATAGAGTGAAGCAAGTCAGAAAAAGCAAATATCGAATATTACTGCACATTTATGGAATCTAGAAAAACAGTACTGATGAACCTATTTGCAGGATAAGAGTAGGGACACAGACATAGAGAATGGACTGTGGACACAGAGAGGAAGGAGAGAGCAGATGAACTGACAGGGTAACATTGACATTATTGGGCTTCCCTAGTGGCTCAGACAGTAAAGTGTCTGCCTGCAATGCAGGACGCCCGGGTTCAGTCTCTGGGCTAGGAAGATCCTATGGAGAAGGAAATGGAAACCCGCTCCAGTATTCTTGCCTGGAGAATTCCACGGACAGAGGAGCAAAATAGATAGCTAGTGGGAAGTTACCATACAGTGCAAGGAGCTCAGCTCGGTGCTCTGTGATGACCTAGAGGGGTGGGATTGGAGGGGTGGGAGGGAGGTCCAAGAGGGAGCAGATACATGTATACATATAACTGATCCACTTTATTGTGCAGCAGAAACTAATACAACATCGTAAAGCAGTTATACTTCAATTAAAAAATTAATTTAAAAAAAAGAATAGAAATTTCTGAAAAGAGTTTCCTGGAAAGTGGTTAAAGCGAGCCAACTCAGCTGAGGTATGCCTTTTGCTCTTCCCTTTCGTCTTGACTGGAATAGTCTTGGGATCCTGGGGGAAGGGCGGCCATCTTGCCACCATGAAGATACTCTGAGGAAGAAAAGTGTGTGTTGAGGATGAGGGAGTGAAAGAGGATAAAACCACGGAGGTTTACCTTTGGGTTTCTTCCCGAGTGAAAAAAAAATACTTAGTTTGCTTAAGCCACTGTATATCAGCATTTTGATTACTCACAGTCAAACATAACCTCTAACTAATATACATGTATCAACATAACCCAAACTCAATGGCTTAAGCAAGAGAAATGTATTGTTTTTCAGTTCTCGAAGCTAGAAGTCTGAGAGCAAGGTGTCAGCATGGCCATGCACCCTCTGGAGGTGCCAGGGAAAGGTCTATTCCAGGGATCTTTCCTAGCTCTGGGGACTTACTGTTAATCTTTGGCATTCCTTGGCATACTGATGCATCAAGCTGTTTTCTGCCTTCATGTTCACATGGCATTCTCCCTGTGTGTGTCTCTGCATCTAAATATCCATTTAACAAGGACTCCAGTCATATTGGATTAAGGACCACCCCACCTCAATACAACCTCATTTTTTAAAAAATTATTATTTATTTATTTATGGCTGTGCTAGGTCTTTATTGCTGTGCATGGGCTTTCTCTAGCTGCAGTGAGCAGGAAAGAAAGCGAAAGTGAAAGTCGCTCAGTTGTGTCTGACTCTTTGTGACCTCATGGACTATATGGCCCATAGAATTCTCCAGGCCAAAATACTCGAGTGCATAGCCATTCCATTTTCCAGGGCATCTTCCCAACTCAGGGATTAAACCCAGGTCTCCTGCATTGCAGGCAGATTCTTTACCAGCTGAGCCACCAGGGACACCCAAGAATACTGGAGTGGGTAGCCTATCCCTTCTCCAGTGGATCTTCCTGACCCAGGAATTGAAGCAGGGTCTCCTGCATTACGGGTGGATTCTTTACCTAGTTCAGATGCACAGGCTTCTCATTGAAGTGGCTTCTCTTGTTGTGGAACACGGGCTCTAGAGTGTGCAGGCTTCAGCAGTTATGGCACATGGGCTCAATTGTCCCTTGGCATGTGGAATCTTCTTGGACCAGGGGATCGAACCTGTGTACCCTGAACTGATAGATGGATTCCCAAACCACTGGACAACCAGGAAAAGTCCAGGACATTCTCATTTTAACTAATGCATCTGTATGACCCTACTTCCAAAAAAGATCACATGTTCAGACACTGGGAGTTAGAACCTCAACGTTTGTTTTTTTGGGAATTCAATTCAACTCGTAACACCAAGCCCCATCCCCAGTGCCTCCACTCTTGGGTGCCTCTTGACCAAACATTGAGTAAGTCTTGCCAAATCAACTGCCTGACCCTCTCTGATGCTCCTCTTCCCTTGTCACCGAAGCTACGCCCACACACCTCTTTGATCTCCACTTGCCTTTTCAGTCTGCAATTCATAGACAGCTAGTGTATCTGTTAATGAGAGTCCTAGATCTGTTCACAGATATTCCAGGTCTACTGGGAACATGGGAGGTCTGCACGTCCCACCCTGATTCAAGTCAGGCGTGGCTGATGACTTGTTTTAGCCAACGAGCCATAAGGCAAAGTGATATGTCTCTTCCAAGTGGAAGCTTTAGAAGCCGGTACAATTTGCCACCTTTCATTCAAAGTGCCAAAAATATTACGGGTACACGGTTTCAGCCTGGGCTCCTGACTGACTAGAGCCAGCAGAGCGCCCTGCTGGTTCAGGCAGGATGTTAGCAAGAAATAAGATAGTGCTATTTGGGTTCATTTGTTACTTGGGCTTCACATCGCTTATCCTGATATGTACACTTACACATATCTGACAGTGGTCCTACAGACCACCTTACCTCGTGAGATAGTCTCAGGATAAACAAATTCTTTCTTGTAGCCTGCATGTGCTGGCTTCTGCCCACCTTCCCATCCCACATACTCTTTGGGTTCTCAAATATGTAACATTATGTGAGAGGTGAACCATAAAGAAGGCTGAGCGCTGAAGAACTGACATTTTCAAATCGTGATGCTGGAGAAGACTGTTGAGAGTCCCTTGGACTGCAAGGAGATCAAACGAAAGGAGATAAAACGAAAGCGAATGAATGAATCTTTGCCTACCTAAATCCTACCCTTCCTTCAAGCCTCAGCTGGGCATCACATGGTTCATTTTACTATTGTTGGGTGAGCTCTTTTGCAGAGTCGTGAAGTCTCTGCCACCTGCTGGCTGTGACACCTTCAGTATTTTCCTTTAACCCCTGACCTTCATATTGTTATCTCTGTTTGTGTCTTCCAGACCATGGATGGCCCCGGACAGCCACAGTTCCGGGTGATATACACCCCCTCCAAAATGGGTGTGAACCCCCTGAGGGCAGGGACGAGTTTCCTGGGGTCCTTAGCTCTAGGTGGAGCCGTCTGCCTGCAGCAGCAGCTTCGACCCAGCCGGCGGCAAAGCTGCTTGCTTGGAGAAGCTCAGCAGCGGGACCCCCGCCCCTCCCGGGCACGAGTCGCCGGGTCCACTGCGCAAACTCAGGCCTCCTCGAAACTCTCCTCCTGGCGGCAGAACAGCTCCCGGCAACAGCCCGGGGCTGGGGCGGGGCAAGCGCCGGGCCCTCCCCTCTGACTGGCAGCAGGACGGGCCAACTGGAGGGGCGCCCCGGGTGAGGGGAGGAGCCGCGCTGCGAACCGGGCGGCTGGCGGCGGAGCAAGCTGCAGCCGGGAGTGTGCGGCACGCGCCGGCCGGCTGCCCGGAGCACGGTCACCCGGCGTCGCTGCACCTCGCCCCACGCCCAGCCGAGCCACGCGCGCATCAGCCCGTCTTCCTCATTTGCTTCTTTCGATTTTTTTAAAAAAATTTTGCATGAATCCTTCTGTTCCGTTTTGTCCTTTTTAAGGCGGGGGCGGTGGCAGCGTAAGCTCGGGGCGGGGAGGGGGCGGCCGGAGGATGCGGTGCGGGGCTGCGCTCGCTACGCCCGCTGCTGCTGCTGCTGCTGCTGCTGCCCGGCTCGGGCCTGAGCACCGAGCAGGTGGGTACAGGTGCGCCGGGGGGCGGGAGGCGCGCGCTGGCCAAAGGGACCCCGCGGACCCCGCGATCGATGGGGCTGACAGAGTGGCAAGAGAGGCAGTGACCAGTGCTGCCCCGCCCCAGCGCCCACCTGCCTCTCCCTTCTTCCAGCCTTCGCGCCCCATTTAATACCGCTGCCACTCTCGCATCTCACCTCCGAGGTCCCCCACCCTTCTGTTCCCATCCCCCACGCCCCTCCAAATGCCCCTGCGGCGTATCCCGTCCGGAGGACTCTGCGTCGCCTCCCTACAGACGCTTCCCCCGCCTCTCTTCCTCACGCCACCCCCATTTCCACTCCTCTCCCCATTCCGCCCCCAATCTGTGGAGGGGGATGGGGACCCACCGGATGCCTCCCGGGAGTGGCGCGGGGGTTGGGGGGGCGTGGTCGGTCGGTTCCCTGGATGTCCCACCCACTGAGTAGGTCTGGGTCCTCTGGTTCTCAGCCGGGCGAGATGGCCCAGAGGATGGATCCCCCGGGCCGCGCCTTGGAGGCTGGGGGCCGGGAGGGCGAGTCCGCCCCACCCCACGCACTGCACACCCCCCACGCTGCTCCGCCCACGTGGGCGCCGGGGAGGAGGCTAGAGAAACGCGAAGAAAGGCTGCTACCCACCCTCCCGCCTGGCCGGCGCGCCCTGGGCGCACTCGGCCTCCGGAGACGGCTCACAGGGATTGGCTCCCGCGGGGCCCGGCACCTTGCCGGACGCCCTGCGTTCAGGCCAGCGGCCTCTCGGGCCTGCCGCGCCTTCGCCCCTCGGCCCTTTCGCTCCATCGCTCCCTCACTCCACCCTCCTGGCTTCAGACTCCTGAGGATCCAGTCTTGTCATCTCTGATAGAGGCTGCTTCCCACGCTGGAGCTTTTTACCTAAAAGCAGCCACCACCCACCCTCCGCCCCCAACCTCCTGCGTACACACCATCAGCACCACCCTGCCCCACAGACTCTGGTCTGCCCTACTCCGGACGTCTGAGGCGGCCTGGGCTCTGCGCCAGCCTCTGCCCAGCTCTGTAAGCTCCAGAGATACTGTATCTAACCCTGGTCCTCCTCCGCCGTCCCCACCCCTTCCTTGCACACTCACAGGCACACTGTCCTTGGCCTTTGCTTGTGCTGTTCCCTCTCCGGGATTATCCCTCCTTCAACTGGACAGCTTCTTCTAGAACAAGGCAGGGAGAGAGCCCAGCGGGTCACTCCCTCCCCCTCCCCCCCCCCCCCCCCCCCCGCCGCCCCAGCCTGAATGTCCCTGTATGACAGAGCTGGACACACTGCCATTCTATCCGATAGCCTCCGCCTCCCTGATCAGACTAAGAGGTCCTGGAGTGGGGTGCAGACAGCCTCAGCCCCTCACAGGGGAAATCACCCAGAGTAAATATCAGGCCTAAGGGCGTTGCGCTTCTCATCTCAGGGTGACCCACTGCTGGGGCCGAGACTGTAGCGGGGGCAGGCTTCTTCTCTAGGGCCTTGGGTAGGTGGGTGGCTCTCCCAGGAGCCGGAATGGATGAGGAGGAGGGACAGATTTGGAGATGGGATGGGGTGGTTAGAAGCCCCCCTCCCCCTTCCTGCCCCTAGGATGCTTGTCCAGCAGGACATTTGTTAATTCCTGGAGACCCGCTGCTGTGAGCAATCTTTTTGTTTCATACAACTCAAAGGAGGCTAATGGATGTTGCAAAGCTTTTGTTGTTGAGACTCCTGTATGTGGTTTGTAATGCTAAACATCCCTGTTCAGAGTCTGGGGTGGGAGGGTCACTCTTGCCTTCAGTCTTATCCTAGTGAGAAGCCCCTCAAAAGGGTCAGAATGTGGGTTCAGCAAATGAATTCATTGCCATTTTTCCTCCTTCACTAATCACCTACAGCTCCCCCTGCCTCCATGACCTCCTCACAAGTTCTTCCCATCCTGGCTTCCCTGGACCACCTCTCTCTCCCCCACCACATTGTCTGAGGCAGACACGCCACCCCTGTGTCCCCAGATGTGTCTTCACATTTAGAGTTTCCCCATGGGCTGTGTTTTCTCCCCAAAACGTTCCCCTCCTTTGTGGGTCTGGAGAACTCCTATTCGTACGACAAGGCCCAGCTCTCGTGTTACGTCTTGTGATGTTCCTCGATTCTGCTCAGCTTGTGTGGTTCTCTTATCTCTCGCTTCTCTGCTGGCTCAGGCGATGAAAGAATCCACCTGCAGTGCAGGAGACCTGGGCTGGGAAGATCCTCTGGAGAAGGGAATGGCAACCCACTCCAGTGTTCTTGCCTGGAGAAATTTATAGACAGAGAAGCCTGGCGGGCTACAGTCCCTGGGGTTGTAAAGAGCCGGACACCACCGAGCGACGAACACAATTTACCTCTCGCAGAACCTTATATCCGTACATTGTATAATATTTATGTCATTTTTCCTTAAGAAGACCTTGCCCACCAGAGATGAGAGGCACAGTGAGATCTGAGGGGCAGCGCTGTTTGGTGGGGCTCTGTCTTCCTGGGGAGACCCCTGTACTGTCAGCGCTATAGGAGAGACACACGCAGAGGGAGAGAGCATGACAGCTCCCTTCCCCCAACCTGAAGGCTTCATGAGGAGGAGGCAGGATGGAGCCCTTTTTTTTTTTTTCTTTTTCCATTTATGTTTGGCTGTGCCGGGTCTTCATTGCTATGAGGGCGTTTCTCGAGTTGCAGAGAGTGGGGACTACTCTCGAGTCGCGGTGCACGGGCTTCTTGTTGTAGAGGCTTCTCTTGCTGTGGAGCACAGAGTCTAGGGTGCTTGGGTTTCAGTAGCTGCAGCACGAGGTCTCAGTAGTTGCAGTTCCTTCCTGGGCTCAAGAGCCCAGGCCTGGGCCTAGCTGTTTGGCCGCATGTGGAATCTTCCTGGGCCAGGGATCGAACCCATGTCTCCTGCATTGGCAGGTGGATTCTTTACCACTGAGCACCAGGGAGGCCCCCTGGAGCCCAATTTCTTAGAGCACATTGAGGCTGGGAGGTGAGCAACAGAAGGAACAGTTTCTGAGGAAGGCATCAACCAGCAGCAGTTGCCCCTGTGAGCTGTGATTTGTTTATCTCCCTAAGTATTAAAGGACCTGCTTGCCGATGCAGGAGACATAAGAGGCTAGGGTGTATCCTGGTTCTTCTCTCTCTGACTCCTTCCCCACTGTGGTTGGAGTGACCTGCAGGGCTCTTGAAGCTGGGCTCCTGTGTCCTGTTCTTGACAGCTGTGTGATCTTGAGCAAGAGAATTAACTTCTCTGAGCCTCTGTTTCCTGAACAAATAAGGCAGTGGTCCATCTTTGGCTGAAGTGGTGTGGGGATCAGAAGTGTGGCCTCTGGGCATCCAAGGCACTTAAATAAGTGGTCATGATGATGATTCAGTGGACATGAACTTGGGCAAACTCTGGGAGATGATGAGAGACAGGGAGGCCTGGCATGCTGCAGTCCATGTGGTCCCAAAGAGTTGGACACGACTCAGTGACTGAACAGCAACAACATGACGATGAAGTGTGATACGTGATTTGGAAAAATAAACCCTTTAGCTTTGTTACAGAGTAAATGCCCTGGTTAGAGGCCCTCGCCCTCTTTGTCCTTCCCAAGCTAACATCATCAGGCCAATAAGCTAAATATTCAGTAAGCAAGAATGAAAGATGAGGGGATGGGTGCCATGCTGACTAATTCCAACTCTGCACACTTGTGTGAGAAGGTGCAGAGAACGGTGCAGGAATCTTGAACTCAGAGTCCACTGGCCCCAGAGCAGATCCTCTGACGCCTCTTTCGTCTGGACTTTTTCCTGCTCAGGGCTGGAGCACAGCGGTTATAGTCATCTCCATCCAATTCTTAGGAAAACTTTTTTTAAAAAAAATTATTGAAATACAGTTGATTTACAGTGTTGTGTTAGATTCAGGTGTACAGCAACATGATTCAGTTATACTTATATTTCAGATTCAGTTCCATGATAGGTTACTACGAGGTATTTAGCCTAGTTCCTTGTAGGTTCTCTGTTTTAGGGAAAACCCTTAATGAAAATAATGGTCCTAGGCTGCGGCTACCAGCTAAGTGAGGTGGGCTGTGAAGGAACAGGGCTGAGTTAGAGAACCTGCACTGAGAACCAGCTCAGATCCTACTGGCTGTGTGACCTTGGGCAAGTCACTTAACCTCTCTGGGCCCAGCTCCTTTCTTGTGATGTTCACTGAAGGAAAACAGCTCTCTATGGTTGCTTACACTCCCACTCCTGCCATGAATTATCTTTAACTGCCCAGCAGCAGGCAGGGTAAGGATTGCGTGAACCCGTTTGTCAGAGGCTGTGTCTGGAGCTGGAGCTGGAGGAACTAAGCAGTGGTTGAGGCGGGGGATGGTCTCTCTCCAGAGCTTGGGTGTTGCTCCATGAAGCTCGCCGATTCCTGTAACGGAAAGACAACTTTCCTACAGGACTGGTGTGAGAAATCAATCAGAAGAGACTCCTTAGTGCTTTTAATAGAAACACGTTCCCTTAAAGCCAGTAGTAGCTGTCTGTGTTGCTGTAGCCTGAGGCTCAGAAAAAGGCCTGCAGGCTGGCCACCAGAGGGACCTTGGCTTGTCACTCTAGCCCTGAATGCCTTCGGAAGATGTTTTCTTTGCTATGCCTTTCCAAAGCCAGAGGGACAGCCCAGGCACCGTGGGTCAGCAGTGAGGGGCAAGGACCAGGAAGGGGGTCCTGGAGTCTTCACGGTGTGAAGGGCAGGGGTCAGGAGCCTCACCTGTAGGGAGTGGGAAGGGGCACTGGTGCTTTCAGGGAGTGGCCCAGGAGGGCTTAATTACCAGGATGTAATTAACATGCTGGTACCCAGCATCGGGGGCTCCCCAGGTGGTGCCAGTGGTAAAGAACCTGCCTGCCAATGCAGAAGACATAAGAGAGGTGGGTTGGCTCCTGGATTGGGAAGATACCCTGGAGGAGGGCATGGCAACCCCCTCCAGTATTCATATATGGAGGATCGTATGGACTGAGGAGCCTGACTGGCTACGGTCCATAGAGTTGCAAAGAGTCAAACACGACTGACACCATTTAGCTTGCATGGGGCAGCAGAGAGAGGGCACTGGGGTTCTCAGAGTGAGAGAGGAGCCAGCTCCCCAGTGGGGAGAGGGTCTCGGCTCTTGTCTTTGGTGATAGTATTTAGAGATAGTATTTTCAGAACCACAAGGAATACCGTTTCTCTCACTGAGGTCTAGGGACACGAATTGAGACAGATGCTGTTTGCCTTAATGGGAACTATTATCACCGCCTGAGTACTTACCAAGTGCCAGACTATCTGCAAGCTACGGCTCATCCACCTGGTGCTTGCTCTTGTAAATAAAGTTTTATTGGCACCCAGTCATGCCCATTTGTGCACCTGTCGTCTGTGGCTGCTTCTGCCCTGTATTGGCAGAGTTGGGCAGTTGGGCAGACATCTCTCAAGTCAGAAACATTTACTACCTGGCCCTTTGCAGAAGTTTGCTGCCCCCTGGTCTGTGCTCAGTTCCTGGTTTGAGTTCATCCAGTCCTGGACACAACCCCAGGGGCTTCCCTGATAGCTCAGTTGGTAAAGAATCTGCCTGCAGTACGGGAGACCTGGGTTCGATCCCTGGGTTGGAAAGAGCCCCTAGAGAAGGGAAAGGCTATCCACTCCAGTATTCTGGCCTGGAGAATTCCATAGACTGTATAGTCCATGGGGCCACAGAGTTGGATGAAGCTGTGATTTTCACTTGGACACAACTCCAGAGGAAGATGCTTGCATTTCTCATTTTATCGGTGGGCACATAGAGGCTCTGAAGCCTACCTAGGGTCACAAAACTGGCAGTCCATGTTATTTTTTTTTTGAGGAGGGGAAGAATTTTTATTTTTTTGTTAGCTTCTAGTTGAATCTTATACATACTCAGAGAATGTGGTTCCGTATGATACCTATTGTTAAAAATTTTGATCCCACAATTTCTTAATATCCTGGTACCTGATGACTTCTTAAAATATCTTTGTTTTAAATATATACATATAGTTCAGTCGCATTGAATACTTCGCAGTGTTGTGTAACCACCATCAGCATCCATCTTCAGCACTTTTCCATCCTCCCAATCTGGCAGGTCACGTTCTTAACCATGACCCCATCCTGCCTTGTGGGAGTTTTATAGAAAAAAAGCAAGCATCAGCAGCCTTATAATTTAGCACAGGAGGCTTTGATGGAAGCCTTGGGATTGAATGCTGGCTCTGCAATACGCTGACCGTGGGTGATCCCCTGTACCCTTTGAACCCTCTGGAGCTCAGTGGCCTTATTTGTGAAATGCACATAGCCCCAGTCCCTGTCCCTGCAGACCACGTGGGTGTGGGGATGAAGTAAAGGACAGAGGTGAAGGCCCAGCCTCGTGCACTGGATAGTATCTATGATGCTGTCCCTGGAACAGCCACACCTGAAACAGGTGTGAGGCCAGTCTGTCCTCTCTGTGTGGCTCGTGGTGTCCCCTTTATCCTTTCCAGGTCCTAGAATCATCCACAGGACCCATCGTGTATCCTAAAGCCCCCAACTAGACCTCAGGGGACCTGTGTGCCATGTGGATGCAGGTTTCCTGCCGTCCTTTCTCCCCTGTGGCCCAGACTTGGCTGAAGGGCCACTCTAGGGAATGAAAGGAGGTTCTGTTGTGGCCATCCCGGGGCTGCCAAGGGCCGCCCATCGTGGCAGTAATGCCCTTGTGTGTGCCAGGTCAGGGGATGCACTGGCTCAGCCCGCTGGCCCCTGAGCCTCCATCTCAGCTGCATTTTGATCCAGGAGTCCTGGGCTGGCCCCTGGTCCCTTCCTCAGGGCTGGGGGGAGTGGGGCACACCATTGAGGAGTGTCCTGCTTCCCTGCGGGGCAGACCCTGAGGATTACAGGCGCCTGTAGTGGAGATGTGCTGCCATCCATGGGGTCGTGAAGAGTCGGACGCAACTGAGTGACTGAACAACAACAAATGGTGGAGGCAAGCGTGATCTGGTAAAGTAGCTTTCCGCTTCTTTTAGCTTTGGAAAGTCCATCTTCTCTCTTTTCCGTTTCTATTCTGGTACTTCTGGAGGCTGATCACTCCTACCTGCTTTCTGAGACATGGGGTTTTATTTTAACAGAATCACCACCTGACTCTTCTGTTGAAACAATTCTTCTTTTCCTCCTCTCCCCTCTTCTTTTTAAAGCTGAGCTGGAATTCAAGATTGAGAGTGAGTGAAGTCGCTCAGTCGTGTCCGACTCTTTGTGACCCCATGGGCTATAGCATACCAGGCTTCTCTGTC
This sequence comes from Antilocapra americana, assembly GCA_007570785.1. Taxonomy (NCBI): domain Eukaryota; kingdom Metazoa; phylum Chordata; class Mammalia; order Artiodactyla; family Antilocapridae; genus Antilocapra; species Antilocapra americana. Next base: position 4,296,249 of record ML660770.1, on the reverse strand, counting down.
CATGGGATTTTCCAAGCAAGGGTACTGGAGTGGGTTACCATTTCCTTCTCCAGAGGATCTTCCCAACCCAGGGATCAAACCTGGGTCTCCCACAATGCAGGCTGACTTTTTACGTCTGAGCCACCAGGGAAGCCAGGATTAGCCATTTTAAAATATACAAGTCAGTGGCGTTGAATATTAATATATTCACAGTGTTGTACAGCCAACACCTCTGTGGGTTTAAAAACACCTTCATCACCCCCAAGGAAAACCCCTTCCCCTCCCCCAGCCTTTAGCAACCATCCACTTGCCTTCTGTCTGTGTGATCCCCCTATTGTGGAATTTCATAATCATGGACTCATATATATGGGGCCTTTTGTGTCTGGCTTCTTTCACTCAGCATAATGCCCTCAAGGTTCATCCAGATCGTAGCATGCATCCGTACTTCAGTCCTTTTTAAGGCTGAGTAATGTTCCATTGTAAGGATGAACCACATTTTGTGACCCATTCATTGTTTCCAGATGGACACTTAGGTGGTTTTCACCTTTTGGCTATTGTGCAGACTGTTTGAAGCATGGCTTAAAGTGTTAAAACTTTCCTCCTGGGGCTCTGGCTGCCCAGCTCCTATTCTGGTATTCCCACTCTCTCTTCCCGTTACTCACTAATTCATCTGTTTGGACACTCATCAGATAGCTGTGGATGTGTCCTCCATGCCCAGCTCTGCACTGGGGACCTCCAGCCTTGACTTGCTCTTGACATCTGGAGAACGGTTTATTGATTTCTCATTTTCCAAGCCAGTGTGTGGGAGTACCCAGAGGCAGGAGGGCTGGCACGGGGCACCCAAGTGGCCCAGAGAGGCAGCTGGCACAGCACAGGGAGCCCAGCCACCTTTCTGTGTGTTCCTGGAGTGTGCCAGATACTTTGCAGTTGAGTCTACCCCTTGCTTCCTGGCCTCTTCATCTCCTGCCCTCTCTAGAACTGGCTTCTTCTCACCCTTGATGTCAGCTTAAATTTCCCCTCTTTTGAGAGGTCTTCCCTGCCCTTCCCTGGGAGATGCCCACCTGCCCCCCCCAACTGTTGCTCTCCCCTCTGTCCCCCTGTTGCTTCTGACAGCAAGACTTGAAGTGGGTTTGTTTCCCCATTTGTGGTCATTGCCCTGGTCCTCATAAGCTAGACTGAGAGGGCAGGAACCGCATCTGGCACATTTTCTGTCTCCCAGCACAGGACGTAGGCATGCAGGAGGTGCCCCAGAAATAAGTGTTGCACCGCTTGGAGTCAGATGTGAGTTAATTTCCTAACTTCACCGCGCTAGCTTGGTGATCCTGAGCCTGTTACTTAATCTTTCTGAGCTTCACTTTTTTCTTCTGTTCAGTATGGAGAAAGTCCAGGGTCCCGAGCCCTTGGGGTTAGGGTGGAGGTCAGAAATAACCGTGTAGATGGCCCAGAGCCTGTCGGCGTATAGTAGATGTTAGTTAGTGCTGCTGCTGTTGGTGGTTCCAAAGTAGTGTTCATAATAATTGTGAATGAGTCTCCTAAGTCTTATGCTTGCGTGCCCTGGAGAGTGGAAAACATACACTGAATTTCAAAGACTTGGTAGGAAAAAGAGAATAAGAAAGATCTCAGTAATAATTTGAACATTGATTACTTATTACAATGGAACTATTTTGGATATATTGGCTACATGAAATATATTATTAAAATTAGTGTCACTTGTTTATGTTTACATCTTTGAATGTGGCTACTGGAAATTTTAAAATTGCATGTGGGGTTCACACTGTATTTGGGGGGACAGTGCTGCTCCAGATGTTGGTGGCTTTGCCTTTGTGAAGTGTGTGGCCCTGGGCAAGTGAGTCACATTTTTTCCATGCTTCAGTTTCCTCCTCTGTAAACAAGAAGCTCAATCTGATGACAAACAATGACAGTGCACATTTGAGGGTCCTGTGCGCCCGTGGAAGGAACTATAGCCCCATGAATACTAGTGGCTAGGCCCCTGCCCGTGACAGCTTTCAGTCTGAGAGAGGGGAGACGCAAATAAACCACAAACCCCATCACTAAGATTGTGATTATTCTCTGAAGGGTTCAAGTAAGGATACCTATCAAACAATGATAGAGTGAAGAGGGCTGGGTCTGTAGCTCGGAGCAGTCAGGGCTGAAACTCCAATACTTTGGCCACCTCACGCAAAGAACAGACTCATCGGAAAAGACCCTGATGCTGGGAAAGATTGAAGGCGGGAGGAGAAGGGGCCGACAGAGGATGAGATGGTTGGATGGCATCACCGATTCAATGGACATCAGTTTGAGTAAACTCTGGGAGTTGGTGATGGACAGGGAAGCCTGGCCTGCTGCAGTCCATGGGGTCGCAAAGAGTCGGACACGACTGAGTGACTGGACTGAACTGAAATGAACTGTGAGGAGAGCTGGGGTGGATCCACCTATAGCCTGAAGCAGGATAAGCTCTGCATAACTGGCAGCCAAGGTGAACACTTTGGGATGACCTGAGAGCGCTGGAACGTGGGCCACTCTACTCAGAGTCGCCTCCACTCAGCGGCTCTGGCCTTTTTAATCCCTCTGCATATAATAACTGCACCAGAATTTTTATGTTCTGTGAAGAATTTGCAGTTCATTTCGCAGAGGGCCCCCCGGAATTCGGGCCTCCCTTGGGCTCAGCCGGTAAAGAATCTGCCTGCGGTGCGGGAGACCTAGGTTCAATCCCTGGATTGGGATGATCCCCTGGAGAAGGGAAAGGCTACCCACTCCAGTATTCTGGCCTGGAGAATTCCATGGGGTGGGGTCTCAAAGAGTCAGACACGACTGAACGACTTTCACTCACCCTGGAATACAGAGATCTTGCCTCTGAGCATCTCGAGGGCGGGGCTGCCCCATGGTCAGCGCTGACTGGACAGGGCCACTGATGCTCTGGGCGTGGCAAGGCTGTCTTCTGGTGTTGCGCACCTTCTCTGCTGGAGACCGCATCTTCAGTGCTTTCTGCCAGACTTGGGAGGGAGGCTGTACTGAGCTCCTCTCGATCTTGCCAGAAGCCACGAAGGAGACAAGTCACTTCACCGCTGGGAGCTCTGGTGTTTGGGGTGAGGGTCACACCCGGACCCCAGCCAGGGGTGTGTGTGCTTCACGTGGCGAGATGCCAGGGGAGGCTTTGTCCCAGTTTTTCACGGGTCTGGGACATTCTCATCTTCCACACACACACACCTGCCTGATCTTGTGCTGCCTGCTGGGTGGGGGCTTAGGGGTGGGCCTTGCTCACGTGTGAGTGGAAATCAGTTATTGCCAGCGACAGCGAGTCTTCCTCTCCAGCCCTCACTGGGCCGCACTCATTGCTGGAGAACGAGTGACTTACCTGAGTTGCCCACGTAGAAGTCGCAGTGGTGGTGGAGGGGGTCAGATCTCTGGCTACTCTGACAGTTGCTGATTACTTCTGAAAAGAGTGCAACCGCCTTCACCTGCGTTCAAGGCCCCCCTGGCCTGCTTCCAACACAATTCCCGTATCTCCCCCAGTGAATGATACCCCTCTCCTAAGCACTGTCCCTTCTCCTAGACCCTTGCTTGCCAGCTGCCTCTGTCTGCAACACCTCCCTCACCCACCCCCACTTGTGAAACTCTGAAGGCTCTAAAGCCCAGCTTGGATGGTGGGGCCCCAGGAGGGACCTATCAGCTTGATCTACAAGTGAAGACACAGTGAATGAAGTCAATGGGGCTGGATTAGGACAGGAAGAGCCTGGAGGCAGAGGAACAGACTAAAGAGGCTTCCTCCTGCCCTGCCCAGGGTGTTATGGCCTGCCCGGTGTCTGTCCTCCCAGGCCTTCACTAGAGCATGCATCCAGCCATACCATTAGCCCGCTGTTCCTGACTGAATCTGGCCTTTGCACATGCCATTCCCTCTGGCAGATCTGCCCATTAGTCTTCCCTGCCCCATTCACTTGGTGAACATCCTCCGCATGGGCCGAGTGTCCATCATCAGCCTTATATCCTCCAGAAAACCTTCCTTGACAACACTTCCACATTTGCAGGCCACATCACGTGTGTCCCTGGGGTTCCTGCTGCCCTGGGTTCTGTATTCCAGCTGCCAGTGACTTGCCCGATTTTTCTTCTAGACAGAAAGTTCCAGGAAGTGGAGATGCTGCCTGGCCCACAGGGGGCCTCCCACAGCCTGGCACAGGGTCGGGCCACAGTGGGTGGTCAACAGCTTTTAGCCTTTAGCCTCAGAGTTTGGTGTTGATAGTATTGTGACTGATTTGTCTTCACTTCTGAGCCAGGAAATGAAAAATGAGTATGTTTCATCTGCCTATAATGTCAGTGTTGGGAGGGACCTTGACCGAGTGCTGTTGGTTCTCTCTGTTGTTTGCATCAAGTCCATTCTGCCCTTAATAAGCCCCACTCCTTCCTTGGCAGCGGCCACCTCTAGTGACATCAACTCTGCAAAGCTCGGATGCCTCAGTACTTGTGGTTGAAACACCCCTGGTTGTTCCATCAGTCCCGAGATGACAGTTGTGAAACTTCTATTGTTGTTGTTTAGTCTCTAAGTTATGTCCGACTCACATGGACTGTAGCCTGCCAGGCTCCTCTGTTCCTGGGAATTCCCAGACAGGAATACTGGAGTGGGTTGCCATTTCCTTCTCGAGTGAAGCTTCTATGGAACTTAATAAAGTTTTCCTTCTGCACAAGGGGGTTTCACTGCCTTAGAGTGCAGCCTGCTTCTACTTTAGGGCAGAAAAAAAAATGTTGGGAAGCTGTTCTTCAGAATCAAATCATGTTCTTGTGTCACAGGTCTGATTTTTCCGTTTTTCCAAAGCTGCACCTCAGAACATGCTCTGGAAGGCTCTCTTTGGAAATTGGCAAGGCTGCTTCATGGGCCAGGGCAGCTGGGCAAGTGAGCTCATTAAGCCTGGCAGCAATTGGGTTTCTGTGGCAAGTCTTGGAGCCTTGCAGGATCAGGGCCAGAAGAGGTTCTTTGGCCCACCAGACACCTTATTTAGAACAAAGGCCCGGATGCCCCCAGGTTCTGCCTAATCTCTTTAAACTATTGGGCAAATGTATGTTTTACTTACATGATCTGTCTCTCCCTGGAAATTTTCCAGATACCCAGAATGAGTCCAGTTTATGAGGGCTTGGGCATTACAGATCCCCTGAGTTTTCTATAGACATGGCTAAAGGCGCATGCAAGACATTCATGTGTGCATGCTAAGTTGCCTCAGTTGTGTCCGACTCTTAGTGACCCTGTGGACTATAGCTGTCTGTGGGATTTTCCAGGCAAGAATACTAGAGTGGGTTGCCGTGCCCTCCTCAAGGGGATCTTCCTGACCCAGGGATGGAACCCATGTCTCCTTATGGTTTTTGCATTGGCAAGTGGGTTCGTTACCACTAGCCAAGATGCATGCAAGACACTTCATACCAAAATATGAGAACAAGTCCTGTAGCTGGAGAGGATATCAGAAATTGGGAGAGCCTCAGCTAGAAGATGGGGGAGGGGTTTTGGGTGCCCCAAACCCCAGGTGTTTACAACATAAATTGTAAATTTTGGATTTCATTATTCACAAGCTCCTGAATTATAGTTTTGCTTTCTGGAACAGAGGGCTTTGTAGGTAAATGAAGAGGTCAGGTGACAAGGAGATTGGTGGGGAGGGGTGTTAACACTCCCAGGCAGGCATGTACGCCTATCATTTTGTGGTGTCTTACCTGTTCATTGTAGTGGCTATAGAAGAGTCTCTTGCTCATTAGATCTTCGTTACCATCTGTGCCCGGTGTCTGTGAAAGCAATGCCATAGCACTTGAAAATACCCATGGAACCATCCTTTTCCACCTTGGTCTGAAGCACTGAACTGTTATGACACTTCTCATCATCACATGTCATGAATGTGACCTCAAAGTGTTGTGAATGGCTCTATCCCTCCTCCGTGTGGGAAGGTCAAATTGTAGCCTCAAATTCTCCACCCCAGGAAGCTGGTAATGGACGTTATTGTAGTTGGTGTTCCATGACTATTGGGTGAATAATTGATTTGCTCCTGTTTACTGGAACCAGAGAGAAAAATCAGGATTGATTAGAAAGTGAACCATTTAAGAACCTAAAAATTGTTGGAGAAGTAATTTTGTATCTGAATTAAAAAGAATTAGCTCTTTGAAGTTCTTACTGTGACTCTGGTCTGATTCATCTAATGCAAAATAGCATAGTAAAGGAGGAATAGAGGAACTAAAATGACATGGGACATATAGAAAACAAAAAGTAATGTGGAGGATGTAAACTCAACTATATCAATAATATTAATAACATTAAATGTGAATGGATTCAACAAACCAATCAAAAGGCAGAGATTGTTAGACTGTATTAAAAATGACTTAACTTTATGCTGTCTACAGGTGATATACTTCTTTAGACTCAGATATACAAATAAATTGGAAGTAAAAGTATGGAAAAAGATACATCATTCGAAGAGCAACTATACTAAAGCAACAGTAACTATACTGATACCATGTGTGTGCTTAGTCACTCAGTCATGTCCAGCTCTTTGCAACCCCATGGACTGTTGCCTGCCAGGCTCCTCTGTTTACGGGGGTTCTCTGGCAAGAATTCTAGATTAGGTTGCCAAGCCCTACTCACTGCTATCATACCAGATAGATTTAAAATAAAAAAGCAGAGATAAATAAGGATATTTTATAATTACATTTAATTACATTTTATAATGATAAAAGGGTAAATTCAACAAGAAGATGTAACAATTATAAATACATACACACCTAACTACAGAACACCCAAATATATGGAGCAAACACTAATTGAAAAGAAGGGAGAAATAGATAATTCAACAGTAATAGTTGGATACTTCAATATCCTACTTTCAATAATGGATAGAACAACTAGACAGAAGATCAGTAAGGAAATAGAAAACTTGAACCACACTATAAATCAATCAGACTTAACAGATAGCAATAGAATACTCCAACAACATCAGAATATGTATGTGTATATATATGTTGTGCTTAGTCGTTCAGTTATGTCCGACTGTTTGTGACCCTATGGACTGTAGCCCACCAGGCTCCTCTCTGTGGGATTTTCCCAGCAAGAATACTGGAGTGGGTTGCCACGCCCTACTCCAGGGGATCTTCCCCAACCAAGGGATCAAACTCATCAATCCCACATTGCAGGCGGATTCTTTACCATCTGAGCCACCAGGGAAATCTGTGTGTGTGTGTGTAAATAACATCTTTTAATTGAGGTGTAATTGAGGCATAATATATTAGTTTCAGGTGTATAACATAATGATTTGATATATGTATACATAGTGGAATGATAACCACAATGTCTAGTGAACATCTGTCACTATATATAGATACCAAAATTCTTTTTTCTGTGATGAAAACTTTTAAGATATTCTCCATTAGCAAGTTTCAAATATACAACACAGTATTAAAAACTATAGTTAGCAAGTTTCAGCTATAGAAAACAGTATTATTAACTATAGTCACCATGCTGTATATTACATCCCCATGACTTTTATATTTTATAACTGGAAGTTTGTGCTTAGTGACCTTTTAACACATTTTGCCCACTCTCCTACCCGCGCCCCCCCAACCTCTGGCAACCACCAATCTGTTCCCTGTGTCTGTGAGTTTGATTTTGTTGTTGTTGTTGTAAGATTCCACATATAAGTGAAGTTCATGTGGTAATTTTCTTTCTCTGTGTGACTCATTTCACAGCATAATACACTCAAGGTCCATCCATGTCTCACAAATGGCAAGGTTTCATTCTTTTTTGTGACTGAATAATATTGCATTTTATATCTATCTCTTTTACATTTTATTTATCCATTCATCCACTAATGGACACTTGAAAGTCAAAGTGTTAGTCGCTTAGTCCTGTCCAACTCTTTGCGACCACATGGACTGTAGCCCGCCAGGCTCCTCTGTCCATGAGATTCCCCAGGCAAGAATACTGGAGGGGGTAGCCTTTCCCTTTCTCCAGGGGTTCTTCCTGACCCCGGGATCAAACCCGGGTCTTCCACATTGCAGGCAGATTCTTTACCGTCTGAGCCACCAGGGAAATCCTAGTGGACAACTAGTGGGTACTTAGGTTTTTTCAATTTCTTGACCATTATAAATAATTCTTCAGTGAGCATAGAAGTGCATATATCGTTTCAAGTTAGTATTTTCATTTTCTCTGGATAAATACCCAGAAGCAGAACATGCTGGATCATGTGACAGTTTTCTTTTTAATTTTTTGAGGAACCTCCAGACTATTGTCCATAGTGGCTACACCAATTGACGTTCCCACCAAGAGTGCACGAGGTTTCCCTTTTCTCCACTTCTTTGCCAAGAATATACTTCTCCAGTGCACACGGGTCAGTCTCTAGGATAGACCATATGCTTTGCTGTCAAACAACTCAATAAACTTTAAAGGGTAGATATAATACAAAATGTGTTCCCTGACCACAGTGCAATGAGATTAGAAATCAGTAGCAGCAAACACAGGGCCTGGTCCGTAGCTGATGTTGTTTCACCCTTGCCAGCCTGTCATCTCCAGCCTCCACTTTTCCCTCTCTCCTCCTCCTCCATTGCTCCTCGTCACCCCTTGGACTGAAGTGAACTACTGACTTTCTTACCCACTGTTCCCAGCGGCCATGTGTGTGCTCACACTGCTCACTTCCTGGAATGCCTCGTCCTCTGCCTTTTCCACCCTCCCTGTCTTAGGAGGACCTACCTGTCCAGGCTTACGTGACCACCTGCCTAAATGAGCCACAATAAGGAGACTTTGTAATGAATAGATTATAGCAGTGGTTCTTCAAGCAGGGTCCTTGACGAGCAGTAGCATCATTGCCTGGGAATATTTCATAAACACACGTTCTCAGGCCCCACTGTGGGCTGCTGGATCAGAAACACTGGGTTGGGATCCAGAAGTCTGGCTTTTAACTAAAGTTCTCTGGGGAATTCTGATACCACACCCCCCTCCCTCCAGTTTGAGAATCTGAGTAGGGAGGGCTGGTCCCCTACTTCTCTTGTAGTTAGACAGTCTGGATGTTTCTAAAATACTTGACAACTGGTTGATTCCCCCTAATAAGGATGAATCACATTTCCCATCTTGCTGCATCTCTAGATGAGACCAGGGGACCTTGATTCATGGAGCGTAAAGGCTAGTTGTCCATCCAAACATGTACAGGTGTGAGAGTTGGACCATAAAGACGGCTGAGCGCCGAAGAACTTATGCTTGCAAACTGTGGTGCTGAAGAAGACTCTTGAGAGTCCCTTGGACTGCAAAGAGGTCAAGCCAGTCAATCTTAAAGGAAATGAAATGAAAGTCACTCAGTCATGTCCAACTCTTTGTGACCCTAAGGACTATACAGTCCATGAAATTCTCCAGTCAAGAATACTGGAGTGGGTAGCCTTTCCCTTCTTCAGGGGATCTTCCCAACCCAGGGATCACACCCAGGTCTCGCACATTGCAGGCAGATTCTTTACCGGCTTAGCCACAAGGGAAGCCCAAGAATACTGGAGTGGGTAGCTTATCCCTTCTCCAGGGGATCTTCCCAACCCAAGAATCAAACTGAGGTCTCCTGCATTGCAGGTGGATTCTTTACTAACTGAGCTACTAGCAAAACTATCCTAAAGGAAATCAACCCTAAATACTCATTGGAAGGACTGATGCTGAAGCTGAAGTTCCAATACTTTGACTGTCTGATGTTGAAGAGCCAACTCATTGGAAAAGACCCTGATACTGAGAAAGATTGATGGCAGGAGGAGAAGGGGGCGACAGGATGAGATGGTTGGATGGCATCACAGACTCATTGCACATGAGTTTGAGAAAACTCTGAGAGATAGTGAAGGACAGGGAAGCCTGGTGTGCTGCAGTCTGTTCAGATGCGAGTTCGTGACTGAACAACAGCAAACCACCCAAACAAGCACACGTTTCAAACTGGTGCTCATAGTGAAGGGTGTGTCAGCTGTCAGTGGCTTCCCGCAGGAGAAAGAGGGCCGCCTGGTCCTGTTATACTATACTCTATCCCTCAGGGTGGTGGGAGTGGACTGCTTCATCATTTCTAGGAAAGGAGTGAAGGCAGCAGAGTGTAAAACCAACCCTGAGCCAGAAGTCACAAGGCTTGGTTTGAGTTCTGCCCACCCTCTGCCTGTAATGCTTTGCAGGGGTCCTTCCTCTACACAGTTGTTTGTGGAGTGCCTGCTGTGTGCTGGACACTTGCTTTCTAACCTCCTGAAGCCCACTGAGCAGGAGTGATAATCAAAGATAATCACAGAATGACACAAGACCCTTCTCTCTGTCTGGGTCTGTTTCCCCATCTGTAATAATGAAGTGTTTTTTTTTAATTGTTTTAACAGCTAATCTCCTCCCCCAATATACAAAACAAGGAGGCACTAATTTACCATCACATTCATTTTATGACTTTAAACTTAACAGCGTTTCAAGTTATGAGTCAGCCCGTGAGAACCGTGAGGTTGGTCTGATGAATACAGCTTTCAAAATTAAGTTTGGAGTGTTACTTGGGCTTTCTTGTGGGTGTGAAACTATTCTGGTTTGAGACTCTTTCACCCACCACATTTGCGAATGGTAGCACTTTTGTCAACAACTTGTATTGCCGTTTGGGGATCCATTTTCCTGGACATGACAGGAGAGTCTCAACCCCAAAACGTAAACAAAGCTGAGCATTTACCTAATAGCCCAGGTCCATGCAGTGTAGACCTTTGGTGTGCATCTCATTTGAGTTTGTATGCTCTGTCTGTAGTTTAAAATTATTGCACCTAAAAAAAATAGAAGCAAACACTGTTGCTCCAGCACCCTAATCTTTGACATCCCTAAGCACCTTCAGTGAGGACCAGGGCTCCATGGAATGTGGTTTGAAACCCAGGCCTGGTCACCATCTCCCAGTGCCCCTCAGTCCTGATGGTCTGCTCTGTTTTAGGTGGTTATTGTTGTTGTTGTTCAGTTGCTGGGTCCTGTCCAATTCTTTGCAACCCCGTGGACTGCAGCACACCAGGCTTCCCTGTCCATCACCATTTCCCAGAGTTTGCTCAAACTCATGTCCATTGAGTCGGTGATGCCATCCAACCATCTCATCCTCTGTCACTCTCCTCTCCTCTTGCCCTCACTCTTCCTCAGCATCAGGGTCTTTTCTAGTAAGTCAGCTCTTCACATCAAGTGGCCAAAGTATTGGAACTTCAGCTTCAGCATCAGTCCTTCCCATGAATATTCAGAACTGATTTTCTATAGGATTGACTGGTTGGATCTCCTTGCAGTCCAAGGGACTCTCAAGAGTCTTCTTCAGCACCACAGTTCAAAAGCATCAATACTGGCCACCATCTCTTCGCAGACACCTGTGTCTCTGTGTTGCCATCTGCTCCTCAGTATATCACATTGGATGTTTGTTCTATCTCAGCCTCCAAATGTTCTCACATCCCTAGGACCATGTCCGGGGAAGGAAGAACCTCCAGGACTGTCATTGACGGAGCTGAGCCAGGCTGGAGAAAGAGCTACATTAGAACCACACTCACCTCCCAGGTCTCTGTGAGCAGACCTTGAGTGTCCAGTGCTCTCCAAGGATAATCTAAGGGTGCTACCCACCCACTTCTTCCTCAGAATGGATCTTGGGTTACTGGGAGTGTTTGGAAGGATGAGCAGTCATACCAAGAAAGGCTGATGTCTTTCAGAAACCACACACATGGCTGTGTCACCCGTCTGTTCAGTGGGCTCCCTGTGTCCTAGGATGGAGCCCACACCCATTGTCAACACATCTGTGGCCTCATCTCTTGAAGCTCTTGCTTTCATCCCTTATCTTCATCTGCTCTGGCTGCTGTAACAAAAAATACCATTGACTGGGTAGCTTAAACAACAGAAGTCTATTTCTCACAATTCTAGGGCTGATCAAGCTGCTGGCTGATTGTGGTGAGAGTTCTCTTCTGACTTGTAGGTGGCCGTCTTCTCACTGTGCATTCATGAGGTGGACAGAGAGGAAGTAAGCTCTCTTGTGGGTCTGCTTATTAGGACACTGATCCTGTCATGTGAGCCTAATCACTTCCCAAAAGCTTCATCTCCAAATACCATCAAGTTGGGGATTAGGGTTTCAACATATGAATTTGTGGGGGACACAAACATTCAGCCCATAACACTGCCCCCTGCCTTATGGAACAATCTGTCTTCCTTGAATTTGCCCTTGTTCCTCCTGTCTTTGTACATCTGTTTTCTTGCCATAGCACACACTGTCTGCCCCCTCTAAAGGTGGCTCAGGCTCATATCCTGGAGTACTTCCTGACTCCCTAGGCCCTGCATATCTTTCTGTCCCAAACTTGGCCAAACTATGAGGCTATTGTCTTTCATAGTTTTTCTTCCGCACTGGTGGGAGTCCAGGACCTGGGTGGGATTTGTGTCTGAGGCCTCTATGCCTAGGTCAGGGCTTGGAAATGGGCAGCCATGACGGGGATCTTGAATCAAAGAGTGAATAAACAAATGAATGAATGAATAAATGGAGCTCATGTCTCTTCCTGTCTCAATGCCATTCACCCTTCCTTATACCCCCACTGCCTTGTCTGCATGTCTGCATTTCACTCCTGCCAGGGTCCATTTCTGATGTCTCTTTCTTCACACTCCCCTGGGATCCACAGCCCCAGGTCTGCAGTTATCACTTGGGCTTGCTACACTCTGTTTCCTTGCCTGCCTCTCTAACTCAGCTGTAACTCCTCATGCGGGTGGGGGCACCACTGGGACACACAGCCCTGAGTCATCATGTTGAAGGGACTGGGCAAATGTCTGCACCAGATGGCGTCATCCTTAACCATCTACCTTCCCTGTGATGGTAGTAACCTGGTAGTGAGTAATCTGGCCATACATTCATCTTGGTCTGGGCACCCCAGCCCTGTAACAAAGCCCTGGTCTCACCCTGCTTGCTTCAGCTTACCCCTGTGCACCAGCTCTGGAGTCATTCTCTTGAGAGAAGCCAGGATGTAAATGAGCTCTGTGTACCCCTCCTCCAACTCTGTGCACACAGCAGGTGCTCTGTAGTTGGCTGGTGAGTAGTGCCCTAGGCATATTGAGCTCCGTTGAGTGGCTGGTGTACAAAGGATATGGAAACCACAAAAGAAGTTGCTCTTAGCTTGAAAGTCACCAGTCACCCTGCTTGTTCTCAGCAGTGTGATTGTGTGATTCATTTCAAGAGAGGTGAGAGAGAAATGGCCTGATGGCTGGGGCCTTTTCTGGGACTTGTTAAGGGGCCCTTGCACATTAATAAAAGGGAGATTCCAAAATGGTGCAGGGAGTTTGTGAAGAGTCAGCAAGTAGCAGCCGAAAGAGCAAAAATGCTTTGTATTCAGGTGGGGGTTTGAGCAAGTCCTTTACTTGCTTTCAACTGAAATTGTGTCCCTATTAAATGAGGAAAATGATCTGTGCTTCTCCAGGACCTCATGAGAATCAGGATTATATATGTAAAGACCTGATGCCTTCTTGCTGCCTAAGGCGTGGCAGCCATCTATCCCCAGGTATGCAGAATAGCTGTGGCTTCTTTAGTATTATAAACACCGTTTCTTTGACTTTTTGTGGATGAGGCAGTGCCTGGGCTAGCCTGTGGCTCTATCTTCACAACCTAGCACAATATCTGACACCTAGAAGCTACATAGCAGAGCCGGTAAAAACATGGACATTGGACCCAGACCACCTGGGCACAACCTCCTACACCTACTTGCTAGCTATGTCACCCAGTCAAAGCACTTCCGTCTTTTCTGCCTGAACACTAAAATGGGGCACTAATAATATCCATGTCATGGGGCTGTGGACTTATAGAGAATTTGGAGTGTTTGAAAGAAGTTCTAGTATTGAGAGACCATTACATAATCGGCGACCGTTACGATTACTACTACGGGGGTGCATATTTGTTGAATTGTATCAAATTCTGTTTGATGGGAGAGGAGTGTTGATGCTGCCATGATGCTTTATTTCCCTTGCAACACAGTTATTGGTTCCCATTGCTCTTTCCCACCTTGAAGTTTCTCTCTTGTTCAGGATCTGGTAAGATTTTACAGTGAAAAGCTAAAGAACATGCACAGAATGTTCTAAAGGAAGTTTCACCATGTTCTTATGAGTGTTGTTAAATAATTCTCATTCCTCTAGTTGATGAGGATTTTGTTATGTGGGTCCTAAATATGAGTGGCAATTTTATCAATAATTGTGTTTGTGTTTAGTAGGGAACTGAAGTAGGTGGTCTTCTGATGATATTGAAAGTTTTTCATGATTGAAAAAGTTTTACTGTTTTATATAAGCATTGCTATTAATATGGTGATGTTTGATATGCTGTCAGTATTCTTTGTTCTTGGAGGTGATGACACAATTTGCAGGAAGGCGCCTTGCTCTTCATTCCTAAAAATGGTCTTGGGTGCCTTCTAAGAACATGCCTGGCATAGTGCTGGGCCCTGGGGATAGAAGACAAAACTGACAATTTTGGAGGCACTTGGAAAGTGGCCTTAGAGTCAGACACACCTGGGTTCAGTCCTGGCTTTGCCACTTAACAAACTGTGGACCTTGGGAAGGTGACTTCACCTCTTTGACCCTCAGTTTCCTTATCTGTCAAATGGGGATAATACTGTTACTTGTTCCACAAGGAGGTTTTGAGATAGATTGAGATGGGTATCCTCAACACATTGCCTGGCATAGAGTCGGCTCCTCTATGTGGCAGCTCTTGGTTTAACTGCTGCTTTTAGGGTTCAGGGGAAGGAGTCAGGCCTCAAGAGACCCATGCAGCCTGACTCTGGCCACCCTCAGCCACTTTTCTCTTGTTCTCTGGCTGACAGGATGGGTAGGGTCCCCTTTTGCAGAGGAGGTGGCTGTGTGTGGGGCGAGAGAGAGAAGCCTGGTTTCCTGTGGGTTTGTGCTTTTGCAGCATTGTCCTGCTGATGGCACCTGTGGGTTTCTGGGAGGTGGAGGAGGCAGGTGGTAGTAGATGGGGCAAGGTCTCCTAGCCAGCCACCCCAGACTTGGCGTGGACTGTCTTGTCCCGATCCATCCAGTCTACCTCTTACTGGGTAACTCCTGGATGGATGCTTTATGCTCCTCTCTGGGCCTCTGAACCACTATTCAGAGGAGGTAGGAAGAAAAGGATGCTGCGGGAAGGATACATAAGTCATTAACAGTCAGAGTTAGTGAATGGTGGACCCTAAGAAGGAGAGCCTTGCCTTCTTTCCACCCATGCTGGACCTTTCTGGGTGGGCTCAGCAAGGGGATTATAACAGGCTGAGGTTTGGGAGTCGGTCCTTCCCAGAGCAGCTTCATATGGACTGCACAACAAGGTTTCATTTCATGAAAAAAAAAATAAAAGCTAAAGGTATTTGAAAAGCACACGACTGAGCAACTGAACTGAACTGATACTGATATGTATTTTGCCCTCTCAACACATATGCTAGCTTTATATTTTACTGAAGTTCATACTGCACCAACTTTGTAGCCTGCCCTCCTTCTTAAGTGGAGAAATCCCTGCTGAAGATTTCCCCATCGCATTGTTCCTTTGGAACAGGGACAGGAAGCAGGTGGTGGGCGTGGCCAAGGAGGCGGGGTGGGGATAGGAAGCGGAAGGGGAGGAGTCAGGCTCAACTTTAAAAGTCAGTGACAGGAAGTGATGTCGGGCTGGCCGGAAGTGGGAGAGACTGGAGTCAGAGTTGTGGTGTTTGGAGTAACCTCAGGAGTTTAGTACACGTTATTTACTTTTGGAGTTGAGGAGGCTTGGCAAGGGCGAAGAGAGGAGCCTGGACAGAGTGATGACCTGCAGCGTGCGAGATGCTCAGTCAGGACGGAGCCAGATGCTTCCCTGACCAATGAGAAGATAAGATGGCAGCTCTGATGTAGGTAGTGGCATTGGAGAAGAGCTCTGGGCTTGGCATTGACGTTCAGGGCAAGGCAGCCATTATTGTATGGCTGGGTTCATTCACAAAAGGGGCTGCTTTTTTAGCAGACCCTACAGGGGTGGCCTACATTCTCCTAATCTATGCAGCATTCTCCGGAGGCAGAATTTTCTCTGGCTCAGGTTACATGACTTGATGTCAGTCTTACAGGCAGTAAGAAATGGAGCCAGGATTCAACTTGGGGTCTGACAGAGAAGTCTGGGCTTTTTTTAGGGAGGCCCAGGTTTTCAGAGGCAGGAGCATTGGCAGTCATGGAGAACTTCTTGAAGCAGGCGGTAATGTGGCGTTTACACCTTTACTTGACTTAGCATGAGGCCAAGGTAAGGAGAGAAGAGGATTGGGTTCAAATCCCACCTCCTTGTGTACATTTGCATTAGACACACGCTCTCTGGACTCCATGTCCCATCAATACAATGAGGAAGTAGGACCAAATGGCCTTTCTCAGCATCCCTTCCGAGTGTGGGGTTCACTTCGTCTCTACAGAAGTGTTTGCTAAATATTTTTCTCTTGAGGAAGCCTGATGTCTGACTGCCAACACAGCCACCCTTCCTGAGCTCCCTTCCTGATTGCAGGATGCCAGTGGGTGTCCAGGTAGGTGTCCCTGTTCATGACAACAAGACTGTGCCCTGCCCGCCATTTTGAAAGACTCTTAACTGTTGCTGGCCACCCAGGCTATCAGTGATGCTAGGAGATTCACCCACTCTGAGAGGGCTTACTAGGAGTAAGCCCTAGGGCCTGAAATATCTGTGTTCAGATCCCAGTCTTCCTGCATGTTCAGTGGAATCATAGGCCAGTCCTTCGACTCAGAGAACCTCCATTTCCATATTTGTTAACAGGGAAGTGTTATCTCACCTGATCACCTAACCTCCCCACCCCCTACCTCCACCCATCACCCCCTACCCTCTACCCCTGCCCCAATCCTGTTGGTTTTCTTGAAACAGTGCTGCTTTCCATTTCTGTAGAAAAGTAGTCCTGGAGTAAGAGTGATAAGGAGCTTGGTAAATGTTTGAAGAGATTTAAAGTTAGATTAAAATGTAAAATATAGGGCTTCCCTGGTGGCTCAGATGGTGAAGAATCTGCCTGCAATGCTGGAGACTCAGGTTTGATCCCTGGGTCAGGAAGATCCTCTGGAGAAGGGAATGGCAATCTACTCCAGTATTCTTGACTGGAGAATCTCATAGACAGAGGAGCCTGGTGGGCTACAGTCCACGTGGTCAGTCCCGAAGAGTTGGACACGACTGAGCAACTTTCACTTTCTTTTCGCTTTTCAAAATGTAAAATACAGCTCAATTCAAGCTTTAGTAATTCTTCATCCTCATCCACTTGGACCATAAGTACTGTTGGTTTTGCCTCTTGAAATATTCACATCCATGTCATCATCCCCTACCAGGTAAAGACACACAGCCTCAGGACACTGTCTCTGCCTCTGGGAGCCCCCTCCAGGCAGCCCTTCATGTTGACACTGAGCAAGCAGTCAGAAATACCTGGGTGTCTGACCTTGTCCTCCTGGCCATAAACCTCTCCAGTGGCTTTCTGCTGTGCTCAAGGTCAAGTACTAGCCTTTTAGGAATTTATTGTCCTCTCCCTGCCCCCCAGCCCCCAACATTAGACCTTTAGTCACTCCAGGGTAGCACTGTGCCTTCTTCATCTATGTACCTTTAATGCCTGATATCTGACACTGAGTAGATTGTCAGGAAGTGGTAATGATGCTGCCTGTCACTGTATCTACTGAGCAAAGCATATCCTCTGCTATTAGGAGTTTCACTTATAGCCTTTCTGATGCCAGTGTTCCTATTTCTTATACAAATGAAGAACCTGGGGTTCAGAGAGGATAATGGTTCTTGAAAAAACTCAAGATGATCATTAAATGAATATACAGTTAGTCTCCTAAGCTCTTTAAAGGGAGCCATGAGGTATCTATTGGGGCTTCCCGGCAGCACAGTGATAAAGAATCCACCTGCCAATACAGGAGACACAAGAGATGTGGGTTCAATTCCTGGGATGGGAAAATCCCCTGGAGTAGGAAATGACAACCCACTGCAATATTATTGCCTGGAAAATTCCATGGACACAGGAGCCTGGGGGGCTATGGTTCATGGGGTCACAAGAAGTCAGACACAACTAAGCAACTGAGCACCCACACACATGAGGTATCTGTTACTTCAAATGGAAGAAAAGAATCTGAAATCTTTTCCAAGTGCAAAGAGAGTCCGGGATTGGTTGACATGCTCCAGTTGTGGGCAGCGTCCTGATCTAAGGCAGCGTCCACCTGCCTGGGCAGAGCTGAGTGGTAAATCCTATCCATGTCCGCCATGCTGGGGTGAGCTCCCAGTTGAAATCAGGCCACTAGTTCTGTTTCCTGTGCAGAGCATCTCGGCGATGTAGTGGTAGTGAGATGCTTGTGGGACTCTTCATCACTTAGTGCCTGTAGATTTTTAGTTACTATTATTTTTCCACTGTGAAATAGAAAGCTATACAGAAGTTATGAAAGCATTTCATAAAGAAAAAAGCCACTAGCATCCACCTTTATTCCTAGCACTTTCTGAACCACTATTTTAGTATCTTTTCCAGCATTGTCCAGAAACAGCATGCCGGTTGAGACCTGTGTCGATGAAACAGTTTGCTTTTCACGTGGACTGAAGGGCTCTGGTTTGGAGCTTATTTCTTGGTGCCTCAGTTCTGTTGGGTGTCTGTGGTGGCTTGGATGGTAAAGCATCTGCCTACAATGCGGGAGACCTGGGTTTGATCCCTGGTTCAGGAAGATCCCCTGGAGAAGGAAATGGCAACCCACTCCGGTACTCTTGAGCCTGGAAAATCCCATGGATGGAGGAGCCTGGTAGGCTACATATAGACCATGGGGTTGCAAAGAGTCGGACACAACTGAGCGACTTCACTTTTTGGTTCTATTACTCCTGAGCTGTTGGACTTGGGCCAGTCCCTTAACCTCTCTGGGCCTCCATGGCTTTAGCAGTCAGTGCTCTGGAGAACACACTGCTGGTTAGGGCTGCTGCTTTCTGACATTGGTTGGGATACTGGTGAGGAGAGTCTCAGGGGATTCATGAGAGCAGGAGGAGGGGACAGATGAGGAAGGGCTTTATCCAAGCCAAGGAGTTTGGTTTTCACCCTGAGGGCAGTGAGGAGCCAACGACAGCCTGCGAATATATTTTACTGTTTCTGATTCTCAAAAATGTAATAGTAGACACCCTGAACAGGGACCCTGGATCAGAACTCAGCAGGGCTTGGGGTGGCCATGAATGAGAGGGCAGAGGGTGAGGAAGTGGCCAGATTCCATCCCTACAGATGGGGAAACTGAGGCCCACAATGTCTATGTGACTTTTCCAGGTAGACTCAGCAGTTCTGAGGTGGGAGCCCAAATCCCCTGCTTTTCTGCACTGTGGCCCACCTGACCCAGGCTGCCAGCTCCCAAGGACAGAATGACCCCACTGTCATGCCCATGGGCATGTGGTTTGTGTTTTTCTTAGACACAGAGTCTGAGACCAGGGCTGGTATCACCTGAGGGTTCATCATCCTTGATCATGGTGCCTAGATCCCTTTCCAGCTGCCCTGTCCTACTACTTGTCAAAGATTATTCTAATGAGGCTTATTATTCTTGGTTGTCTTTATGTTTTACTTTTCCACTTGGTTATTTGAGGAAGTTTGTTTGTGGTTTGGAGTACCTCTAACAGAGACATGACCTCATCCTGCATATAACTGCTCTTAATTAAAGTATTGGGTCAAGAAAAAGAGTCATTTTGCTAAGTAGGACATCACTGCAACAATTGGTGACATACATTGTATCAGTGATAAAATCTCCTGGTTTTGATAATTCTGTTGTGATTGCATCATGTTTTTGATGTTAAGAGATGAAAGCCACAGCACTGAGGGTGAGCTGTCTTGGTGTCTGCAGTTTATTTTCAAGCGGTTCATAAAAATAGACTTTTATATATAGAAACATCTTTATAGATAAAGTAGCAGAGGGAAACTATGAACAATTGGTGAGTCTAGGGAAGATGTGAAGAGTTCACTATACTATTCTTGGGAATTTTCCACAGTTTTGAAACTTTAGTTTTGAAACTAGCAGGAGAGGCTTGTGAGGCTTGGCTACGTTCACCATCCACCCTTTGGTCTCCAGCCTCTTTGACATCTCCATCACCTCTAGGTGGAGAGAACTACTCACTCCACAGTTCCATTCTGATCAGCCTCTTGGGGACCAGTCTTGAATTAGAGACACAGACTTTCAACAAAATTCATTCTACCTTCTTTAGAGAAATCATTTCATTTTCAGAATCTTGCCTTTTGGGTCAACTCTTCTTAAATTTTTCATTTCTCTTCTTCCTTCACATGTTTATTGTGTTGACTTCTAAAATTACTAAAGTCATATTTGTATTGTAACTATTCAAACAAAGAGGAGAGTAAAGAAATAAATAAATTCTCTGCATCTCATGTGGGGTAACCGGTGGTAGGTGGAACCCCAGAACTTTCCCCTGTGCTTGTGGGAACATATAGAAATTCACACCCACATCTAGTAGGGCATCTAGTAGGGCTTGGTGTCTTTTTTTTTTTTTTTATCCTTTGCTAATCTGGGGTCCCTACCTCTCTGTGAAGACCTGACCTGAGGGCTCCCTTCTCCAGGAAGCCCTCCGGCCTCTGAGCCCTGACCTTACTTCATTGCAGTCATCTGATTATAAGCCACCGCCCCTGCCAGATAGTGGGTAATGCAAGGGCAGCAGCTGTTTCCATTTCATCGTCTGTACTCAAACCAGGAGCCCAGGAGATGTACAGTCAGTGTTTGTGGAGTGAACAGATAGGCAGGGCCAACATCCTGGGCAAGGATGCTGCCTGAACAGAGCCTTGCAGGTAAGAGACACCTCCTCCTTCAAACATTCCTTCTAGCCCCTGGGAAGGGAGTAGGGCCATGGGCATCTGGGACGGAAAGTCGCTTTGGGGAACAGGGCCACTGCCACCCTGAGGCTCCTGTGCCCTGGCTGGCTGTGTCCTAACACTAATGCCCTGTGTGGGCCAGGCTGGTGGGATGGGCCATGAGTGACCAAGGGTAACTGGGGCTGGGTTCTCTCCTTTCTCCCAGGTCCAGTCCAGGCCGGGCCTCGGGGGGTCTTGGGTGTGAGGAAGAAGCCCAGGCTAAGGCTGGAGCAGCACAGGATTTAGACGTGGGTCTGGCCTGGGTCTCGTTATCTTGCCCTGTCCCGGCTCCGTCCTCGTTAGAGGAGGCACTGCTTTCTGCAGCTGGGATTTATTAATCTTGTCTGCAGATCGCCCGGTTGGTGCCAAGGGACCAGGGCACAGCCAGCTGGAAGAAGTTGAAAGATCAGCAGGATGTAAAGCCGAGGGGCTGGCATCTCAGCGAGTGTGCTGGGCTGTGTAGACAGGAGCATCCCTTGCTCTGGGCAGCTGTCCTGAGCACACCCGCCGGTTCAAGCTGGAGGGGTCTCAGCTCACCTGAAGGCAGGACTGTAGACATTAGAACATTGGACTGAGATTTCAGAGGATTTACATTACTGGAAGAGAGTGGACTGAGAATTCTCTAGTGGCATGGTGTGTCCTGGGAAGAGTGGTCAGCATCAATTGGGGAGCCTGTGGAGAAGTGAGAAATTCAGCTTTTCTGTTAGTTTCAATGATTAATGATGAATATTAATAATGCTTAACTATTAGATATCTTCATAGCTCTGTAAGAATATACACTTCAGCAACTTCAAAATTAGCATTTTACCTATTTAATGGAAGCATAAACTGAGTAGAAAAGTGACTTTGAAAAATCAAGTCTGTGGACTCATTCCAGATTCCTTGGCCAGGCCCTGTACCGGAGTTGACATTTGGAGATAAAAGAAGCACAGCCCTAAGACTTTATTTTTTGGGGCTCCAAAATCACTGCAGATGGTGATTGCAGCCATGAAATTAAAAGACACTTACTCCTTGTAAGGAAAGTTATGACCAACCTAGACAGTATATTGAAAAGCAGAGACATTACTTTGTCAACAAAGGTCCGTCTAGTCAAGGCTATGGTTTTTCCAGTAGTCATGTATTGATGTGAGAGTTGGACTGTGAATAAAGCTGAGCACTGAAGAATTGATGCTTTTGAACTGTGGTGTTGGAGAAGACTCTTGAGAGTCCCTTGGACTGCAGAGAGATCCAACTAGTCCATCCTAAGGGAGATCAGTTCTGGGTGTTCATTGGAAGGACTGATGTTGAAGCTGAAACTCCAATACTTTGGCCACCTCATGCAAAGAGTTGACTCATTGGAAGAGACCCTGATGCTGGGAAGGATTGGGGGCAGGAGGAGAAGGGGAAAACAGAGGATGGAGATGGCTGGATGGCATCACTGACTCGATGGACATGAGTTTGGGTAGACTCCAGGAGTTGGTGATGGACAGGGAGCCCTGGCATGCTGCAGTTCATGGGGTCGCAAAGTCGGACACGACTGAGTGACTGAACTGAATCTCACCTGGTCTAAGAGGTTTCCGAGCATGAACCACCAACATGTAGGACATGTAAAGATTCCTCTTCCGTCTTCCCACACCTATCACTATTTTGCATTCATTTCCTTGGCATTTGTCCCTGAACAAATGCTGAACTGAATTGAGTTGGTCTAACCAACCAGATGTCCCCAACTTCCAGGATCTAATACCTGATGATCTGAGGAGGAACTGATGTAATAATAATAGAAATAAAGTGCACAGTAAATGTAACATGCTTGGACCATCCCAAACCATCCCCCTACCAGGTCCATGGAAAAAGTTTCTTCCATGAAACCACTCCCTGGTGCCAAAATGGTTGGGGGCCGCTGGTCTACATGACAGTAGGTTTTATATTCTCTCTCTCTCTCAGTTTCTTGTCTGCCTGTCCACCTAGACTAACAATCTTTGATGACTGGGACTGTATTGTGAATACCCAGTGGTGGTGGAAGTGATGGTGGTGCTGGTAGGGTGGTGATGGTGATGGTGTTGTGGTCATAAGGGTGGTGGCTCCTGTGCCCTGGCTGGCTGTCCTAACACTAATGCCCTGTGTGGGCCGGGCTGGTGGGATGGGTCGTGAGTGACCAAGGGGGAGGCTGGGGCTGGGTCCTCCCTTTTCCCCCAGGCCCAGTCCAGGCTGGCCTGCTGGGGGTCTTTGGGGTGAGGAAGAAGCCCAGGCCAGGGCTGGAGCAGCACAGGATTTACATGTGGAGGTAGTGATGGTGGTGGTGAGAGAGGTGGTGGTGTTGCAGATGATGATAGTGTTGTGTTGGTGGTGGAGATGATGGAGACGGTGATGGTATTGAGGATGGTGGTGAGGTTCGTGGTGGTGGTGAGGGTGATGTCGTGGAGGGTGATGTCATAGTAGGGTTGGTGGTGGGAGGTGCTGATGGTAGGGATGGTGGTGGCTGTGGTTTTGGTGGTTGTGTGAAACTGAAAGTCACTCAGTCATGTCGAACTCTTTGCGACCCCATGGGCTAGACGGTCCATGGAATTCTCCTGGCCAGAATATTGAAGTGGGTAACTGTTCCCTTCTCCAGGGGGATCTTCCTGACCCAGGAATCCAATCCAGGTCTCCCACATAGTGGGCAGATTCTTCACCAGCTGAGCTACCAGGGACTCCCTATGTGTGTAGTAAAAATTATGGGTCCTCTTATACTTGGCACTCATGTAAGCACTGTAGTTGTCAATCTGCCGCCTCTTCATAACAAGTTATGAGGTTGGAGTCACCACTAGGCTCCTTTGCCAGACGAGACAAAGAGCTGCACAGGTAGTGCATGCTAAAGTTGGATTTGAACCCTGATAGATTGGCTTCAGAAAAGAAAGAAAGTGAAGTCGCTCAGTCGTGTCCAACTCTTTGCCACCCCCTGGACTGTAGTCTACCAGCTTCCTCCGTCCACACTAAATCAGGGTTAGCCAAGTGTGATCCTAGGACCTCCGGCATAACATTGCCTGTGGAAATGCTGACTCATGGGCCCAGCCCATTTGATCAGCGTTACTGGGGATGGGCCAGCTAAGGGACATTCAAGGAGCCTGTCGTCCTCAAGCACATTAAAGTTTGAGAAGCACTACATTCAACTGTCACCCAGTCCTGCTCTCAGTTGCTGAGTCAGTCAGTCAGCGTATAACCCAGGCTCGCGTGTCTCCTCTGGCCTTAATCCTTCGAGTGACCTGTGTGCACCAGAGCATCAGGACTGTGGCCTCCTCCCTGGTGAGATGAGAGCTAATCCAAAGCGGAAGGGAGCAGGGAAAGGGGAAGAAGGGCAGATCCTTTTCTTTTCTCTACTGTGTGCTTGGCTCACCTGGGCATCTAGTTAAAACGCAGGTTCTGAGTCAGTGGGTCTGGGGATGAGGGGCTGAGACCCTGTATCTCTCACAAGATCCCTGGGATGCTGACACTACTGGCCTTTGGACCCACTTTGGAGTTGCAAAGGATTCTCATCCTTGGACTCTTGCATCAGCGGCACCTGAAGGACTGGCTGAACTCACCCCTAGGTTCCTATTCAGCTGGGTTGGGCCTGAAATCTTGCTTTTCTAACAAGCTCCCTGGCTGTTCCAGTGCTCCGGACCTGGAAACCGCACCTGGAACAGGCAAGGCCCGAAGCCAGCGGCTGCAGCTTTGGCGGCATGTTGGAATCACCTGAGGACCTTAAAAAACCACTGAGACCTGCACCCCACTCCAAGATGCTGAGTCACTGAGACGGAGCAGGGCCTGGGCATCAGGAATTTTCAGCCAAGGTTGAGAACCACTGCTGGAGCCAGTTTTTTTTTAACCCTAGTTGCCTGGGGAGGTGAGAATATGATACCATCTTAGCCCCTGGAGGGTTCTGATTCAGTGGCCAGGTGGAGCTGGGCACGGCTATGAACGATCATTTCTCTGGGCTTTTTCAGTGGTCATCAGGGCTGGGCACAGTTGCCCTGTAATGAGAGCTTGTGCCTGGCCCCTTGAGGCTCCTGTGCTGCTGGCCGTAGGTCCTGAGGACTGGCTTCACACTCCAAGCCTCATTCCTGTCCTTGGCGAGGTGAAGCACCTTGCAATCAGAGAGACTCCACTTCTGCTACTCCCCGCTGGACTGTGTGAACTCCTGGAATTTAGTTAACCTTCCTGAACTCTGCCTTCATCTATAAAGTAAGGGAAATAAATTATTTGCTCCAAGGAGTTGCTTGAGAAATAATGTTTGTAAGTGGCTTGTACAGCACCTGACACCCAAGAGTGCCCCTCAAGATCAGTAGCTGCGTTTTATTTATTTATTACTGATAAATCAAGTGCAGCGGCTCTGAAACATGAGGGGCAGGAGAATCACGGGGGGATTTTAGGATTCTGTGAGCTTCATTAGGTTCCAGGGCTTCTGGCACACAGCAGTTGGAAAACCACTGATGTTAGAATAATCTGGTGGTTGTTATTAGCTAGTAGCTAAGAAGGACTCACTGGTTGTCTCTGACTCTGTGAGCCCATGGACTGTAGCCTGGCCAGTCTCCTCTGTCCATGGGATTTTCTAGGCAAGAATACTGGCATGGGTTGCCATGTCCTTCTCCAAGGGGTCTTCCTGACCCAGGGACCAAATCCAGGTCTCCTGCATTTCAGGCAGATTCTTTACTGTCTGAGCCACCAGGGAAGCCCAAGAAGGACACCCAGATTTCTGGCCTGGGGGGCTGGTGGAGTATTCCCTGGGGTGAGGAACGTGAGAGAAGCACAAATGTAAGGATCGAAAGTGGGAGGCCCAGTTCTGGGCTGCTTATTATGAGACGTCTGTGGGTCAGCGGGAGGGTACGGATGGCACTTGGAGACATCATCTCAAACACGTGATGAGACAGTCCTGGGCTGTATTCCCACCGTCTCTAAGGAAGGGCTCTGGTTCTCCAGCAGTTAGAGATTCCTGTATTGCGCTGTGACATTGACAGCTGGTCGTGTGAGTGAGATCCATTTGCAACATCTGACAGGATGCTGTGTGCCAGGAACTGGCTCTGGGTCTTATTTATCGTCTGCTTTGGCCCTCAGGCAGCCCTTTGGCCATTGCTTCCCCTTTGCATTGTCCAACCCTTGCCTCACTTTCTCTGCCCTTTTCTCCCCTGACATCCCCTCTGAGGCTGCCTCTTGGAGGCCATGGTTAATGGTTTAATGTCTCAGATCAGGCCTGGTTACAGCTGTCCTTGGTAGGCTCTGGGCATGGACAGGCTCCTCTCAGCCTTGAGGGTTTTGTTTGGTTCCCTTGCCTAATGGTTAAAAAAAAAGTCAATTTAAAAATAAATCATATATACTCAGCATTGCAAATTATTGGATAAGTGCAAATCAAAACTACCATGAGGTCCCATCTCACACTGGTCAGAATGGCCATCATCAAAATGTCTACAATTAAATTCTGGAGAGGGTGTGGAGTAAAGGAAACCCTCCTACACTGTTGATGGGAGTATAAAGTGATGCTGCCACTATGAAGAACAGTATGGTGGTTCCTTAAAAAACTGAAACTAGAGTTAACATATTATCCAGCAATCCCACTTCTGGGTGTATATCTGGAGAAAACCATAATTCAAAAAGATACAAGCACCCCAAAGTTCATTGCAGCTCTGTTTACAATAGGCAAGACATGGAAACAACCTATACATTCATATATTGAATGGATAAAGATGTGGTCCTTATAAACAATGGAATACTACTCACCCCACAAAAAGAACGAAATATTGCCATAAAAAAGGATGAAATATTGCCATAAAAAAAGGATGAAATATTGCCATTTTCAGCAATGTGGAAGATTGTTAATTCTGAGTGAAGTTAGAGAAAGTGAAGTGAGTGAAAGTCGCTCAGTCGTGTCTGACTCTGTGACCCCATGGACTATACAGTCCATGAAATTCTCCCGGTCAGAATACTGGAGTGGGTAGTCTTTCCCTTCTCCAGGGGATCTTCCCAACCCAGGGATCGAACCCAGGTCTCTAGCATTGTAGGCAGATTCTTTACCAGCTGAGTCACAGGGGAAAGGCAGATGTTATATGGTCTCACTTATATGTGGACTCTAAAAAATAATATTCAATACAAATGAATTTATTTACAAAACAGAAATAGCCTCACAGACATAGAAACAAAAACCAGTAACTAAAGGGGAAAGGGTGGAGGGATACGTTAGTAGTATGGGATTAACAGATACACACTACTATATATAAAATAGATAAACAGCAAAAATTTATTGTATAGCACAGAGAACTATATTCAATATTTTGTAATAACCTGTATAAGATAAGAATCTGAAATATATATGTGTATGTATGTATATGTGAATCACTTTGCTATATACCTGAAACTAACCCAATATTGTAAATCAATTACACTTCAATATAAAAAAAAGAAAAAAATCATGTATATGTGTGTGCACACATACATACAGTTTCCCAGGGCTGCTGTAACAAAATACCACAAGCTGGGTGGCTTAAAACAGGTATTCTTTTCTCAAGTGGGTGTGAACTGCTGTCTCATTGTGGTTTTGAGTTTCATTAATGACTAGTGATGTTGAGCACATTTTCATCTGTCTATTGGCCGTTGGTATGTATCTTCTTTGGAAAAATATCTATTTAAATCCTTTGCCTATTTAAAAATGAGGTTGTTTGTCTCGATTGTTGAGTTGTAAGAGTTCTTTCTATATTCTGGATATAGGCCCTGTCGACTGAAAAAAGATGTACAACTTGAGAGTTGCGAGTTAAGTTTTATTTGGGGCAAAATGAGGACTGCAGCCCAGGGGGCAGCACCTCACATAGCTCTGAGAGACTGCTCCAAAGCGGCAGTGGGGGAAAGTCAATATATAAGGTTTTGGTGAAGAGGGAGTGCCATGAAGGACTCATTTTACAAAAAGATATTTTTGTTAGTCATGAGAATCTGATGTCACCATGAAGGGATTTAGTGCTTCTCTAGATAAGAGGAGATGCAAGGATGGAGATGGTAAGATCTATTCCTAAAAAGATCCAGCTGTCTAAAGACCTGTCTCACCAGATTCCCTGGAGCAGAGGGCCTCACTCCACCCTGAACTCCCTCGGGTTGTTGAAGGTCAGCAGCTGCAGCAGCGCGGGGTTCAGTCTCCGTAGAGGCAGAGGGCAAGCGCCTTTGTTGTTCAGTCGTTGGCAGTGCCCTTGGTAAGTGCCAGTTTGTAGTTGACAGCCCCTTATTGGATATATGGCGTGCAAATATTTTCTCCTGTGGATATTGTTTTCATTATCTTTATGCCGTCTGTATTAGTTTCCTGGGGCTGCCATAACAAATAACCACAAACTGGGTGGTGTGGTCCTAAAACAGCAGAAATCTATCCTTTCACAGTGCTGGAGACCAGAAGTCTGAAATCAGGTGTCAGCAGGGTCATGCTCCTTGTGAAGTTTCATCCTATCTCTTTCAAGTTTCTGGTGGCCCCACACATTCCTCGGCTTGTGGCCACATCACTCCAGTCTTCACCACTGTTTTCACATGGCCTTCTTCCCTGCATGCCTTTCTGGTGTCCTCTTCTCTTCTTCTAGACACCAGTTCCAGAATGATCTCATCTTAAGATCCTTAACTTATTATGTCTGCCCATACCCTATTTCCAAATAAGGTCACATTCTGAGGTTCCCGGTGGACATGAAGTTTTGAAGGACACTATTCAAACCACTGCAGTGTCTTTCAAATTTTAAAATTCTGCTCAAGTTCAGTTTATCTGTTTTTTTGCCATTTGTACTTTGCATATCTTATCTAAGAATTCATTGCCCAGTGCAAGGTCATGAAAATTTATTCCTGTGTCTCCTTCTAAGAGTTTTTTTTTTTTGTATATGACATGAAGTGGGTGTTCAGCTTCACTCTTTTGCTTGTGAATATCTAGTTGTCCCAGCACCATTAATTAAAATGGCTATTATTTCATTCAATTTATCTTTATATTCTTATCAAAAATCAAAATGATCCTAAATGTAAAGGTTTATATTTGAATTTCCAGTTCTATTCCATATATCTTTATGTCTGTCCTTATGCAAGTATCACATTATCTTGATCACTGTGGCTTTGTCGTGAGTTTTGAAATCAGGAAATTTGTGTCCTCAAACATTTTTTGTTGTTTTTTTTCAAGGTTGTTCATGTTGAAATGTGAATTTCAACATGAATTTCAGGACTAACTTCTTAAAGAAGTCAGCTGGGATTTTGATAGGAATTGTGTAGATCAGTAGGTAAATCTGATCTTAACTATATTAAGTCTTCTGATCTATGAACATAGGATACCTCTCCATTTATTAAGGTCATCTTTAATTTCTCTCCACAATATTTTATTTTCAGTCTTTTACTAAATCTGTTTTATTCTTTTTAAGTTATATATTTTTTTTACGTGTGCAATGTTATTTTATTTATTTATTCATTTATTTTAATTTTCTTTACTTTATTGTGTTGGTTTTGCCATACAATGACATGAAACCACCATGGGTATACATATGCTCCCCCTCCAGAACCCCCCTCCCTTCTCCCTCCCGATTCCCTCCCCCTGGGTCATCCCGGTGCACCAGCCCCGAGCATCAAACCTGGGCTGGCGATTGATTTCACATATGATAATTCACATGTTTCAATGCCATTCTCCCATATCATCCCACCCTTGCCCTCTTCCACAGAGTCCACGAGTCTGTTCTATACATCTGTGTTCCTTTTGCTGTCTCGCATGCAAGGGTTCTCCTTACCATCTTTCTAAATTCCATATATATGTGTTAGTATACTGTATTGTTGTTTTTCCTTCTGGCTTACTTCACTCTGGATAATAGACTCCAGTTCCGTAGTTGCTTTACAATATTGTGTTCAATATTCACATCAACATGGATCAGCCATAGGTATACATATGTACCTTCCCTCTTGAACCTCCCTCCCACCTCCCACTGATACAGCCACTATGGAGAACAGTATGGAGATTCCTTTAAACACTAGGAATAAAACTGCCATATGATCCATTTTATTCTTTTAAATATTATTTATTTTTAGAGGTTGTCCCCAAAATGAAATTCCCCACTGGAAGAGACTCCTCCAATTTGAGAAATGATTGTTTCTCTCCTTTGAGTGCTGTTTCTTCTGAAGATTTTCTTTCTAAGCTCAGCCAAGGAATTGAGGTCCAGACCCAGGCATCAGGAGGACTGCTCCATAAAGTCTTAGAAACTCAGGTTGGAAAGAATCTCAGGGACCCTGGCACCAAGCTCTGCTGAGCTATATTGAAGTTCTGAGTTGAACTGAGTCATTTTTGTCTTTATTTCTCTGTTCATCTATCCATCCATACATCCGTTCACCCTCCCGCCTCTTTAACCCCATCACCAGGGTATCCCACGTGGCACTCTGTGCTGAGGGATAGAGACTGAGATGATTTAGACCCAGTCCCTGCCCCCAGGAAGCTCATAGTTCGCAGGAAATGAGGAGGCAGTCTAGATGACAGCCTCAAAGACAAAGAGGCAGAGGTTAGGAGTGTTGGGGACAGAGAGAGGTCTGTTTATTTTAACGGAAATGACTGGAGCAGATAAAGCTGACGGTGAGGAGCCCTGGAGGGAGGTGACACTTCAGCAGCTGGGACAAAGGAGAGAGGTTTGAGAGAAGATGGGAATGAGAAGGGGTCCAAGGCCAGAGAAGAAGCAGGTGTTGATTTTGGGAGTGCAAGCTTGAGAGTACTGTCTGCTTCTCAGTTCAGCTTGCTCTGTCGCTTATAGAAAAATACCCTTTTCTTCTCTCTCCTGAACGGTCTGTGCTATTCATTCCTAGCTCATTTTGATTCAGTTGCAAACGGAATCATCTTCCAGTTTTATTCATGAATTGGTTATTACTGGTACATAGGAAAGAAAGCTGTTATTTTTGTCGGTTAGACCTATTCATCCACTTTGGGGGATTCTGAAAGTCCCATTAGTGTATTTAGCCCCGTTTGGATACTTAGTGCATTTCATCTACTTGGTGCCGTTGTCCCTTCTCTCCATCCTAACCTCTTCCCCTTCTCTTTGTCTCGGCCCAAACCTGCCCTACCCCACTCCATTTCCTAGTTCTTTCCCTCCCCACCGTTGACAACAACCTTTCACCTTGTCTTTCTGAGAATCCTCTTTGCTCACACAGCCTCCTTCCCCTGCCCCTAAATGGAAATACTTCCTTGGCTTATCCTGCTCATTACAGCTGTGATGCAAAGTGAGTGTCTAGACATGGGGCTTTTCCCCTGAGAAAAGGGATCACTCGATTTGTGACCAGCTTTTCACACAAAGAAATCTTGCCACGGCCTCTGCTGCTTGGCTTTATTTAATGAGTCCCTTTTCATTTCCATCTTTATGGATTATCTCCCTGTCTAATTTTTCCCTTAGAAGTGAAGCTACTAAGTGAAAGCAATCCGTATTTAAAATTTTTCACAGGAGTTGCCAAATGGCACTCTAGAAGAGTTGTGCCAATTTGTACCCACCAGGAGTGAATGGGACTAGCCATGTCCCAGGACCTTGCCAACAGTGCAGACCTTTGCCAGCGTGATAGGTGAGAATTCTCATGCCTGTTCTCATTTTTGGATTTCAGTGAGGCTGAGCATCTTGTCGCCTGTGTACTGGCCACGTGCGTTTCTTTTTGGAGAATCGCTTCTTCATTATTTATACTTAGTTCTCTGTTGGCATGCTGCTTAAAGCAGATTTGATTTGCAAAGCTTCATAACCTAAAGGGGATATTAACCCCTGCTCTCTAATATGTTACAATATTTTTTTCCCGTCTTGGACTCTGATGTTTTCACCCTGGGATGCTTTTCCCCACCAGAAGTTTAACCTTAGTGCCTTCTGTGGATGCTTAAGCTGTTGGCCTCCTCTAGTACTTGTTTTTAGGAGATTTCTTTGTTTTGTGGTTTCTTTTTAAAAAAATGAACAAAATGCATTTTTATTTTTATTTTTTAATTTTCTTTACTTTATTGTGTTGGTTTTGTCATACATTGACATGAAACCGCCATGGGTATACATATGCTTCCCCTCCAGAACCCCCCTCCCTCTTCCCTCCCGATTCCCTCTCCCTGGGTCATCCCAGTGCACCAGCCCCGAGCATCAACCCTGGGCTGGCGATTGATTTCACATATGATTATTAACATGTTTCAATGCCGTTCTCCCATATCATCCCACCCTTGCCCTCTTCCACAGAGTCCACGAGTCTGTTCTATACATCTGCGTTTCTTTTGCTGTCTCGCATGCAGGGTTCTCGTTACCATCTTTCTAAATTCCATATATATGCGTTAGTATACTGTATTGTTGTTTTTCCTTCTGGCTTACTTCACTCTGGATAATAGGCTCCAGTTCCTCCCACCTGAGTAGAACTGATTAAAATGAATTTTTTTTAATGCTGAATAATATTCCATTGTGTATATGTACCACAGCTTTCTTATCCATTCGTCAGTTGATGGGCATCTAGGTTGCTTCCATGTCCTGGCTATTGTAAACAATGCGGCGATGAACATCGGGGTACACGTGTCTCTTTCAATGCATTTTTAAATTGATGTATAGTTGATTTACAGTGTTTCAAGTGTGAAACAAAGTGATTCAGATATACACACACACACAGATCTATTCTTTCAGATTCTTTTCCATTATAGATTGTTACAAGATACTGAATATAGTTCCCTGTGCTATACAATAGGACCTTGCTGTTTATCTATTTTATACATAGTAGTGTATAAAATAAAGGGTAATTTGGGACATTCTGCAGACCTTCCCAGTGCTTGCATCACTCCAGTGTGCCCTGGGAACCACAAGAGCAGGACAGAGTCGGCAGAAAATACCTGTTAATCCCAAATTCCTAATTTATCCTTCTCCCTTCCACCTTTCCAATAAGTTTGTTTTCCAAGTCTGTAAGTCTGTTCCTGTTTTGTGAATAAGTTTGTTTGTATTAATTTTTTAGATTCCACATGTAAGTGATATCATACGATATTTGTCTTTCTCTGTCCAACTTACTTCACTTAGTATGATAATCTCTAGGTCCTTCCATGTTGCTGCAAATAACATTACTTCATTCTTTTTTATGGCTGAGTAGTACCCCACTGTGTATATGTATATATATATATATATATGTGCATATATATATACATATAAGATGTGGTATACATATATGGGTATGTATACCACATCTTCTTAATCCATTCATCTGTTAGTGAAGCTTTGTTTTTATCTTAATATGTAATCCACATGAAAGTTGTTTTACTATAAGGATCTAGATAGATATCCAGTTTTATTTGTTCCCGAATAGCTTGTCCTCTATCCCAGTCCAATGGTAGGGCGTGAGCTGTTCTCTCTCTCCCCATTTATGTGGGTTAAGTTCCTGTGTCTGTCCTTGGATCTGATTTTTGAACTTTCTCTCCCATCTCACTGATCTGTTGATCAGCCCATGTGGTATCCCTCAGGAAAGAGGCACAAACTCCCAGCTTGAAGTTTTCAAAGCAGGTTTTCCATTCCTTCCAAAAAGATAGATTTCCTGCCTGAGGATGACAACTCTGTGGGTGTATGTGTAAAAGTTCTCAGTCGTGTCTGACTCTTTGCGACCCCATGGACTGTAGCCCGCCAGGCTCCTCTGTCCATGAAATGCTCCAGGCAAGATTACTGAAGTGGGTTGCCATTCCTTTCTCCAGGGGATCTTCCTGACCCAGGGATCAAACCCAGGTCTCCTGAACTGCAGGTAGATTCTTTACTGATTGAGCCAATCTGAAGGAGTCCAGAAAACCCTGTGCAGGTGATCACCCCTACACCTCTGACCCTTTGGAATGTTCTCATACCTTTTTTCTGCCTAATCATATCTCACCAGTGGCTCCAAAACTAAATTTTTATTTGACTTACAGACATTGACTTGCCACCTCCTCTGCCAGGCCCAGTACTGGGTTAGCCACATGAGTTAAGCAAAGGCTTCAGAAGCCATGACCCCTGCATACTTTCTTCATCCAGCACGAAGCCTCTGTGTACCTGTGTTTGCTCGCAGCACCTCTGACATTTCCTACCTGGCAGCAGGTGGGCAGGCAGACACCACCATCCCACTGCTGTCTCTGTGCTGGAAGGTTCTTGGCTTTCAAGTGCTTCGTGTTTGAGGTTGTGAGAAGCTGGCAAGTGCCTGGGAGAAGCCGGGATGTCTGGAGCACTCCCTCTGTGCTACCCTTATCTGTCCACAGTCGTGACAGCATCCCTGGGAGGTGCTCCACCCTCATCATCCTTACTTTCCAGGTTGCGGGATGGAGATAGTGAAGCGAGGGCAGAGGAGCCCGGCCAGTTTCCCCCACAGAGGAAGGGGCGGAGTCAGCCTACAACTGGGGCCCTACCTCGTAGTGCTGTTCTCTGTTGCCGTAGCCCTGGAAACGTGGCCCAAATCACTTCTGAAGCTGTCGAAGCTTAGTTAGCTCTTGTTCTTTGGGGTGAAAGAAGGTGTTAGTCGCTCGCTAATAGAAAATGTTAGTGTCTGACTCTGCAACCCATGGACTGCAGCCCACCAGCTCCTCTGTCCATGGGATTTTCCATGCAAGGATACTGGAGTGGTTTGCCGTTTCCTTCTCTGGGGGATCTTCCCGACGCAGGGATCAAACCTGGGTCTCCTGAATGGCAGGCAGATTCTTTACCAAATGAGCATTGTTCTTTGTGGGAATAAAATGCTCCATAGAAGAGAGGCTGGGCCAACCTGGTGCTGTTGCCTTTGAGTGAGGACATCCCGGGAGTGGATTCCCTCAGCAGAAGCACTGTGGGAGGCCCCATGCTGGGTACTTTACAGAAAGGCGGCTCTAACTGCACAGGGAAAGGGGACAGTGTAGCCAGTGAGCCCCAGTTTATGCACGAGGAGGTGGCGTGTCCAGGGCAGCCCAGGGGAACAGTGTGGCATTCTGGTCCGAGATCCTGGCCCTTCACTGCTCTGACAGTTTGGACCACTGGCTCATAAAAAGGTCTAGATAATGGTAGATTTTAGTCAAAAGAAGGCACGTGTTACAATGGAAAGTAGGTGCAAAAGATTCATCTTTAAGTTTGAGATGGTCTACACATCTGTATCTTTCTAAATGTCACGAATTGCCTGGTATAGAAATTGCTGCTTTCAGAGAATTTTCAAATGAACCTCCTTTGGTTCTCAGAACGACCCTGTGCAGTGGGCCAGATTCACATCCCCATCGCTCTTTTTGCACATAAGCGTAACCAGCCTAGGGCATCCGGCTCTCTTCTAACCACGGGACCAGTTACAGCACATGCAGGGCTATAGAACATTGGCCAAGGGGTGTCAGTTCTCCGAGTGCCGAGAAGGCACGAGAGGACCAGTAGCTGTTGCGGATGGACTGCGTGCCGGGATGAACCTCCAGGGAGTGGTGGGGCTTGGATGAACACAAATATGCACCAGAACCATCCTCTGGCACATACTGCAGCCTCCAGGGATGTAGAGAAACTTTCCAAATGATGCTGTCAGAAGTTTCCCAGGTGAAGACAGGTGAGAGCCTGTCATTCACATCAGATTGTGGGTTTGCACCTCAGCAGCGAAGGGTTAGATGACCAGGACTGCTGGGGCCTCCTGCAGCCAAAAGCTCAGGACAGATGGCATTGGGTTAATTTTTGCAAATCATAAGAAAGAGAACGCACAGCAATCTGTTAGCCGTGTTGGCATCTGACTTGAATTTTTTAAAAATCAGAATGATGTACTGAGTTCCTGTATTTGAACAAATCTAAGATGACACCAGTTGAGAGGTTTTTTATTGTTTTTTGTACCACTAAGGAAAGGGAAGAATGCTGCCAGCTAAACCACGACAGGGCTAGGTTGTAAGACACTTCCGTGTCCAAAGTGAGAGAGCATGCAGCTCAGAAGCAAGGCACACGGCAGTGTTCGTGTGCTCACGTGCTGGCGGATTGTGTCAGAGGGCTGACTTTGTGCTGGGTACAGTAGGGTGAAATTACGTGCACAGGCCCGGCTCCTCTGAGGCACACAGACTGGTCAGATACTTAGGTCTGCCAACAGCTCATGGCAGAATCGTTTCTTGATTGATGGGTTCATTCAGTCACCAAAGATTTGGTGAGCATCTGCTATGTGCCAGACACTGTTCTAGGCACTGGAGACCCTGAGGTGAACAAAACTGTTCATGGAGCTGACCCTTCCCATGGCAGTCAATATTCATCTCCAACGTGGTTCTCAAACATTACCGCGTGGAAAAGTCTGCACGCAAAGATTCGGATTGCCAGGCTCCACTTCCAGACATGGCCTGTTAGGAGGTCCAGGATGTGTGTGCACGCGGTCGTGTCTGACTCTGTGCGACCCCATGGACTGTAGCTTGCCAGGCTCCTGGGTCCAGGGGATTTTCCAGGCAAAAATATGCTGGAGGAGGTTGCCATTTCCTTCTCCAAGGGATCTTCCCGACCCAGAGATCGAACTCAACATCTCTTGCATCTCTTGCATTGGCAGGCAAGTTCTTTACCACTGAGCCACCTGGGTGGACCCTCAGGTCCAGGAGGGACCCAGGAATCTGCATTTTCAGAGGTGCCCTGGGAGATCCAGGGACAGAAGGACTTCAAACCAAGATGTGGGAAATAGAGTTTGTAACTCTATTAGCACATTAAGGACTTCATAGCAGCCCACTGCATAAATGATCCACAGTAGTTTAGGGTATTTGCTAATATTTGGATGTTTGGCAGATACTTAGTTGTTTCTTGTTTTTTCTTCTGTGAACAACATATCTGTGAATGTCCTTGCAGCCAAATCCCCCATAGTTTCTTTAGGATAAATTAGGTATTTGGATTGACTTTCTAAGGGTGAGGTATGGGTCTGCTGTAGTTCTCCCAGCTGCCATATCTAGCCTGACTGCCTGGCTTCCTTTCCCACTTGTTAGCTGGGCACTTCTGTGCCACTTCCCAAATCTTCCCATGATTTTCACATCCCTAAAACAGGACAATGATAGTAGCTACATTTTAGGACTATTGTAAGGAGTTGATGTAGGTGCTTAGAGCAGGACTGATAAATGGAAAGGCGATGTTATGTGCGCATGAGCTATGGTGGCGGTGGTACCACTTTGGAGTGAGGGAGGGTCTTGCTTTCTCTGCCTCTGTCTGGGCACAGCAGTGACTCTCGAAGGAAGCTCTGGATGCCAGCAGCCAAGCAGCTATGATTTTATGCTGGAGACTCACTTTGTCATCATAGATCCAATTTCACTCTGTCTCCCACATTGTCACCAGAAATTTCCTACCACGTTGGTCTAGATGTGTTTCTCTGCTCACAGATCTTCCCTGACTTCCCACCCTGCATAAGGATGAACTGTAAATTCCTTCCACACTGGACAAGGATAGAAGGCCCTTTAGAACTTGGCCCTAGCCCCAAAGAACACCCTCACCCTACCCCGTCCCGTATACTCTGTGCTGTTCTGTAGAGGAAGAGACTCTCTGAGGGGAAACTTCCTGTGGGAGGTGATGACTGAACCTGGCCATCATTCCTGGGCCTTTGAGGAATGAATAGGAGTTTTCCAGGTGGAGAAAGGAAGAAGGGCCCTCCTGGCTGCTGAACCAGCACATACAAAGGTGTAGCTGAATGTTTAGGGTGATGCGGCCAGGTGTAGGGTGTTGGGATGGGGCTGGATAATCAGTATATTGAGAAGGTTGCAGCTGTGAGCTGGATCGGAAGGAGCTCCAGTTCCTGGGTTGCAGAGTTGGGGCATGGTTCCTACACGCAGTGGACCCGCCATGCCAGGGCCCTTGAAATCATGCTAAGTTTCCTTGCCTACCTTTTCGTTAGTGTCTTCTAAGCTGCGCTTCCCCTCTCCGTTCATCTTCTATTTCTAGTATTTAAAGGGCTGTAAACATCTGACAAACTCCTTGCGCAGTTGCTAGGGACACAGAAGGCTTCCCTTCAATTATTTAGCTCATCGCGAAACTGGGGCTTTGGAAGGCGACCAGTCTCTCTTTGCGCTCTTTGTGGTAAATCCCTTCTGGGAATGCAGATGCGACATCTTGGAGGGCTTTTCTAGCAAAAGGTTTATGCTGTGAAAGCGACCGAGTTATTAAAAGAACTTTGTGGGCTAAAAACATGCAAGCAGAGAGTGGAGACTTAGGAGCAGCTTCCCCGAACGCAGCCTCGGCACTTCTCCCTGATTTGCTTCTCTTCCTCACCCACCTGGTTTCCTGCCTGGCTCTGCATCTGCCCCCCTCTGCCTCCAGGGTGGCCATCTCTCTGAATGCAGCATTTATCAGCTCTGGGGAATGCCAGCTGCTGCCTCCCGCCAGGGGTGGTGGATGTTGGTCACATCGGTCAGAGATGGAAAAGAGATGGCCATGGATTGTCCCTTGCGTTGAGCAGCCAGTATTTAGCAAGCACTTGCTGTGACCTAGCATGCATACATGCTGTGGCGCTAGTGGTAGAGAATCCATCTGCCAATGCAGGAGATGCAAGAGACTTGGATTCCATCCTGCATTGGAAAGATCCCCCGGAGGATGAAATGGCAACCCACTCCAGCATTTTTGCCTGGGAAATCCCATGGACAGAGGAGACTGGTGGCCCCTAGTCCATGGGGTTGCAAAGAGTCGAACATGACTGAGTAACTGAGCATGCATGCATGCATTCTGTATACAGGACATGAGGCCAGACAAGGTGACAAGGGATGGAATCCAGACTTTCAGAGCTAAAGAGGCCTCGGGAGGAAGTGATCATTTCATTGAGTATTTCTCAGTGGGGCACACATTGGCTCTGTAGGTATGCGAGAAGATTTTAGGTAGCACTTGGATATTATTTTAAAGATTTTTTTTGGTGTGGACCATTTTTAAAGTCTTTATTGAATTTGTTACCGTATTGCTTCTGCTTTTTGTTTTTGTTGGGGATCTTAGCTCCCCAAACAGGGATTGAACCTGCACCCCCTGAACTGGAAGGTGACATCTTAACCACCTGGCTGCCAGGGAGGTCCTGACATTTTATTTTAGTAAGAATTATTTTTGTGTGCATTTGAGAAAATATACTTAGTCCATCAAGCTTGTGATTTCGTGGATATTATTGCTTAGAATCAAGCTGACGCAGTGTTATGTTTTTAAAACGTCAGTCATTTTCAAGAAAAATATTAAGCAGTTAAAGGGAAGTTGCAGAGGGGCATGAGGGAATTTTGGCAGAGGTTCCCCCAAATATTCTCTATCTCAATTGCAAAAGCCCTCTGAGGTATCCACTTGAAGTTGATTTTTAAAAAGTAGTACACGTTGTGTGTGTTTTATATAAAAATTACAGCAGCTGCAACTGGATGACTTGAAACAATGTCAAGCCCAAGCGTTCATTTTTCAAAGGATGAAATTGAGGCCGAGAGAGAGGCGATTCATGGTTCAAGGTCACACAGCGCTTTGAGGGAAGTGTAAGTTGCTCAGTCGTGTCTGACTCTTTGTGGCCTCATAAACTGTAGCCCGCCAGGCTCCTCTGTCTGTGGAATTCTCCAGGCAAGAATACCGGAGTGGGTTGCCATCTCCAGGGGATCTTCCCAATCTAGGGATCGAACCTGGGTCTCCCTGCCTTGCAGGCAGATTCTTTACTGTCTGAGCCGCCAGAGGCCTATGAGGGAAGAATGGGAATCAAAACCCAGGGCTGATGGCGTTCAGCTCAGAGGCTCCATTTCTCACCCCAGATCCACCCTGCCTCCAAGGCCTGTGTTAACAGGAGGCTGGAGTGCAGCAAGGGCCGGAGTGGAGGCTGCCCTGCTGGGAGAATCTGAGCTGGGGATGTGGAGCAGGTGTCTGGGCCAGGTGCACAGCTTTCTGGGTGGGGCTCGGGTTTGAGACCTGGTGGCTGGATTTGCCTGCTCATTTGTCAAGGAGGGCGGGAGTGGTGGATGTGCCTGGGTGTGGCTGGTTACAGCAAAACAGATAGTCCTCAGAAGAGCAGGTCGGTGGTGTGGGTTATTACAGTTGCTTAGGAATATCCACTTCTTGGAGAAGATTCTGAAGACATCCCCATGGCAAGAGTGAAAGTCAAAGAACCAGAGTTTAGATTAACTTGGAGTTAAAGCTTCACGTAAACACTGTCAGGTCTCAGATGTTATGGCTCTCTCTTGTTGACCTCCTCCATTTTGAGGTCTGACCTAGCTCGTGTTATCTTTTCATTCATGGCACACAGAGCAGCTGCGAGATTCCTCGCAGGTTGGAGGGAGGGTGGGTGCAGGGGTGGGTGCGCTGATAGCAGAGGCTCCAGGCTCAGGTAATGAAGCTTTCACCAAAGAGGATGAACGTCAGGCTTGGATAAGTTGTGTGTGTACTTGGTCACTCAGTTGTGTCTGATGCTGTGCGACCCCATGAACTGTAATCTGCAAGGCTCCTCTGTTTGTGGGATTCTCCCGGCAAGAATACTGGAATAGGTTGCCATTTCTTCCTAGGGTATCTTCCCAAACCAGGGATTGAACCTGTGGCTCTCGTGTCTCCTGCATTGCAAGCAGATTCTTTACCCTCTGAGCCATCAGCCTTAGGATAGGTCATTCAAGTAGCTGTGGGGTGTCATGGCCAGAATTCAAAGAAATTTGACTTTTTTGCTGCCCTTTAGGGCACTGTCTGTTGGTGAGGCGGTTCTATTCCAGGTAGAATGATTGGTCTTATTCTTCCTTCCTCCTTCCCTCCCTTGCTCTCTAAAGTGGTTTGTGGTGTATCAGCAAGAGTGGTGAGGACTATAACAGGTACCATGTCATCACATTAATGTCAGCTCATGTTTGTGAGGGTGTATCAGGCACCCAGCACTGTGTTAAGCTTTTAGTTATATTATTCCATTTCTCACAACAGCAGCGAGAGTTGGGTATGGTTATTTAAGAATCCCATCTTCCAGGTGTGGGTCCCCTTGAGCTCGCCAGAGGACCACCTGCTTCAGGTGGCAAACTGGCTGTCTTCTGTCTGGAGACACAACTGCCCCGCTAAAACAGAGGAACACGAGACTGGGGTGTAGACAAACAGGAACCTGTCACTGTTCCCTAACCATTGCAGTCTAGGAAGCTGATTTTAGAGACTGGCATCTTCAAAGATGCTTTGCAACGATTTTGCTTCTCAACAGTAGCATCAGGGCCATTTTCTGGGGCCCAGATGGAGCCTGTCGGGTTTCAGGGAGGAAGCCAGGCAGACACTGATCCAGGCGCTGCCGACTCCCTGGGCTATTTATCACCGGAGAGAGGCCATTTCGGGGAACGCTGCTCAGAAGCCAGGAGGAGATGCATGTGTCTATTCCTGGACACGGAAACCACTCAGTTCAGCAAGCGGGGCCATGTCCCTACTGGTCAGGCACTGGGCAGGGCCCTGGAGATGCAGAGGTGGATGAGCACACG
Organism: Antilocapra americana; assembly: GCA_007570785.1. Classification (NCBI taxonomy): domain Eukaryota; kingdom Metazoa; phylum Chordata; class Mammalia; order Artiodactyla; family Antilocapridae; genus Antilocapra; species Antilocapra americana. The sequence continues at coordinate 4,255,187 of ML660770.1, read as the reverse complement.
CTGCCCTTGAAGTACAGGGCACGACAGTCAAGGTTTAGGTGGACCAAACCCTGATGAGTGGATGCAGCTTTCCAGCCCGTGATCTTGGGCGGGTTACTTCATTCCTCTGGGTCACAGTTTCCCCTTCTCTGAAACGGGGGTGGGGTGGGGAGAATGAGAGCATCTCTTTCAAAGAATTATGGTAATCACTGAGCAGTAGCAGGAGCCTGCTCTTGGGAGCTGCGCCTCTCTCTCTCTTCAGAATATTCTGTGCTGTAGAAGCAGGGTGGGGGACCCTCGCCATGTCACTCACCTTTTTACCTCCAGAGCTTGGCATACAGTAAACGTTGTGGTGTGTTTATTGAAAGAATGAATGTGATTATGGCCTTGGAGAGTTTGGCATTTAGTCAAGTGGAGTCCTGGGAAGACAGGGTGTGTTTGGGACAAGGAGGGTTCTGAATGGAGGGGGCAGAGGTGCAGGGGTTGGGAGACCCGAGGCCTGGGCAGAGGGTGAGGAGAGTGGCCTGGCTGGAGAACAGGTTTCTGTAGGGAGAGTTGGGAGTGGAGTGGGAGAGATCAGCTGGGCTGCCCTGCAGTTCTTGACCACCAGCTGGATACTCTCTGAGGTTCTGAGTCGGTCTTTCGAGCCTGGGGAAGAGATGTTTGGGCTTTCTGGGTGACTCAGTGGTAAAGAGGCCACCTGTCAATGTAGGAGACACCGGTCAGAGTCTTGGATCCAGAAGATCTCCTGGGGAAGAGACAGGCTACCCACTCCAGTATTCTTGCCTGGAGAATTCCATGGACAGAGGAGCCTGGCAGGTTACAGCTCACGGGGTCACAAAGAGTCGGATACAACTGAGCAACTAACACACACACACACACACACACACACACACATCCACAAGGGATGTTTGGACTCCCCAGGTGGCTCAGTGGTAAAGAATCCACCTGTCAGTGTGGGAGATGTGAGTTTGATCCCTGGGTTAGGAAGATCCCCTGGAGAAGGAAGTAGCAACCCACTCCAGTATTTTTGCCTGGGAAATCCCATGGATAGAGGAGCCTGGCATGCGACAGTCCACAGGGTCAGACACGATTTAGTGACTGAACAGCAACAACAACTAGAGATGTGTATCCTCATCTTCTCCAGCCTGGTGGCAAATGGAGGCCTGCCTCAGGCTGCTTGGGAGCTTAGAGGAACAGCCCCACCCTGTTCCACCAGCTTACAGCCTGGTCAGGAGAAAAAGACCCCACAGGTAGAAAGAGAACTTGATATCATTTGGCTTTGTGAGCAGATATATAAATATTGAATTTTAAATTAAGTGATTTTTTTTTGCCATATTGTTTTAATTTGGAGGAGAGATGAAATGAACTTTCCTTCCATCCTCAGCACATATGGCACAAACAGTGTTTCACAGTCAGTTCTAGTTTCAGATCCTGGACTCAGCGTTTCTTACCTGGGTGGCCTTGGGCCATGTCACAGTTTCACGGAAACTCTCTTCTCCCATCTGTAAAATCTAAGAGTCATTCTGTGAACAGAAGACTTGAGGGTCACGTGGGATGGCCTCACAGAGCCGGGCCTGGACGAGGTGCCCGTCCAGTGCTGGTCCTTTCCTTCTGGGAAAGAAAAGCTGCAAAGATACCATGTGTTGGGGAGAGGGTGGGATGGTAAATTAATTTTGTTTTCTTTTCTGAACCCTTCAGTTCTTTTTCTTCGATTAGCATGATTTTGCTTTTATAATTAAGAATATGACTTACAAAGAAAAGCCCCAACAAGCAATCTGCTCCGTTGGGTCTTTGCCTCTGCAGACTGGCCCTGTTCCCAGTGGTGGCAGGTGTGGGACTCGGGAGGCCCCATGCCCATGGTGCCGCTCCAAAGCTTTGAGACTTCCCAGGCAGCCAGAGGAAGGGAGACACTTGGTTGGACCCTGGTACCTTTGCAAATCTTCCCTACTGGCTCAGTGGTAAAGAATCTGCCTGCAGTGCAGGAGGCTTGAACCCTGGGTCAGGAAGATCCCCTGGAGGAGGAAATGGCAACCCATTCCAGTATTCTTGCCTGGAAAATCCCATGGACAGAGGAGCTTGGGGGGGCTGGAGTCCATGGGGTTGCAAAGAGTTGGGCACGACTGAGTGAATGATCATGCACGCATCTTTGCAAAACCCTGTGTTCACATGCCTTTCCTGCAGTCCAGGAGCTGCAGCCTGAAAACCCTTATTTGCTTAGGAAGAAACAAATGCAGAGTGACGCCACTCTTCTGCTCCGGAAAAATCTGCTGGGCGTGAGCCAGTACTGGGGACAGTAAGTTAGTCGGCTGCATGGAGCATCTCATCAGGAAACACACCAGCCCTGATACACCGCGGCCATCACGTCATCCCACACCACTCCAGCCTGCATTCAACTTGGAATATGCCATAGAGTTCACTTAGCATGTACGTGTCACCCAACCTGCAGCAGTTCCAGAAAGCCGTTCTGAGATGGAAATCCTGCCTGACCGTCTTGCTGTCACTCACTGTTTTCTGAGCTCCTCCTCTGCCCACACGCACTGTGATCGATCCTGGAGCACAGAGCTGACCTGACCAGGTCCTAGCACCCAACGAGTGGAGGTTCAGAGGAGGTCAGCTCTGCCAGGGCAGGGATTTCTGTCTGTTTCATGATGTCAGTGCTGAGAACCTCGTCCTTCAGAGTAGAGACTCAATAATTCTTTGTTGACCAGGCGAATAATAATTACGTGGGAACAAGCAGTAGCTGACCCCAGCTTGGCCAGAGCGGTCCTGTCAGAAGGAAGTGCAAGAGCTGGGGGTGCCCTGAAGCAGATTATGGAAGCTTCTAGGAAGGAGACTTGTGAGCTGAAGAGAAGATAGTGTCCAGACTGAGAATAGGACCCCTGGTCAGAGGGAGGCACGGAGGCAGAAGCCACGCCCGGTGGGACCTAGGAGCTTTGGGGTGAACTGCGAGGAGAGGGGTAGGCATTTGGAGAGCTGACCACGTGGCATCGGAGGAAGTGGAAGCAGGTGGGTACACCTTTGGCTGTTGGGGTTAGGCTGGACCCCAAACCTGTGAAGCCATCTAGGCAGCGGGATGCCGCGATGGGAACCTGGAGGACAGTTGGGGTCCGCACAGCCTGGGGACAGACTAGACCCTCGTTCAGAGACCAGCCTTCCTCAGCTGTCAGCTCTCCGTGGTGTTGCCCAGACATTCTTTCGTGTTTCTGGGACCGGCGCAAATATACCCTCTGTGGACAGCCAGTCCGTGTTTCTCTGTGATTTACTGATGTGTACTTTAAAAAAAAAAACAACTCGAAATTCGGCCCCTTCAGTAAATGAGTTTTAAGAGTTGATCCTTTCAGAATCCCTACACCATTCTTTAAGTGAAGTGTCATTTTCTCCCATCACCTCTAGGTTATGTTGGGAAGAACTCAGACCAGGGTTCAGATCCTGCTCCCGTGATGTGCTGGCTGTGTGACCTGGGTTGGTGGGGTGGGGGGCATTGCTGACCTTGCTGCGGTTCAGTGTCCTGAGCTGTGAGATTCGGGAGGTGGCAGCTGAGGTGATACTCGTAAGGGATTATGCGTGGAGCATGTCCACCATAAGCCCTGCCCATAAGAGATGATACATCTGATCCGATGGAGTCAGTGCTCAGTGCTGTCTGTATTGATCAGACTTTTCTAATTAAAGTTGGCTTCAGGGAAGAGGTTACCCAGCAACTGAAGGTCATTTCCTTCACAGGTACTGGACTGCCATGTGCACAGAGGGCGACTGGGTCTAGTGGGCAGGGCCAGGCTTTGGCATGAATCAGTCCTGTGTTTGAATCCCTGTGTCCACATATGAGCTGTGTGATGTCTCTGGGCCTGAGTTTCTAGTTTCCTAGCCTAGGAACTGGGCATAGTGATAATTTCCACCTCATGAGTGTCGGGGCAGAGATGACAAGTCCAAAGCTGAAAACTGGATGGGAGTCTTCTGATTCCTGGCCTTGCAATCTCCACCTTATTTACCTGGACTGGGTTTTCGAGATAACAACTGTGTGTCTTTTAGACATTCCATTTACACTAATGCTTAAAAGCCAAGAGTGACTGCTTACAATAAGCACACATTTGTTAGGTAAGTTTTTACAAGTTACAAGGTGCCAAATGTGTGCCTAAGTTGAACTTGTCCAAGCTCCCTCCCTACCTGAATTCTAGGTATTGCATCTGGGAGGAAGCATACTTGCTGCCCTGGGGCAGCCTGTGTCTTTCAGGTGGAGTCAAGTGGGGCTTCCCTTGTGGCTCAGTTGGTAAAGAATCTACCTGCAATGTAGGAGACTTGGGTTAGATCCCTGGGTTGGGAAGATCCCATGGAGAAGGGAAAGGCTACCCACTCCAGTATCCTGGCCTGGAGATTCCATGGACTGTACAGTCCATGGGGTCACAAAGAGTTGGACATGACTGAGTGATTTTCACTTTCACTTTTTCACTTTCAAGTGCAAGAAGACCCTGGAGAAGCCTCCACTTCTGTGGATGTCCGGAGTAGAGCCTCAACCCTGGCACCCAGGTTGCACGTTGGAATCTCCTTGGAAGCTTAGAAAAATGCCCATGTCTGTGCCCTACCCAGACAGTCAGTCAGTTCAGTCGCTCAGTCGTGTCCGACTCTTTGAGACCCCATGGACTGCAATACGCCAGGCTTCCCTGTCCATCACCAACTCCCAGAACTTGCTCAAACTCATGTCCATTGTGTCCGTGATGCCATCCAACCATCTCATCCTCTGATGTCCCCTTCTCCTTCTGCCTTCAATCTTTCCCAGCATCAGGTTCTTTTCCAAGATCAGTTCAATCAGATTCTTTCTGGTGGGGCCCAGGAATGGGTATTTTTGAGTCCCGGGAGATTCTGATATGCCAGGGGCTCTGTGTGGGAACCACTGGGGCATGAGAGTTGTGGAGGTCCAGCAGAGGGACAAGACATGAGCTTCCGAGTCAAACTGCCTAGTGCCTCCTCTCCAGCTGTGTGACTTTGGGCAGGTCCCGTCACCTCTCTGACCCTCAGGTTCCTCATCAGTCAATTGAGGAAACCACCATTTGCAGGGGTGTGAGAGTGGAAGGAGATTCTGCACGGGAAGAGCCTGGCTTCGTGCCCGGGATGCAGCAGGCACTCGCGCTGTCATGGCTGCTTTTGTGATTAACTGTTAGCATTTGTGCCAGTCCAGTGGGATGCACAGATGCACCTGAGTCTTCTGGACAGTAACTGTTTTCTTAATTGTGTTTTCTCATGGTTCATGGCTAACATGTAGAAATGCAATTAATTGTTGTATACTAATCCTATATCCTGCCACCTTGCTGAACTTGTGTGTTAGTTCTAAGAGTTTTGTGGGGAGGTCTTTTTGTAGATTCCTTAGGATTTTCTATACAGAAGTTCATGTCATTTGCAAGTAGGGGTAGTTTTAATTTTTTTTTCCAATATGGATGCCTTTTATTTCTTTCTTCTGGCCTTATTGCCCTGGATAAATCTCTAGTACAGTGTTAAATAGAAGTGATGAGAATAGACATCCTTGACTTGTCCTTGAACTTAGAGGCAAAGCTTTTAGTCTTTCACCATGAGTGTAATTTAGACTGTGGGTTTGGGGTATGGTAGATGCTTTTTATTTGGTTGAGGAAGTTCCCTTCTGTTCTCGGCTTGTTGAGTGTTTTAATCATGACAGGGTGATAGATTGGGCCACATGCCTTTTATGCATTGAGATGGTCATGAGGATTTTGTCCTCTATTCTATTAATATAGTTATTAAATTTGGATGTTACACCAACTTTGCTTTCTTGGGATTAATCTCACTTAGTCATGGTATATAATTTTTATACGTTGCTGGGTTTATTTTTCTAATATTTTGTTGAAATTTTTTGCATCTATATTTATAAGGGATATTAATTTCTTGTAATGTTTTCTTGTGGGGTTTCCCTGGTGGCTCAGACAGGAATTTGCCCAAAATGTGGAAGACTCAGGTTTGATCCCTGGGTCAGGAAGATCCCCTGGAGAAGGGAATGGCTTGTTTTCTTATAATGTTTTTGCCTGGTTTTGGTATCAGGGTAATGCTGTCCTCATATAATGAATTGGAAACCATTCATTCCTCTTCTACCTTTTGGAAGAACTTAGTATTGGAGTAGGAAATGGCAACCTACCCCAGTATTCTTGCCTGGAAGATCTGGAAAATCCTATGGACAGAGGAGCCTGGCAGGCTCAGTCCATCTGATCGCATTTCTTCAGTATTGGGTAGAATTCACCCATGAAGCCATCTAGGCCCGGACTTGCTTTGTATCTGGGTGTAAAGCATGTTTAATATATAATAGTTTTCATCTTTATCATGGCATTACAGTTTTCCCTGAATTGGAAAGGAATGCCTAACATGACTAGGGCTTTTTTGTTGTTTAGTTGCTTAATCGTGTCCGACTCTTTGCGACCCTACGGACTGTAGCCTGCCAGACTTCTCTGTCTAGAGCTTTAAAGGATAATTTACATCAGATTTTCACCCTTTCACACTTCCCTGATAGCTCAGATGGTAAAGAATCTGCCTGTAATGCAAGAGACCTGTGTTTGATTTCTGGGTCGGAAAGATCCCCTGGAGAAGGAAATGGCTCCCCACTCCAGTATTCTTGCTGGGAGAATCCCATGGCAGGCTACAGACCATGGGATCACAAAGAGATGCAACTGAGTGACTGAGCACGCACACATGCATTATAAAAATGCTTAGGCAGAAGTAGTGGATTTTTTGCCCAAATCAGACCTTTGCTGATGTCATGATAAAGCCCCTTCCTCAACCAGAATTGAAAGAGACATGTGTACCCCAATGTTCATCGAAACACTGTTTACAGTATCTGGGACATGGAAGCAACCTTGATGTCTATTGGCAGATGAATGGATAAGAAAGCGGTGGTACATATACACAATGGAATATTACTCAGCTATTAAAAATAATGCACTTGAATCAGTTCTAATGATGTAGATGAAACTGGAGCCTATTATACAGAGCGAAGTAAGTCAGAAGGAAAAACACCAATACAGTATATTAACGCATATATATATGGAATTTAGAAAGATGGTAACGATGACCCTATATAAAAGTGAGTAAAGTGAAGTCGCTCAGTCATGTCCAACTCTTTGCGACCCAGTGGACTGTAGCCTACCAGGCTCCATGGGCTTCTCCAGGCAAGAGTCTGGAGTGGGTTGCCAATGACCCTGTATGCGTGAAAACAAAAGAGACACAGATGCAAAGAACAGACTATTGGACTCTGAGGGAGAAGGGGAGGGTGGGATGATTTGAGAGAATAGCACTGAAACATGTATATTACCATATGTGAAATAGATTGCCAATCCAGGTTCGATGCATGAGGCAGGGTGCTCAGGGCTGGTGCACTGGGATGACCCTGAGGATGGGATGGGGAGGGAGGTGGGAGGGAGGGTCAGGATGGGGAACACATGTACACCCACGGCTGATTCATGTGAATGTATGGCAAAACCAATACAATGTTGTAAAGTAATTAGCCTCCAATTAAAATTTTTAAAAAAAGCAGTGATAAGAATCAAAAATAAATAAATAAAGCCCCTTCCTCTCCAGCCTATCTACCCATTCCAGCCTCTGTCTGAACCTGGGTCAGCATCTCCCCTCTGATCTAATGGGTGTGTGAAGTGATGCTGTGGTTCCATTTTCCAGATAAGGAGACTGAGGGGAAGGGAAGATGCTGGCCCAGATCCATGAGTCAGTAAGTAGCCAGGGAGCAGGCTAGCCTGGCCCCACATCCACAGGCTTTCTGTTGTCCTCTTATGACTGGAAAGAGTCACTGTGAGAGTATTCTTTTTCTTCTCCATTTTAATAAAAAATAATAAATAATTCTTGCTGTTCCAGAGCAGCAAGCATTAGAATATTCTGGAGGGCTTGTTAAAATTTACATTGCTGGGCCTACCCCCAGTTTCTGATTCAGTAGGTCTGAGTTGGAGTCAAAGACTTTTAATTCCTAACAAGCTCCCAGTTGATGCTGCTTCTGGTCCAAGGACCATGCTTTGAGAACTGCTCTTCTAGAGGAGGCATCCAAAGTTAATATTAAAAAAAAAAAAATTATCCATTAGCCATAGGTGAAACTCTAAGAGGCCAAGTGGGACCTGAGGTGGGTACAGCAGGCCTACCTCTTGTCTTTCTTTTGCAGTATGAGGGGGCTGACCCCTGAGGGGCCCTGGTCACTCTGATCAGCCCGAGTTCAGAGAGGGCCCCAGAAGGAGTCTGCGGCAGCTGAGCCTCGAGCCTTGGTGATGGCAAAAGGAGGTCTCGCACTTCCAGATCCAAATTCAGACAGGAGGCCACAAAGCCCCTAAGTCTGTTCAGAAAGCTTTCAGAACATATCCAAAGGCAAATAGAAACACAATAATAAAGGCTTAACATTTTCTGCAAACTCCACGAGGTGTCAGGGTGCTGTACAAAGTGCCTTACGTGTATTAATTCATCTAATCCTTGCAGGTGAGAGCTGTCACCATCTGTACAAATGGGCCACTACGTCTCAGAGAGGTTAAATAACTAGCCCAGAGTCACCCAGCCAGGCAGGGCCAGAGTGTGTGCTGAACCTGAGTCTCCCAGAGCCCCTAGGAGGCATCAGAGTGGTTTTTCTCTTTATGTTGATAGTGTGCTCTCAGACAGGAGGCCACACATGTACATGTGTGTGTGCACGCAAACACACGTGCGCACACACACACACACAGTGCTGGCCTGAGGGAACCAGGATCCCAGGTTAACCTCTGTCACTTCCCACTGTGTCATTTAACTTCTCCATCCTCAGTGGACAGGGAGGTTGAGTTGTTATCTGCGAGGTCACTGTAACTCCCACAGTATCATTCATCACTTTATAGGAACCTTGCACTGGGACTATTTAGAAAAATGTGTCTCTTGGTGGTTTAGTCATAGGTTAATCTCAGCCCCTGTAGATTGAATGCTGATTGTGGCCTATGCCCTGTGCTAGGAGCTTTCCATAGTCATCTCCTGGAATCCTCCTATCAGAGTCCAGAAGCCGTGAACTTGACCCCTGTGCCAGCTGCCTCCTAAGTCTGAGAGCAATGACTCCGGATATATTTTAAGAATTCAAGATTGGAATGCAGATAGCAACATTTTGCTATGTTAGTTTAAGAAATAGCAATAATATGAAATAAAATAAAAATATACAACTTTTTAGTATCACCAAGTCAACCTAGAACTTATTGTGTGACAGATCAGTGCAATGCTCTGGCTGAAGCTGCAAAAAAAGTCACACTGAAAGCTCTTGACTCACAAAAAGCAGAATCTGAGAAACCTCCTGAGAAATCTGTATACAGGTCAAAAAGCAACAGTTAGAACTGGACACAGAACAACAGACTGGTTCCAAACTGGGAAAGGAATACATCAGGCTGTATATTGTCACCCTGCTTATTTAACTTATATCACATGAAATGCCAGGCTAGGTGAAGAACAATCTGAAATGAAGATGGCCAGGAGAAATATCAATAACCTCAGATACACAGATGACACCACCTTTATGGCCGAAAGGGAATAAGATCTAAAGAGCCTCTTGATGAAAGTGAAAGAGAGTGAAAAAGTTGGCTTAAAGCTCAACATTCAGAAAACTAAGATCATGGCATCCTGTCCCATCACTTCATGGCAAATAGATGGGGAAACAATGGAAACAGTGAGAGACTTTATTTTGGGGGGCTCCAAAATCACTGCAGATGATGACTGCAGCCACGAAATTAAAAGATGCTTGCTCCTTGGAAGAAGAGCTATGACAAACCCAGACAGCATATTAAAAAGGAGAGACTACTTTGCCAACAATGGTCTATCTAATCAAAGCTATGATTTTTCCAGTATTCATGTATGGATGTGAGAGTTGGACTATAAAGAAAGCTGAACACCAAAGAATTGATTCTTTTGAACTGTGGTGTTGGAGAAGACTCTTGAGAGTACCTTGGACCATAAGGAGATCCAACTAGTCCATCCTAAAGGAAATCAGTCCTGAATATTCATTGGGAGGTGAATGAATGAAGCTGAAGCTGAAGCTCCAATACTTTGGCCACCTGATGCAAAGAGCTGACTCCTTGGAAAAGACCCTGATGCTGGGAAAGATTGAAAGCAGGAGGAGAAGGGGGGTGGCAGAGGATGAGGTGGTTGGATGGCATCACCGTCTCGATGGACATGAGTTTGAGCAAGGTCCTGTTGTTGGTGATGGACAGGGAAGGCTGGCATGCTGCAGTCCATGGGGTTGCAAAGAGTTGGACACGACTGAGCGACTGAACTGAACCATTATGAAAACATAGGATTCCCATGTTGGGCTAGCTAATGTTGCTGTGCAGGTCTAAATGGATTCAAGCCCCCTGGAAAGTTTGCAAGGTTTGGCCAAAGAACCCATTCCTGGGACGGGAATATTTCTAAATATTCACAAAATGCCTGCAAAGAGAGGTTCAGTGCAGCTCTTCTCAACAAAGAAGCATTGGAAATAACTCTGTCCAAAAATCAGAATGGATACACTCTGTGGTGTTACCACTTTTCAGAGTCTCACACAAATGCTTATTTTATGATGTAAAGTGGTGAAGACAAGATAGAAAATGAGCAATTAACACAAGTTTGAAAAATACGTAAACAGTAAACGCTACACCTAGAAAAATAAGCAGGCTGGGAGGAAGAAATCAAACTGCTACCAGTGCTTTATCCCTACAAGGGATAAGGAGAAGTTTCTTTTCTTCTTTCTCTGTATTTTCCCACATCCCAGAAGTGGAGTATGGTCTCAGTCCCTCAGTTGTGTCTCTTTGTGACCCCATGGACTGTAGCCCGCCGGGCTCCTCTGTCCATGGGATTTCCAAGGCAAGAATACTGGAGTGGGTTGCCATTTCCTTCTCCAGGGGATCTTCCCGACCCAGGGATCGAACCTATGTCTCCTGTGTCTCTTGCATTAGCAGGTGAATTCTTTACCATTGCACCACCAGGGCATGCTTTTTTAAGTGGAGTAGACGGACTTTTAAAGTGAAGGGAAAAGGCTGATCAGCACCGTTTCAAAGGCTAAACTCCACTAGATGCCTTGAGGGCTGGGTGTTCCCTTGCAGAGCGTGGAGCAGGTTCCCCATCATGCAGGCCTCTCAGTGGTTGCCAAGGTCACCTAGAGCCTTGATAGTCGATACCAGTCCTCAGCATCCATGTCCTCAGGGACTTTCCATTTGGTGCACAAATAGCTCCCAGCCAGTTAAGAGGAAGGAGACTCATGAATAGGAGGGGGGGGGGGGGAAGGAGGGCCGGGATTTGCCCTGGGGGGGGGGGGGCGCATGAGGGACAGGACCAGTATTTGTTCTGTGTCCTGTCGGGAAGGATTTAGTGTATATACCGCGTTTGACCCTGGCAGCCGTTTCTCATTCTATGTGGTGTGATTAGGATGGTTGAGGCTGAGGCGGAGAGGCACCTTCAGCTCAGGATTGTTCCCCTCACTGAGTGCTGGGCTCCATACACATGATGTGCTGGGATTATGGTCCCACACCTCCAGCTCCATCATGATTCAGCGCTGGGCTCTTGGGAAAGCGCTTCACCCTCTCAAACTCTCAGTTTCTGATTCTATGAAGGGTGCCAGAAAAGGACACTGTTTTGGAGTGTCTGCTATAGGGCAGGCTCTGAAGTGCTTCTCACTGGTGACCCTCCTAAAGTGTTTTCAGTTGACAGTAATTATCTTGATTGCAGTTCTTATTTAATTTCGTCTTTCTCGATGCCCAAAGGATACCTTCCATCAGATCTGAGAAATGGTATTCTATTAAGTTGTCTGAACACTTTTTTTTTTTTAAGGGATAGAAGGTGTGGCTGGTCATTGCAAACTCCTTTTAAGTTAACTAATTAATTTGTGGCTGCACTGGGTCTTCGTTGTTCTAGTGGGCTTTCTCTAGTTGCGGTGAGCGGGGTCTACTCTCTAGCTGCGGTGCACGGGCTTCTCATTGCAGAGCCGGGGCTCTGGGTTCAAGGGCTTCAGTAGTTGCGGCACAGAGGCTTAATTCCCCTGCCTCATGTGGGATCTTACCAGACCAGGGGTCGAACCCATGTCCCCTGCATTGGCAGGCAGATTTCCAACCCCTGGACCACCAGGGAAGTCCACGTCTGAGCATTTTTTTTTCTTTTAAGGAATTTATTGTTTTATTGAAGGATAACTGCTTTATAGAATTTTGTTTTCTGTCAGACCTCAACATGAATCAGCCATAGGTATACATATTTTTTTAAATCTCCTTTTTATATATAAGCATTGCATGTTCATGTGGAAAATTTGGAGGAGACAGACGAAGAAATTAAAAGTCACTGATTTCCCCGCAAAGTGACTGTCAAGTCCCTTCTCTTACCACAGCAGGAGGGCTCATCTCTGATCCAGGAGGAGTTTGAGAAAGGCCAGCCTGCACCCATGGAACAGCCTTAAATTGACCCGAGGTTACTGGATGTCTGTCAGGCCCCATGCTGATGGAGCAGGCCCTTGGTAGACGCTCCAGCAACGCCCTCAGTACAGCCTTTCAGGGGGCCAGGGGGCGCTGCACCCCGACAGCTGAGCCGGCCACTCCTTGGGGGGAGGCGTGTGTGGAAGCCTGTCGGTCTCTCAACAAGCCCCTCTGCCACACAGAAAGAAGAGGAACAGCAGGGAACAACCTCACAGTCCAGCTGAAGAACCATTGTCCACCTTTATCCTACTCCCGCCAGTCTTTTTTCCCTGTGTGTACAAAGTGGTTCCCTTAACCACTGGGACAGTAGTTCATATGCTGTTGGCATTACTTAGTAAATAGTCTGCATTAGTTTCCTGCTGGCTGAAGGGCTCACACACCGGGCGGCAGAAATGACACAAGGTTACTGTCTCCTGGGTCTGGAGGCTGGAGTCTGCTCCCTCTGAGGCTGTGAGCAAGGATCTGTTCCAGGCCTCTCCCCAGCTCCTGGGGCTTGCCTGGCCCTTCTTGGGGTGCCTCGGCTTAGAGCTCCATCCCCCCTATCTCTGCCTTCATCTTCCCACGATGTCCTTCCTGTGTGCCTGTGTTTCCAAATGTTGCCTTTATACATGGCACCAGTCTTATTGGATTAGGGCCCACTATGATGACGTCACTTTAACCTGATTACTTTGTTAAAGACCTTTCTTTCCCAGTAAGGTCACATTCTGAGATGCTGAGGGGTTAAGACTTCAACATACAGATTTTTACAGGAGGGTAAGGAGTTTAACCTGTAATATATATCAACAACATTTCTCAATATCATGAAATGTTTTGACATTGTGGTTTTCAAATGTTTTTATACTTAAAGTGGAACCCTTTTAACAATGAATTGTTGAAGTCCCTGTGACACCCTTTAACTCATGTTAAAGTTGTGGAGGGAGAGAGGTACCCAGGTTTCAGAGGAGTCCAGAGGTGAATGGGTCTGGCCTGTACAGCTGTGTGTGTGTGTATGTATCTGCATGTGTGTGTATGTGCGGGTGTGTGTTAGAGTATTAATTATTAATATTAACTGATGAAATGGTTAATAATTAATAATTAATTGTCCCCACTGTTCCCAGAGGGGTGGGGAAATAAGTGATTTTTAACTTTATCTTTGTATTCTTCACGTTTTCCACAATGAACATGTAATAATTATTAACTATTTATACTCATTAATATTAATCACAATAAAAAATTAAATTGTGACTTAATTAACATGTTAATGCAGCTCATGCTGTACTCACAACAACTCAGCCCCGTGAGGTGGGTGTTATTACTTTCCTCATTTTCCTGGGTAGAGAAACTGAAGCTCAGAGAGGGCAGGTAACCTGCTCAGAGACACACAGCTAACGAGGGATAGCTCACTCAGTCTGGTGCCAGAGCCCGCCCTTGGGAACCCTCCACTCCACTGCCATCCTGAGGTTCTAGAATGAGAAGCTGTGTCGGTGGAGTGTAGGTGAGGTTGAGTGAGGCAGAGTCTGCTCGTCATGAGCATGAACAAACTATTGGGTTTTCTACTGTGTCATTAAACACAGCTCTGTGTCTTCCTCTTTCATTTTTAACTCAGCTTTCTGGGGCACCCCTGTTCCCATCTCTGTTGAGCTCCCCTGAACGGGTGTGGCACAGGGAGGTGGGTGCTGATGGCAAGGCTGGAAGGTGAAGGAGCTTTCTGGGTGTGGTCAGGACCTGCTGCCCGTGGGTTCCAATCAGATGACCTCAGTAGAGGGGGGGAGGCATACCTGATTTGTTTGGTTTTTTTCCTGGGCCGATCATTCCTTGGAAATCTAGATTCTTTACATTAGTTTGTCTCTTAACTCGCCTTAAGCGCCATCAAAAGGAAGAAAAACAAGCAAGGAAGGGATAAAAGGTGGACTGGTGATGGCAGGGGCCCTTTCTGGCTATGTGAGCATGGGCAGAGGCTGAGCTCCTCTGGGCCTGAGCTGTCTCGTGTACAAAGCATTCCACACAAGCCTCCCTCTCGGGCTCACAAGGGTTGATGAGGTGACTCTGTGCACACTTAGCACATTCTCCTTGGTCCCTAATGGCGTTTCCCTCATTCCCAGAGGAGATATTATCACTGGGGTGCTGAAATAGGATATTTCAAAAGTGCTTAAATATTTTCATAGTTATTTGGGTGTCAGCCAGTTAAGTCATATTGAACGACTCCAAAGTATTGGAGTTTCAGCTTTAGCATCAATCCTTCCAATGAATATTCAGGACTGATTTCCTTTAGGATGGACTGGTTGGCTCTCCTTGCAGTCCAACGGACTTTCAAAAGTCTTCTCCAACACCACAGCTCAAAAGCATCAATTCTTTGGTGCTCAGCTTTCTTTATAGTCCAACTCTCACATCCACACATGACTACTGGAAAAACCATAGCTTTGACTAGGCAGACCCTTGTTGGTAAAGTAATGTCTCTGCTTTTTAATATGCTGTCTAAGTTTGCCATAGCTTTTCTTCCAAGGAGCAAGTGTCTTTTAATTTCCTGGCTGCAGTCACCATCTGCAGTGATTTTGGAGCCCTCCAAAATAAAGTCTCTCACTGTTTCCATTGTTTCCCCATCTATTTGCCATGAAGTGATGGGACAGGATGACATGACCTATTGGTGAATGTTGAGATTACATTTTGTGAATGTTGAGCTTTAAGCCAACTTTTTCACTCTCCTCTTTCACTTTCATCAAGAGGCTCTTTAGATCTTATTCCCTTTCTCCCATAAGGGTGGTGTCATCTGCATATCTGAGGTTACTGATATTTCTCCCAGTGATCTTGATTCCCGCTTGTGCTTCATCCAGCCTGGCATTTTGCATGATGTACTCTGCATATAAGTTAAATAAGTAGGGTGACAGTATACAGTCCTGACATACTCCTTTCCCAATTTGGAACCAGTCTGTCGTTCTGTGTCCAGTTCTAACTGTTGCTTCTTGACCTGCATACAGATTTCTCAGAAGGCAGTAACGTGGTCTGGTATTCCCATCTCTTGAAGAACTTTCCAGTTTGTTGTGATCCACACAGTCAAAGGCTTTGGCATAGTCAATAAAGTAAAAGTAGATATTTTTCTGGAACTCTCTTGCTGTTTTGAGGATCCAGCAGATCATCAAATTTGATGTCTTGTTCCTCTGCCTTTTCTAAATCCAGCTTGAACATCTAGAAGTTCCCGGTTCGTGTACTGTTGAAGCCTGAGTTGGAGAATTTTGAGCATTACTTTGCTAGCATGTGAGATGAGTACAATTGTGCGGTGGTTTGAGCATTCTTTGGCATTGCCTTTCTTTGGGGTTGGAATGAAAACTGACATTTTCCAGTGCTGCGGTCACTGCTGAGTTTTCCAGATATGCTGGCATACTGAGTGCAGCACTTTCACAGCATCATCTTTTAGGATTTGAAATAGTTCAACTGGAATTCCATCACCTCCACTAGCTTTGTTTGTAGTGATGCTTCCTAAGGCCCCCTTGACTTGGCATTCCAGGATGACCACACCATTGTGGTTATCTGGGTCATGAAGATCTTTTTTGTATAGTTCTTCTATGTATTCTTGCCACCTCTTCTTAATATCTTCTGCTTCTGTTAGGTCTATACCATTTCTGTTCTTTATTGTGCTTATCTTTGCATTAAATGTTCCCTTGGTGTCTCTAATTTTCTTGAAGAGATCTTTAGTCTTTCCCATTCTATTGTTTTCCTCTATTTCTTTGCATTGATTGCTGAGGAAGCCTTTTTTTTTTTAATCCCCCCTTGCTATTCTTTGAAGCTCTGCATTCAAATGGGTATATCTTTCCTTTCCTCCTTTAGCTTCTCTTCTCAGCTATTTGTAAGGCCTTGTCAGACAACCATTTTGCCTCTTTGCATTTCTTTTTCTTGGGGATGATCTTGATCCCTGCCTCCTGTACAGTGTCACGAACCTCCGTCCATAGTTCTTCAGGCACTCTATCTATCAGATCTAATCCCTTGAATCTGTTTGTCACTTCCACTGTATAATCGTAAGGGATTTGATTTAGGTGATACCTGAATGGTCTAGTGGTTTTCCTTACTTTCTTCAGTTCAGGTCTGAATTTGGCAATCAGAAGTTCATGATCTGAGCCACAGTCCGCTCCCAGTCTTGTTTTTGCTGATTGTATAGAGCTTCTCCATTTTTGGCTGCAAAAAATATAATCAGTCTGATTTCAGTATTGACCATCTGGTGATGTCCATGTGTAGAGTCTTCTCTTGTGTTGTTAAAAGAGGGTGTTTGCTATGACCAGTGCATTCTCTTGGCAAAACTCTGTTAGCCTTTGCCCTGCTTTGTTTTGTACTCTGGGGCCAAATTTGCCTGTTACTCCAGGTGGTTCTTGACTTCCTAATTTTACATTCTAGTCCCCTATAATGAAGAGGACATCTTTTTTGGGTGTTAGTTCTAGAAGTTCTTGTAGGTCTTCATAGAACCGTTCAACTTCAGCTTCTTCAGCATTACTGGTCGGGGCATAGACTTGGATTACTGTGATATTGAATAGTTTGCCTTGGAAATGAACAGAGATTATTCTGTTGTTTTTGAGATTGCATCCAAGTACTGCATTTTGGACTCTTGTTGACTATGATGGCTACTCCATTTCTTCTAAGGGATTCTTGCCCACAGTAGTATATATAATGGTCATCTGAGTTAAATTCACCCATTCTGTTTATTTGGGTGTAAACAGACTTAAATATGGATTCGCAGGTGCCTGTAGGAAGCCAGAGCACTTCCGTAAGTGCTGCAGGAATGGTCCATTCACTGTGCGAGTCTCCGCCTCCCATTATTTCTTGATTCCCAAGACACCGGTCTCTTTCAAGGTGATAGGTGATGATCTGAAAACATTTGTGTGCATTTTTGTGGGAGTCAGAAGTTCTACTGGGCAGTACTTTGGGGAGGAACCAGTGAACTTGGCTGTCAAAGGTTTGGGTTCAAATCCAGGCAGGCTGTGGGTCTCAGATCCTCTCTCCTTCCGTGTAAAATGGGGCCATAAATGACTTCCCAGAGGGTTTGTGAGGGTTTTCAATGCAGTGAATATTCGAGGCACTAGAGTGTTTCACTCTGCCAAGTGTTGTGTTCATGATGGCATTTTTATTAAGGATGGGCCAGGCTGGGTCTGGGACATGCCCATTCCTGGAGTGGGGTGGATCAGCCCTGGCAGCCTCCCACAGCTGGGGGCTAGGGGAGGAGTGGTTCCTGAGGAGACTGAGCCGCCCTGCCTGAGACCCCAGACTCCAAACAGATGGGCCTGCATCTTTTATCTCCCTCTGCCCAGGTCCTGCTGTCCCACCGGGGCCAGCTCAAGACATTGCCTCCATCACCCAGCCCCCAGCTGGAAGCCACCTCTCTTGCCTCTGGGTCTCCCCAGGGGGTTATCCTTCATTATCATTTTCTGTTTGGGGCTGCAATCATTTATGGACACATCACCCTTCCCTGCTGGACTTGAAGTTCTTGTAGGAGGGGGGATAAGGTTTATCTTTCTACCCCAGGGCCATGTGCGGTGTGGCTGCAGGAAGGCCCTGCAGTGTCACCTGTGTGCACGTGCAGTTTCTTCTTTCACTGGCATTCGCCAGCTGCTCCGAGGCAAACGCCAAGGTCTCGCTGCCGCCGCAGAGTGCCTAGTCTGATGGCAGAGACGATGCCAGCACAGTGCGATCAGGGCTGTGAGGAAGAGAAGCCCAGGGGACTGTGGGTGTGAAGAGGAAGCCCCCTACCCTTTGGGGGAGTAGGAAGTGGCGTCCACGGAAGGTCCCTGGGGAAGGTGATGCCCCCACTGGATTTTGAAGAAGATGGACAGGTGGAAAGGAGGAGTACAGGCATTTCACGAGGAGTGTATCAGCAGGGTTTGTGAGGCCATGCTGCAGTAATCAGAGAACCCTGAAAGGTCCGTTCTGGGTCACCCATGCACTGGGGCAGGTCCACTGGGCTCTCCTCCAGCAGCGATTCAGGGATCCAGCCCTCCCCATCCGGTCAGGCCACCATCTCTACATGTGCAGCAGGAGGAGAGAGACGAGGACACATGTGGGCTCTTAGGTCCTTCGCACAGAAGGGAGAGAGGTCACTGCTGCTCCCACACCATTGGCCAGGCACGTGACCCTCACATGTTGCCGGGGAATCTGGGAAACGGAGGGAAGTGAATGGGGAATTGCTGAGCACGCAGGGACCTCATTTCCAGAGATACAGGGGCCTCAGAGGATGTGGTTCCAGCCCCAGAGCTTTTAGCTCTGCAAGAAACTTGATAAACCTAACCCCCTCCCCCACCCATTTTGAGGATTTATATCATGGTTATAAAAGAGACCCAGGGACAGAACAGAGTTCAGAAGGTAAAGGGAACCTGATTACAAAATACAAGGAAGGATTAATTTGTTTGTAGACTTTCAATACATTTTTTTAAGGAGCTCGGTGTAACATTGGCCCCGTCTCTCTCTTGCTCTCCCTCTCTCCCTCTCAAAACATACATGAGCTTTTTCACATGGAAACAAAATCTTTGTATTTGTGAGTCTCCTAAGGCTTACATAAGATGACAGAGGATGAGATGGCTGAATGGCATAACCTACTCAATGCACATGAGTTTGAGCAAGCTCCAGGAGTTGGTGATGGACAGGGAAGCCTGGTGTGCTGCCGTCCACGGGGGTCGCAAAGAGTCAGACATGACTGAGCAACTGAACTGAACTGAAGCCTTACAAAGAAGTTGTGAGCAGGGTTACCATCCCATTTATGGAGGGAGATGCTGGGGGTGAGATTTTCTCATAAAATATTCAGGAGCACATGCTGAGATTCCTAAATAGGTAACTTCACAATTCTAATTGGCATGGGCTTTGTCTTTGTGTTTTAATTTAGACCATCATTATGATTGCTGGAGTTCTTTTGGGTCACATTATTTTATAATGTGCTTCTTGAGTGTCATTTTTATCATATAATTTTAATCTTACTGAATGTATTACAAAGATCTTTCTTTAATTCAAAAGGAGTGAGTTGTACCTTTTTGGTTGTAGCTTAGAGATTGTGGCAACATTGAGAGATTAACACTGGATGTCAGTTTGAGCTTTCATTTCCTTTTGTTGATGATGAATGCGTAGAAGTTGACTGGCTTTTCACATGCAAGACCTACAAGGTCAGTGTTTCCTTATAGATAGCCCATAATTGGGTCTTGTATTTTGAGCCCTTCTAATAGTTTCTGTCTTTTAATTGATGCACTTAGACCATTGATTATTTTTTATTGAGGTATAATTGGCATGTAGCATTATAATAGCTTTAGGTGGGCCACAAATGATACAATATTTATATATATTGTACATTGATCACTACAATAAATCTAGTCTTCGTCTGTCACCAGGCAAGTTTACAAAAATTAGTGTTTTTGTGATGAGAACTTGAAGATCCATTCTATTAGCAACTTGAAAGTATGCAACACAGTATTATTAGCTATGCCAGCCATAGTCACCTTGCTGTATGTTGTGTCCCTTAAACCACTGATGTCTGAAGTGATTATTGATATAGTTGGATTAATGTCTATCATATTTGTTATTGTTTTCTATTTTTGACCTTGTTTGTTTCTGTTTTTGTCTTCCACTCTCTGCTTTCTGTGGTTTTAATTAAGCATTGTATATGTTTCCATTTTTTTTCTTTCCTTTGTTAGTATGTCAATTGTACCTCTTTAAAAAAAATTGTTTTTTAGTGGTCACCCTTGAGATTGCAGTACACATATATAACTAACCCAAGTCTATTTTCAAATGGCACCATATTGCTTCATGTGTAGTATAAGTACCTTATAATAAAGTATTCCTATTTAATTCTTATCCTTGTTCTGGTGTATATATGTTTTTTCCCCTCTGGATTGTTTCAAGATTTTTCTTTATCTTTGATTTTCTACAGCTTCACTATGATATACCTAGGTGTAGGTTTTGGCTCATTTATTCTGTTTGGTGTTTTCTGAGATTCCCAGATCTGTGATTGGAATCAGTAATTTTCAGAAATTCTCAGACATTATTGCTTCAAATATTTATTCTGCCCCTTCTTCTCTCTTCCCTTGTTATATATATGTTACACCTTTTGCTATTATACCACACTTATAGGGTATTCTATTCTATTTATTTCACTGTTTTTGTTTTTTTTTTAATTTGCATTCAGTTTGGAAAGTTTGTATTGATGTATCTTCAAACTCACTGATTCCTGAGCCATGACCTGTCCACTTAGGAGCCATCAAAGGCATTCTTCATCTCTGTTACAGTGCTTTTGATCTCCACTGTTTTGGGTGCTTCTTTAGAATTTCTGTCTATGCTGACATTAGCCATCTAGTCTTGTATGTTGTCTACTTTTTCCATTAGTGCCCTTAGCATATTGATCAGAATTATTTTACAATCTCAGCCTGATAATTCTAACACCACTGCCATATATTAGTCTGGTTCTGATGCTTTTCTGTCTTTTCAAACTGTTTTTTTTTTTTCGCCTTTTAGTATGCCTTGTCATTTTGTTGTTGTTACTGTTGTTGAAAGCTGGACAGGAAGTATTTGGTAAAAGGAACCTGAACTGGCTCCCACAAAGGTCTCTGTTCCTGGGTTACTGTTTTGGCAAGTTGTTTTTCTTTGTGTTTGCCTATCAATAGCCATTTGCCCTGTGATTTCAGTTCTCTGATGGATACAAGAAAAGTGACTGATTTTCCATTTGTTCAGTTTTTTCTTATTATATGGATGAGAGTGATGACTCCCAAGTTTCTTACACACCAGACCAGAAACCGGAAGTTTGATTCCGTTGTTTCTGTTGCTTCCTTCCTTCCTTCCCTTCCCCGTTCACACTTTTCCCCCATCTTTCCTCCCTCCCTCCCTCCTATGGAGGCCCCTCCACCCTTTACACTGGGCAAGACTTTGCCAAAGTGGCCACAGGGCAAATAACTGCAGTGCTACCTTAATAGTCAGTTTTTCTGGTATTTTGGGGAGGTGGCACCCATGAGGTTAGACGTGCCCTCTGTGGGTCCCTGACCATGCGTCTCGCTGTTCCAGAGTCTCCTGAATTCAGAAAGGCCTCCCTTCCCTGAGCTTGGCTGCACTTTACTTCTTTGGGACTTATCAAGGTGCACGTGTTAGAACCAGGTGACGGAGGCCGTCCAAAGATCCCTAGGCCCTCCTATCCTTGTCGAAGTCGGTGTCCTTTGCTGTGAAGGCTGCAGCCATTCCCGTGACCCTGACTTTTAAGGTGACCGTGCTGATCCTGTGACTGGCGTGACAGTGACGGGTGACAGTGGCAGGTGGTGCTGCCATCAAAGGGAAGGGGTGTTCAGACCTCCTGCCCCTTTCCTAGGCATTGGAGAGTGATGGTCCTTGGAGAAATTTCCTTCTAATGGTGTTTCAACCATTTTAAGGTACAAAGGACAGGTCTCCTCCTATTCTGCATAAGGAGATATGGAAAGTGTCAACGGGTCTGAGAGGAGGGAGCTTTGGGCTGGAGAGGCCGTCAGCATCCCAAGGACAGGGAGGGGAGGGCAGATACTCAGTATTGTGGTCCCATGCCCAGCACGGTGCCTGAATGTAGGAGGCAAGCCGTGAGCTTGTGCTGAACAAATGAGGGAGTGACGTGTTCAAGCTGCCAAGCCACTCTCAGCACCCAGCATGGTTACCCAAGGGCAAGACCAAGGTCTTTGATGCTGATGGTTTTCTGGGAACCATATTTGGCTATGGAAGGTGGGTTTGGATTCAGCTGGCAAGTGAGCCAAACCCACTATTCCGGGCACTCGCATCTCTGTCCATGCAGAAGTCAGTTCTTACATAGTGATGCTGGGCTTCATGGTTGGGGGATTATTTTTACCAAGGACTCAGGAATCCTGCATGCCTTGAAGGGTATGTCCTTCTGCCTGAACTTTGTAGCTGTGAAGCCATGCCTGGGCTGGATGTGGAAGGAACGTGTGTAATGCTTTCACAGTTCAACAGACGTCCAGGAGGGGTCCTGATGTCACCACGCACCTCTCTGGGCAGGCACGTTGCTTGGTACTGGAGAGTAAAGCTAATAAGATGGTTTCACAGGAGTTGAGAATCCAGCCAGGCAAGCAGACAAGGAGTGTGGCCATTGGGCCTGATGGCAGGAGCCTCACAAGGCATCCCCCGCTATGTGTAGACTTTCCTCTGAGGCAGTTGGACCACAGCAGGTTAATATGGTGTTCTTATAATTAATGTGGTTGTTTTGATTATTTTCTGGGTAGAAGGGCAAAGTTCAGTTCAGTTCAGTCGCTCAGTCGTATCTGACTCTTTGCGACTCCATGGACTGCAGCACGCCAGGGTTCCCTGTCAATCACCAACTCCCAGAGCCTGCTCAAACTCATGTCCATCGAGTCGGTGATGCCATCCAACCATCTTACCCTCTGTCTTCCCCTTCTCTTTTTGCCTTCGATCTTTCCCAGCATTAGGATCTTTTCCAAGGAGTCAGTTCTTTGCATCACGTGGCCAAAGTATTGGAAAGAGGGGCAAAGTAGGCTGATTTTGTTTTGGGAGGCTTCCTCTTGTGGCCCTGGGTGGGTGACTGGAGTAGGGGGACTGGAGAGGCTGTTTTGAAGTCCACCAGGCTGCAGGTGGCACAATGGTAAAGAATCTGCCTGCCAATGCCAGAAGATCGTAAGAGACCAAGGTTCGATCTCTGGGTTGGGAAGATCCCGTGCAGAAGGAAATGGCAACCCACTCCAGGATTCTTGCGTGGAAAATTCCATGGACCAAGGAGCCTGGTGGGCTACAATCCATGGGGCCACAAAAAGTCAGACACAACCAAGCAACTCAACACACAGGCTGTAGGTGGCCAGGGCAGGGAACAGCAAGAACACTAGAAGGAATCTGGCAGATGGCACCATGGGTCTGGGCACTGCCCATGAAGGGTGGGCAGTAAAGTCAGTGGTGGGAGGAGGGGCCTGTGGCCTGTGGGTTCCCCTGAGCTGGGCTTTGTCCACAGGCAGCACATCCCTTCTTTTCTCTGCACTTGAAGAAGCACCTTTGCCAGGTAGGTTCCCTGCCATGGGGACACACTCCAGGCCCCAGGCTTCCCTTCACCCCCTCTTCCACCCTCATTCTTCTGAGCTCCATCCACCACACCAACCGTGGTGCCCAGTTCCAGGACACAGAGCGCTGTGTCCACATGTTTGGAAAAACACACCCACAGGAAACTGGCACTGGCTGGCCCCAGCCCCGCAGAGAGATGCCCCTCAGTGAGTACCTACTATCTAGGACCTTCTCAACGGTAAGGAGAATGGCTCTGCTTCACAGATGGGACAGCTGAGGCCAGGAGAACTCAGGTCAGGGACTGAAGACCAGAGTGACTGCCCTGGGATTGGCATCTGGGTCTGCCTGCCTCTATTCTAACTGTGATGACTGCTGGCAACTTAATTGTCTTTGGGCCTCAGTTTTTCCATCCACAAGATGGGGTAATAACAGCACCTGCAGCATAATCATTGAGAGACTTCGATGGGTTTGTCCTGTGGAAGGCTGACCACAGCGCCTGATGAGGGGTGCGGGTTGGCAGGATCACCTTATCCTGTCAATAAGCACTCGCTCTTCTTATGCCTCATCACCTGGAGGAGAGGACAGTGTGGGATGTGTGATGAGCAGCTTCAGTCTCTAAAGGGCCTCCTGTGTGGCCAGGGGAGTGGGCTCTTTTGGGGTGGCTTCCGGGTGCTGGAGGCGCTCACAGCAGAAGATGGCTCTCTTGGTTTATGTGTTTGTGGCTTGAAATAGGAAGTGCTTTCTAAAGTAAGGTTACCCTGGGGGGCAGATGACCCCATGGGGGCCTTCCTGTCCTTGGAAGGACTTTGGAGAGAGGCTGGAAGGCCATGTGTGGGGGCTCCTACAGAGGAATGACAGGCCCCAAGTTCCCCACCCACTGGCCTTGTCTTTGTTTACCTTATTTGTTCATAAGGACACTAATCCTTTTCATGAGGGCTCCACTCTCACGATCTAATTATTTCCCAACGGTCCCCTTCCTAATACCATCACATCAGACATTAGGATTTTGACCTGTGAATACTGGAGACACACAAGCATCCAGTCACTAGCTTGTGTGTATGGACTCCTCAGTGGTGTGTGCACCGCATGTGTGTTTCAGTACAATGTGTGCATATGTGTGGTATGTGTGTGCGTGTTTCTTTGCATGAGTGTGTGGCTTGTATGTTGGGTGTGTATTTCAGTATAATATGTGAATTGTGAGGTACATGTTTGTGTTTGCGTGATGTATGTAGAATATCAACAGAATCCACCCCTGCCTGTCACTAGATGGATCCTCAGAGGTTCCTTGGATGCAGAATGTATAACCTGGACTAGCAAAGGAGGTCAGCCTGTTGCAGGCCCCGTGGTGGGAGGGTTCACAGCTGGGAGACTTGGTAGTAAGGGCCGTGAGTCCCATCTCGGTGGGAGTTGGTGGCCCTGGGTGGAGGGAGAGTCTTGAGGGGGAAGTGGACTCTTGACTCCAGTGGTCCCTGGAATGAGGGAGGTTCTAGGTGAAGAGTCAGCCAGCCCAGGAGGGGGGCGCCCAGCTGCTGTGATGGATGACATCACTGGTGCCTCCAGCTGTGGAGGCCGTGGAAGCTGAGGGCACCTCAGTGCACCCATGGTGACCACATGGGTGGTACCCACCCCACAGCCTCTGAGGCGCCTGGCAAGCTCTGCTGACCACCTGGCAGGGTAAGCGGAGTGATGAGTTCTCCTCTTCCCAATGGGCCCCTACTCCCTGTGACCCCAGGCAGGCTCTGACCTGTCTGGGCCTCAGCTTCCTCATCTGTAGAATGGGTCTGTTCTCCTGTGGTGACCCCCAATCCCTCTGGTCTCCTAATCCAGTTGGTGGCTGAGAGATGTCCTGGTGAGGCTTGGGCTGCAAGGACACTCTGACCTTGCCTGTGGGGCCAAAGAGAGAGGAGGCCTGGCCTGGGTCGAGTCCTGGGGACAGTTAGCAGGTGGCCGGGGGTGGCTCTGTCAGGCAGGGGGAGACGTGTGCTGAGGACTGGAGGGGACGGCAGGCTTGGCCCACGGTGACTCCCGCTGGCTCGGGCTGGGCTGCGGGGTGGCCTGGAGGGCTGCCCTCTGTGCCCATGGGCCCTGACCCCTGCAGGTGGTCAGCAGGGAGTGGCGGGGGAGGGTCACCCCACTGCCCCTGGGTGAGGGGGGCCACGTGCAGGCCAGGAGACAGGGGAAGCCACGGTCAGGCAGGACGGGGTGAGGGCTGGCCAGAGCCATTGCAGGAGGGGACACCTCTGAGAACCGGTGAGAACAAGGCTTGGTGGCCAGACACTTGAGGGTCAGGAGCCCTGGGGGCCAAGGCAACGACTGAGAGCCACCCAGAGGGTGTAGAGCGGGCAGCCAAGCGCTCCTGGGTTGCTGGGGCCGGTGGCTGTCCTGTCACCACTTCTGAGACCCGCCCGCTCTGGGGTCCTGGGGTGTGTGACAGGAGCAGAGGCCCTGGAATCCTGGCTGCAGGCGGTCTGCTCTGAGGGAGCCGTGATGCCAGGCCCCACACACTGGATGCGTGGCCCGCTCCACTTCGTGGCTGGAAAGTCCTAGGAAATTACAGAGGTTGGTGGCAGGGCTGGGCTGAGTAACTGAGCCCTGCTTCTCGTTCTGGGTGCCCCTTCCAGCCCTTCACACCTGAGCCCCGAAAACATGTCAGGACAGCCCTGACTCGGTTGACTTTACTTATTACTTCTTGTAACTTTTTTGAAACTTCCACTGACTATTTCACACCTGTGTTGTGTAAGAAAAGAGTGTGGACAGTCAGCATGAGCACCTTATTAATTTGCTATATAACTGGAGAATGCGATGTCCTCAGAATGTTAATATTTTAGGACTTGCAGGCTTTTTAAGTGTTAAGGGAATTATTATTTACTCTGTTGTTTTTCGGGGGCGTGGATGGTAGAAAAAATCTCTGCTCTCTCGAAAAATATTTACTCTCTTTTCATTTTCCTATCTGTTTGCCTCTTGCAGAATACCATCTGCCAGTTGTGTGGTATGTTCTGCTGTTGTTTTGCCCTTCTAATGTCCTTGCTCTTTTGTTTATTTATTTTATTGGACTCTAATTGCTTTACAGTGTCATGTTAGTTTCTGCTGCAGTGAAGTGAATTCGTTTCCCTTCTGCTCTGGGCTGGGCGGACAGACCCCTCAGCTTGCTAGCCTTGTGTGTAAATCATGAGATGGTAGGCTATGAGGGAAGGAGGGACAGGAGATTTGTCTGCGGGGTGGTGTGTGCAGGCTTACGACTGATGTGAAAGGCAGCCAGGAAAGCGGCAGGGCTCAGCGCTAAGAAGCTAAGTTTTCTTAAGTCGTTAAACAGCTGAATGTGTGCCCTGAGCTTTTTTCCCCCTCTCATTCCCAATGTATTGCTTTCCAGTGGCTGCCATAAAGAATTCCCACAAACGGAGTGGCTTAAAATGACAGAAATTTACTTTCTTACACATTTGGGAGGTCAGAAGTCCTAGGTCAAGGTGTAGGTGGGGTCCTGCTCGCTCTGGAGGCCCGAGGGGAAGAACCTTCCTGCCTCTTCTGGCTTCCGGCGGGGTGGTCGTCGGGACTGTGGGCTTCCTGGGCTGTGGCTGCCTCAGTGTAGTCTCTCCTCTCTCCTCACATGGCCCTCCTCCATTCTGAGTGCCCTCTCCTCTGTGTGTCTCTCACACAGGGACGTCATTGACTTGAGACTCACTCTGATCTTGGATGCTCTCATCTTGGGATCTTCACCTTGCTTATATCTGCGGAGACCCTTTGTCTAAATCAGGGCACGCTCCCGGGTTCCAGGAATAGGATGTGAACATATCTTTTGGGGTACACCATTCAGCCCACTCTAGTCCTCATCAGCCAACAGCTGACCCACGTCACTTGGGACCTGCTGCCCAACCAAGCACCCCCAGAGTTGCGTTAAGCCCTGGCCAGGGCCAGCATCACCGGCGCACGGCGAGGTCATAGAAGCCATCAGGGGGCCACCTCTTGGTTTAATGCTCTGTGCCATTGTCATGGAAGTCTGAATAGCTTTTGAACCCAGACCCTGGCATTTCCATTTTGCGCTGGGATGCACATTCTAGAGCTGGCTTTGGCCCCGTCTGTGATCTGCAGGTCCCACGAGGTCTGACACATCTGCGCCCCTTGTCTCCCCTACTGATGAGCAATATCTGTTAGAGCTTCCAGTACCTTGTTTCCTCTTTCTTTCCAGCACCAGTCACAATCCACGGTTATTTATGTGTTCGTTTCCCTGCTTGTCTCCCTGGCTAGAAACTTCTGCGATGGCTGGGACGCTGTCTGACCCTCCATTGCCCCCCAGGGCTAGCGTGATTTCTGAAATGTACCTTCTTGGGTCTGCTCTCCTTCCCAGCAGGGCGCCGGGAAGTCACATCTCCTGGCTGAGACTCGAGCTCCTCTGTGAGGACTGGACTGCTCCAGGCCAGCTCTGCAGGCCGCCGTGAGCTCTAAACGAAAAGCCCCTGCACAGAGCGGGCACCAGGGTCAGCTCAGGTGGGAGCGTGACCCGCAGTTGTTCCTGGGGGCAAGGCCTCGGCAGAGGTTATTGGCTGTGGGCTGATCATAGTGACACTATGTGGCACTCTAAGCCATGAGCTGGACTGGCCGTGGGTGTGTCCCTGACACAAGGCTGAGTTTGACTGGGCCCAGAACCCTGGGTACCTTCCCCTCTTGCGTCCCATTCATCTCAACATTTATTGAGGCCCCAGCCTGGCAGATGTTGAAGGTGGGTGTTGAGAGCTGTGGGCTTGGCCTTATTGGAGTTTATTCCTCCTGGAAACACTGAGCTCAGAGTTTGGGCTGAGCACAGGGTGAAGCAGAGAAAGCTAGAAGTCCTATCCTTAAGTGGTTGATTGTCAGGTGTGGCTGACAAATGAGCAAACACATAGGGCAACCCTCAGCCTGTAGTTGTGGGGGCTCAGGAGGCACCTGACCAATGCGGAGGGCATCTGGGGAGGCTTCCTGGAGGAGGCATAATGGGAGTTGATCATGAAAGGGGGTGGGAAATTGGCTTTTTCTGTCAGAGAACTGCATTCACCATGGCCTGCTGGGGAGTGTATTGGGCCTGAAGTGTGAGGTGGGCGAGGGAGAGGTGGTGGGGTGGGGGAGTGACATGACTCAAACTCCAAAATGCTTGCACCCCTTCAGAGATCAGGGCTCTCTTCAGAGGCGGCCTGAGCCTTAGATGGCTTCTAAGCAGGAGAATCTCTGTGACTTTCCCTTTTGAGGCCTCAGTTTTCTCATCTGTAAAGTGGGGATGTGTGCTGAGCTTCTAATGAGATGACGGCATAAACGCACTTTTTTAGGGGATGCTGAATTTAGGGTAAGAAACTGGGTCATCCTCAGGCATGGTCTCACCTCCTGTCGCTGCCCTTTGACCCTTCTGCTCTTGGGGTCATGAAGACCTGACCAAGGGGGCCTCGGGTCCAGCTGGTCCAGGGTCTGATAAAATGGTGGTGTCTGGGACTGGCCCCGGAGACTTATAGCCACTGTTTTCATGACCCCCAGACACTCCTGGGTTCCATTCCCGTTCCCACTGCCGTCCATGGCTGGGTTGCCATCCCAGGGTCTCACGGAATGGTGGTCCAGTCTGGCTACCTGTGACCAGCCTGCTACGCTACCTCAGGCAGGTGCTTTACCTCCCTGGGCCCAGAGCCTCATCTGAAACCTCCCTTTTCCCAAGCATCTTCAGTGGTCGTGGGAGGGGCTGATGGAATGGAAAGGGGCCTTCCCATTTGTCAGGATGCTGGCAAGCCATGACAGTGTGATACCAAGTGGGCTGTGCCTTGATACCATGGCTTCCAGCGGTGCCCAGTCCCAGCACAGATCACTTTGGCCTTCATGGAGACAACTGGAGGCTGGCATTGCTCCTCCTAACAGATTCAGCTTTGTTTTATTTAGTGAGTGTCTTCACTGGGCCAGGCACCTTGCCAGCACTTCAAATTCTGGTCCCTATGAAGTCAGTGCTGTGAGTCCCATTAAACATATGTGAAAACCGAGTCTTAGAGAAGTTCAGGGATGTGTCCAGGACCAGTGACTCGGATGGTAAAGAATCCACCTGCCAATGCAGGAGACCCAGGTTCTATCTCTGGGTCAGAAAGATCCTCTGGAGAAGGGAATGGGAACCCATTCCAGTATTCTTGCCTGGAGAATCCCCATGGACAGAGGAGCCTGGTGGGTTATAGTCCATGGGGTTGCAAAGAGTTAAATACGACTGAGTGAATAATACCTTCACTTTCATGAAGTCAGTCCTGTGGGTCCTGTTAAATGGATGTGAAAACCAAGTCTTTGAGAAGTTCAGTGACTTGCCTGCGACCACCCAGCTGAGATTCAGTCCCAGGTCTGCCTCTCTCTAAAGGATGGCCCTTTGCCCCTTGCTGGGGTGACAAGGTCACCCTGTAGAATAGTCAGCTGTGTCCTGGGGGCATGGTCTTTGACGTTTCCTCTCAGGACAGCCATGAGAGAGTCAGGTGGAGTCAGGTGGAGCTGGAACTCCATCCCATTGCACCCGGAGGGTAGCTGGCTGCAACAGCTTCTTTCTTCTGTCCTTCCCAGCTAGAGCCAGCTAGTTTCCTGAAACTTGCTCACTCACCTTCCTTTGGGGCTTCCCTGATAGCTCAATTGGTAAAAGATCTGCCTGCAATGCGGGAGACCTGGGTTTGATCTGGGTTGGGAAGATCCCCTGGAGACGGGAAAGCTACCCACTCCAGTGTTCTGGCCTGGAGTATACAGTCCATGGAGTCATAAGAGTCGGACACAACTGAGCAACTTTCACTTCACCTTCCTTTAAGAAAAACAGCATTGTTTTTTCTGTAAATCAGTAATAGAAAATTCAGTTTATTAAAATTCTTTATACTCTCCCGAGTATAAAGAGAAAAAGTAGCTGCCGTTCTATCATCACTAGGCTGTCCCTGCCGACACCTGGGGGGTGCGCCTACCTCGTCCTCATCTCTGTGTCCCCAGAGCGCAGGGCCCGGCGCCGAGCAGCTGCTGCCCACATAGTTATGACCAAATGAAAACATGAACAAACACAGTTTGGAAAACTGCGATCACAAATCATATTTGTCCTTTGACACTGCCTTTTTCACTCTTTAGGACGCTGGCCTTTCTCCCTGTGGGGTTTGCCTTCACCGCCTGAATGTACTTTACTTGACCTGTCTGTTGCGGCTGAGTGTTTCGTCGCTGGGAAGAATATCTGAGTGTTCGTCCAGAGACCGAATCTCTGCTTAGTTAAAGTGCATTCCTAGAAGGGGCGTGTGGGGCCACAGGATGGAACAGAAGGAGCAACCTCCCCTTTCCTGGGTGTTTGGAAGATGCTGTGGGGGAGACACACAGCAGAGGCCCAGGCCGATTTCTGAGAAGCACTGCAGTTGCAGGAGCAGGCAGGTCAGAGGAGAGAGGAATGAATTACGGTTTGTGCTCTCATAAGTCCAATCGGAGCAAATGGAGTTCATCCTCCTCTGAAGACAGAATGTACCTTTCTGGAATCGATCTGGGGTTGGGCGGAGGTTGATCACCCCAAATAAAACTCCATGGCACACTGAGAGACAGCGCTGTCTCCTGTTCAAGACAGTGTAACTGGCCTCCATTACTGCCTTCCCAGATTCCTAGTTGGATGGACATCCCGGGCCCCCAGGGCTAGCAGGTCATGCTGGACTGGAGTTCATGGCCATTACACGTCCCCAGCTCACCAGACCCACTGGCATTGACGAGACGCCCCCCCAACTCCCCGTCCCACACTTCCCCCGGCCCCCTCCCAACTCCCACCCCACCAAGCAGCCCCTGCCGAGGCCACCGACCCCATGTTGCTGAATCCAATGGCCACTCTCCAGTCTTCCTCTTCACCTCTCAGGAGCTGCCCCTGTTGGGTCCTTCCTTCTTCTAGAAACACTTTGTTCCCTTAGCTTTCCTGGTTCTCCATTTTTCTCCCCCTATCTACAGACTCCTCATTTCCCGTTCTCCTTGCTGATGTTGTATCTCCTCCCTGACCTCCCAAGGTTGGTCTTCCACCACTCTAGAACGTTCTCTTGTTTTCCTCTCTCCATTTTCTGCCAAGACCTCCCTGGTGGCTTAGATGATAAAGCATCTGCTTATAATGTGGGAGACCTGGGTTTGATCCCTGGGTCAGGAAGATCCCCTGGAGAAGGAAATGGCAACCCACTCCAGTACTCTTGCCTGGAAAATCCCATGGACAGAGGAGCCTGGTAGGCTACAGTCCACGGGGTCGCAAAGAGTCAGACACAACTGAGCGGCTCAACTTTCTTTTCTACTTACTAGCTGTGTGGCTTTAGGTAGCTTACTTAGCTTCTCTGCAACTCCCTTGTCTCATCTCCATGATGGGTCTGATAACTACCTACCTCTCCAGGTCCTGCAAGGATGATACACTTCCCTTCTCTCATCACAGGATTCGGCACATAATAGGTGCCTTGTAACTGTCTTCTGTGGTCACTCATTCATTCTCTCATTCACTCAGCAAGTGTTGATGGGGTGTCTCCTGCATGCTGGGCTCTGTTCTAAGCGCGGAGAATACCGAGAGAACTAAACAGCCTGCTTACTTGAAACTCATATCCTAGTGTAGGGGAAATAGACAGGAAGTAAGTGAATGTTCATTTGTCACATGGAAAGCAGTAACAAGGCTGAGCGAGGGGCAGGGGGCCCAGAGTCAGGCTCACAGCACAGAGCAGCCTGGGGTTGGCTGGGCACAGTGCTGGGAGCTGGGAGCCCGTACTGTCTTGCCCCAGGCTGGCTTGGGCACCTCCGCTGGGCCCAGAGCTGGTGGTTCTAGGCAACCAGTGCTGGGCTAGTCCTGGGGGTGCAGAGGGAACCGCTAACCTTTATGGAGTCTAAAAGCCCAGTTTTCAGCCTGCAGTCCTTAATCCTGCTCTGGCTCTGTGCTCTTGGAGTTGATACCATGGGACCCCCTAGGGTCCTGCCTTAGAAACAGGCATCCAGTGACTGATGCTCAGTGACATTTGCAGATCAAGGCTTACAGTTGCTTAGGTGGCATAGTCTCATCTTGACGAGGCCAGGACTGGACCAGACAGAGCTATTCAGTGAACCTCACCTGGGAGCATGGGAGACATGCAAATCAGATTTCTAGGGGTAATTCCAAGACTCCCACCATGATAAGCTTCCAGGTGATTCTGATGCATCCCCAGCTGGAGAAGTGCTCAGTCAGTTTTGAATGGCAAAACATCCTCAGGGTGAGCAGTGCAGGCCCAGAGAGGGAGGCCTCGGTGAATGCTGGCTGCACTCCTGTTAGAGTGCCCTGGGCAAGGGGGACAGCCCCTCCCTCCCTCTCTCTCTCTCTCTGCTGACCTGGCCTCCTTTTTCTCCCAGGATCCCAAGTGATGGTGGTTTACACGGAGGAGGAGCTGAGCCCTGCGAGACTGGTTAGCACGGCGGAGCTGGGAGCGGTGCCTGCTGGCTGGCGGGAGTGAACGCGAGATCTCAGCATCTCAACACTAGAGGAAGCATGTCTAAGAAAGGCCGGAGCAAGGGCGAGAAGCCCGAGATGGAGATGGACCCGGTGCAGATGGCCAACGAGGAGCTGCGGGCCAAGCTGACCAGCATTCAGATCGAGTTCCAGCAGGAAAAGAGCAAGGTGGGAGGGGCGGGGGTCTCCCGGCTCAGGTGAGGGGTGGGCTGTGAATTCCTGGCGGACCGACTGCCCCGGAAGGGTGTGTCCCAGGGTTGGGGTGAGATTGGACGTTCCACTTCTATGAGCCTCAGCTTGCCCTTCAATAAAATGGGTATAACATCGGTACAGAGGCCACATGGGTGCGAATCCTGTCCCACCCCCTACCTTTGGCTCTGACCCCAAGCCAGTTGCTTCACTCTCCATACCATAACTCCCCTTGCCTGCAAGATAGGCTCACAATAAGACCACCTGATGGGCTGGTGGTCAGGAGTGAGGGTGTAAATACAGATACATGAAGGGCTCAGTACGGAGCGTGACTCTGTGATGGGAGCCTTTTCTCTGGTAAGGCAGGAATGAGCCAGTCAGTACAATGCCCAGTTGGGTGCCAGTCAAAGGGCAGGTATAATGGGCAGCCAGTGACAGTGAGAGGAGCCCAGGCTTTCTAATCTTGCAGACCTGGCTTAGACCTCACCTAGGTTCCTGACTGACTTCACAATCTTAGACAAGTCACCTAAAGTCTCTGAACTTCCATTTTCTCATCTGTAACATGGCATCATAATGACCACCCAATTTAAGGGTGTCTTGGGCTTCCATGGTAGCTGTCAGTAAAGAATCCGCCTGCAATGCAAGAGACCCAGGTTTGATCTCTGGGTTGGGAAGATTCCCCTAGAGAATGAAATGGCAACCCACTCCAGTATTCTTGCCTGGAGAATCCCATGGACAGAGGAGCCTCCATGGCAGACCACAGTCCATGGAGTCGCAAGAGTCAGACACAACTTAGCGATTAAACTACCACCAAAGATCTGTAAAGAAAGCTGAGCCCTGAAGAATTGATGCTTTTGAACTGTGGTGTTGGAGAAGACTCTTGAGAGTCCCTTGGACTGCAAGGAGATCTAACCAGTCCATCCTTAAGGAATCAGTCCTGACTACTCATTGGAAGGACTCATGCTGAAGCTGAAACTCCAATACTTTGGCCACCTGGTGGGAAGAACTGACTCACTGAAAAAGACCCTGATGCTGGGAAAGATTGAAGGAGGGAGGAGAAGGGGATGCCAGAGGATGAGATGGTTGGATGGCATCACCAACTTGATGGACATGAGTTTGAGCAAGCTCCAGGAGTTGGTGATGGACAGGGAAGCCTGGCATGCTGCAGTCCATGGGGTCTCAAAGAGTTGGACACAACTGAGCGACTGAACTGAACTGAAAGATCTCAGGTGATGGAAACAAAGAAAGCCCACCTTGCACAGCCATGGTCCTTTATGTTGGTGTGGTTCTGACCCGGGTGGTTTGAGGGCAAAAGCAGGCAAGGTGGGAGGTACTCTGCCAGCCCAGAGAGGGGTGAGAAGAGAAAAAGGATGGGATTTAGGCTTGCTCCAGATAAACCCATCTGAGGGCCTGTCTGGCTGGGGACACGGAGGTTGTACCCTCAACCCCACAGGTCCCCTCCCTCCCTGCCCGTAGACCTGAGGGCAGGGAGGTCCCTGCCCCAGGAACAGCTGTAGCTGTCTGCTTGAGAGCTGGGACTCTGGCAGCAGCTGCAATGCTGAGCAGGGTCCAGCTCCTGGGTGGGGAGGGGGCTGAGGCTTGGTCCTTGGCTCTGAGACCAGCTCAAGACGGCTGCATGGACAGAGGCAGAGTCCCCGCGCTGAGGGCGGTGAAGACTGGGCTTCTGGAGCTTGGGGACACGTGTGCCCCTTCCCGTGCCCAGACTCTCATGGGCTCCAGAGGCAGTGCAGCCAGTCTTTCAGCACAGCTGCTGGTGGTGCAGCCTGTCCACACCCTGCCCAGCCCAGGAAGGATTCACCTACCAGGATCCCCCAAGGTTATCCTCTGCCCAGCTGGGCCTGAGCAGCTGACTAGGAAGCAGCAACAGCAGCTGTGTTTGTGGAGCCAGTGTCATTTGACCAGGTCTCCATCCCACCTCCACCACCTCACCTGCCTTGAGGTCTTGGGGCAGGCCAGGTAGCTGTCTTATGCCTCAGTTTCCCCATCTGTTAAATAGGGACATCTGATGTGTCTGCCTCTCTGGGTTGTTTAAGGAATGAATCAGAGTCGTATCCAGGGCCCCGGGCACCGCCTGTCACGAGTAGTTACTCAGGGGTTGGCAGACATTTCTTACGTGTCTGCTACGCAGGCTGCACCAGGTACCGCGGAGGGCCTCCTGACCCTCGCAGTGACCTGTGAGGTTAGATGAGGCTTTCCCCACTTTGTTGTCCTTTAGTTGCTAAGTCGTGTCTGATTTTTTGCGACCCATGGCCTGTGTAGCCTGTTAGGGTTCTCTGGCCGTGGGATTTCCCAGGCAAGAATTCTGGAGTGGGTTGCCATTCACTTCTCCAAGGGATCTTTCTGGGTCAGGGAACGAACCCACATCTCCTGAATTGTCAGGTAGGTTCTTTACGGCTGAGCCACCTGAGAAGCAGGTGGGGGAGGGCAGGCCCTGCAGAGACCTGGCCGGGGGAGCCTTCCAGGCAGAGCAAACAGCTCGGGAAAAGGCCTGCAGGTGGGAAGGTGCCTGTGTGTCCGAGGTGCAGAGGGCAGGGAGGTGGCCCAAGCAGGGCGGTCAGGGAGGAGGACCAGAGAGCCATAAACCAGGGTCCGTCCTGCGCGCGGGGGGCACTCAGGCTTGTGTGTTGCATGCTACAGAACTCCTGAGGGTTTCTGTTTGTGTTCTTTCGTATTTTTTATATGTACCCATTCAATCATTTATATCACTACAAACTCTCATTTTATACTTTGGGTTGTAATCCAATACGATTAGGTTGGTCAAAAAGTTCGTTTGGTTAGTGAATATGTTCAACGAAGTTCTTGGTGAAAATGAAAAACGTCTTTTATTTTCACTTAAAACTGAGTGGGCTTTTTAGCCAACCCGATACCTTATTTTGCTCAAACCGTTCCAGCTTTGGCCACTGGATCTCTTCCAGCCAGCTCCTGTGTCCCTTTGACACCCCCACCCCTGTGGCCTTTCTTTGTTAATTTATTCTCGGGCACACCCCTACTTTCTGGTCCTGTAAGGTTGCTTCATCTTGGATGTTCCCTGCCCCATTCCTAGAGCTACTCACCAAGGCCCTCTGGTCGATTTTATTGGAAAATGGCGTGAGAACCAAGATCTGGGCCCTGGGGGTGCTCACCACTGCTGGCAGGCCATTACTTCTGGGCATAGCTGGAAAAGCGAGGAAGTGTATGCATATATACTAAATGGTATGTGCACATATCTAAAATATTTCTAAAAATAACATCTAGATGTATATTAAGCATGAGTTCTTACTGACGTCCCCCACCTAATCCACTACCACTTGGATCCTCTGGCCTCCCCTTGCTCATGGTGTCCTCCCTGCAGCAGAGAGAGCCTGACCCCACCACCCACTTAGTTACAGAACACTCTACACACATGGTGGTTTCAGAACAGTTCACCTGCACCCCGTGGATTCAGAGGGCAGTGGAGGGAAATCATCTAACATACGAGTTCAGAGCCCAGTGCTGGCCACCAGGGGGTGACTCAGGGGCGAGTGCACAGGGGCAGAGGCAGGGCGACTGGTGAGGAGGTGACTGCCCTGGTCTCTTAGAGGGCTGCAGCTGCCAGCTTGAGTCGCAAGGATGGGTTGAGGAGCAGGGGAGACAGCCAAGCAGAGGCTGACTTCACTGCGCCTGTTGGGTGGGTGGGGAGTGGCCAGCCAGCGTTCTTCCCTCCAGCCCCTCCTGCCTCGATATGTGCCCTTACTTGGTCATTTTGCTCTTGTTGCATTTAGAGCCGAGGTGCTGAGACAAGGCTGGTAAGGTCCCCTCTCTCCTGCTGCCCCTCTGGACTTGGTGGGGCAGCTTAGAGGTGTCTGGTGAGTGAGGTGACACGTGACTTCTTTCAACCTGCTCAGCTGGATGGAGTAAGGAGGGGGTGCTCTGTGCATACCAGGGGCCACCTCCGCCTCACTGTGCTACACTTGGGTCCTTGCCTGGGCTTGGCTCTTTCCTAGGTGGAGCTGGTAGGACCCAGCAGGGTCTTCTCCCCTGGCCCATCCACTGTGAGCATCTCTGGCCCCTCTGTTACTGTTAGTGTCGGCTGGCCCCCTCTGCCCCTCCTAGGGACAGGCCCGGCCTCCCCCACCCCCAGGCTGCCCTGCACACACCTCCGTTCACACTGTCCATCTCCCTCCTTTCTTTACTTATGAGAGACCAAACTTCCCTTCATCCACTCATCCACTTTCAGCTTTCTTCCTCCCAAGAGTCTTCAAGGGGCAGCTGTTGATGGACCTGTTTCATAGGGAAGGATCTGGGAGGTTTTATAGTCAAGGTTCTTCAGAGAGAAAAAGAACCAGTAGGAGAGAGAGATGGAGGGGGATTTTTTTTTTTCTTCAAAAAAGGTGGCTCACCTGGTCATGGACACTGACAAATCTGAAATCTGCAGGAGAGGCAGGCAGGCTGGAAATTTCAGGGAACATGGATTGCAAAGTAATGGGGCAGAATTCCTTTCTCATCAAGGCATCTCAGTCTCTTCTGTTAAGACCTTCAATGATTTAAGACCTTAAGTGAGGTCCACTCACGTTATAGAGGCTCATCTGCTTTACTCTGGGGCTGCTGATTTAAATATTAATCATTAAAAATACCTTCACAGCAGCATCTAGACTCGTATCTGGCTGAATGATCTGGTATCACAGCCCTGCGTGGTGGAAACGTAACCATTAACCATCTTGAGGTTAGGTAATTTGCCAATGGAAACGCACTCATCAGCAGAGATTCAGAATCTGACCAGATCCCATCCTTTTGACTTCAGATCACTGTCAGTGTTAGCCCAGGAAGTCAGAACAGAGTTGCTCCTTCAGAAGGAGCGTGCTGGAAGCACTTAGTTCCTCCTTGGGAAATCATGTTCAGTATTTAAAGTTCTGGCATCCTGGCCTTAGTCCCTCAGGAAGAGGCCCATTCTAGCTCTCAGGCAAGATGGGCCTTCTGACTGGTAATTGTTTTATTTCCATGATTGTGTTTGATGTAAGGAGACTTGTGTCTATGCCTGATAGGTTTTATTTGCTTTTTCCTTGCTGTTTTAAATAAGGATTTGTCCACCCCAGGTAACATTGTAAAACTCCTCACCTAAAATTAATTTCAGCATATTGGTGTGCTATAAACAGTGTGGTCTGGGGGAAATGATGCCACTTTCCATGGAAAAAGCCTGTCCATGAGAGACACATTTGTTTCGGTTCTTTGGAGATGGATGTCATTTAGAAAACAAACAGATTCCTGTGTAATGTGTGTAACTGTGTGATATTTGAAATGGAAAGATCGAATAAAGCCTTTTGGAGTATTTGAAGAAAACACTCCCTTGGCACATTTTACAAATAATGTTCTGTTTGCTGAATAGACGAATATGTTCTGGTGGGGCTGGCAGCCTGGCATCTGCAGAACACTTTCTCTGGGGCCAGGGACCTGGGAGTAAAGCCTGGCTCTGCCCCTTGGCAGCCCCTTACCTCAGGCAGGTCACTGGGACATCTCTGAGCCTTGGTTGCATGCATGCTAAGTCATATCCAACCCTTTGTCACCCTATGGACTACAGCCCGCCTGGCTCCTCTGTCCATGGGATTTCCCAGGCAAGAATACTGGAGTTGCCATTTCCTCCTACAGGGGACTTTCCTGATCCAGGGATCGAACCCACTTCTCCTGCATCTCCTGCATCGGCAGACAGATTCTTTACCACTGAGCCACCTGGGAAGTCCGAACCTTGGCTGCCTCGTGGCAAAACAGTTGCCCTCATCCTGGGGTGGTGAGGGGTTCATGCCACTGCGGCCTGGAGCCCCCCAGTCCCGGCTGGGGAGTGAGGGCACCTCTCTTCCACCCCCTCCCCTTTCTACCTTCACCTGCTCGGCCTCCTCTAACTCCAGAGCTCAGGGCACAAGCACTGGAAATGTACTTCTGGTCTACACTTGGATGAGACAGATGATTACTGCAGGCCCTATTTTGTGACTGATAAATTGTCCTTCCTCGGAAAAACTCCAAATCGGAGGGGATGTCAAAGCCTGACCCTCCTCTCCAACACCTTCAGATGGTTTTCCACGGCTGGGGAAATATCAGTGAAACAGTAGGCAAGAGTCTGGGTGGGGCTGATGGAGGTGGCCGCAAGGGGAACTGGAGGGTGGGGGCCCAGGAGGGTCTCAGGGGCCTGTCATACAAGAAGGGACTTAGGGAGGTGGCAGCGAGCCTGGCCGGCACCCCTGGCCCAGGCCCTGAGCCTGACTGAGTCTCCCCGCTCTGGCTGCAGGTGGGCAAGCTGCGTGAGCGGCTGCAGGAGGCCAAGCTGGAGCGCGAGCAGGAGCAGCGACGGCACACGGCCTACATCTCGGAGCTCAGGGCCAAGCTGCACGAGGAGAAGACCAAGGAGCTGCAGGCGCTGCGCGAGGTGCTCATCCGCCAGCATGAGCAGGAGGCTGCGCGCACGGCCAAGATCAAGGAGGGCGAGCTGCAGCGGCTGCAGGCCACGCTGAACGTGCTGCGCGACGGCGCGGCCGACAAGGTCAAGACGGCGCTGCTGGCCGAGGCACGCGACGAGGCGCGCAGGGCCTTCGACGGCGAGCGCCTGCGGCTGCAGCAGGAGATCCTGGAGCTCAAGGCGGCGCGCAAGCAGGCGGAGGAGGCGCTCAGCAACTGCATACAGGCCGACAAGACCAAGGCGGCGGACCTGCGCGCCGCCTACCAGGCGCACCAGGACGAGGTGCACCGCATCAAGCGCGAGTGCGAGCGCGACATCCGCCGGCTGGTACGTGCGCGGCCCTGCCCCGCTTCGCATGCGTGCCAGTCCTGCAGCACATGCACACCCGCACTCTCCTCGCATGTGCATCCTGTCTTGTACTCGGGAACCCTGTCTTCCCAGCACACAGACCACCACTCCTTCCACACACACACGCCCCATCATCCTGCCCTGACGCATGCGCGTGCCCCATCCTTTCCTCTTGGAGCAGTAAATGGGGACCACTGAGCTCCCGGCCTGGCGCTTGGCCCTAGGGTTCCAGCAAAGTCCCTCCATCTTGGGTACGGAATGGAGGCTTCGGCAGGGCTCTCTTGTCGGTGGGAGACACCATAAGAAATTGAAGGACTGGAGGCGAAAGGAGCAGGTGTCTATTTGAAGTTCAATCCAGCTGTCCATCCCTAGACTGGTCACCAGCCAAGGACAGAGCATCAGTTCACATCTTAACAATCCACTACCAAGAATGGCAGAAGAGATGCACTGATTTTAAATGTCTAATGTATAGAACATGTAAGCACATACCAGGACTGAGGTCTCAGGTGCTCTGCAGCCCCTTTCCCCTCCACATATGGAGGTGGTGTTGTCACCTAATAGAAAAAGAAGGCTTTGGAGAAGGTCTCTTCTGGGTGTGAATCCAGACTCCTTCCCTTGTCAGCTGTGTGACCCCAATCAGGTTGCATACAGTCACTAAGTCTCTGGTGCCTCATCTACAGAAGGAGAAATGATCACATATCTGTTCCAACATGCTGAGGATTAAGCCTCTATCAACAGCCTGTAGTTTCTGTAATAGGAAACATATAAAATATGTTCCTCTGTCATAGGAAATTATAAAAAAAGTGAAAGTGTTAGTCGGTCAGTTGCTATAGCCTGTAAAGCTCCTCTGTCCATGGGATTTTCCAGGCAAGAATACTGGAGTAGATTGCCATGCCCTCCTCCAGGGGATCTTCCCCACTCAGGACTCGAACTCAGGTCTCCCACATTGTAGGCAGATTCTTTACTGGCTGAGCCACCAGAGAAGCCCCAGGAAACGTATATTTGAGGGAAATAGAATGGGGAGAAAACAAGTATTTGCTCAAGAGATGGACTGAGCTTAATTTAAACTGTACTGAGGACTTGGTGTCTGTGTGTGTGTGTGTTTTAGTCACTCAGTTGTGTCCAATTCTTTGTGACTCCATAGACTGTATCCCCCCAGGCTTCTCTGTCCATGGGATTCTCCAGACTAGAATGCTGGAGTGGGTTGCCATGCCCTTCTCCAGGGGATCTTCCTGACCCAGGGATTGAACCTGGGTCTCCCACATTGCAGGCAAATTCTTTACCATCTGAGCCATCAGGGAAGCCTGAGGGCTTGGTATCTGTTTCCATTCAGTCCCAAGTAGAATAGAGTGAAAGGAATTAATGTCCATTTCTCCAGCTATTCCCCCACTTGATAAATGTCCCTCCTCAGACAGGCCTCGTGGAAAACCGTCCAGAAGGTGACCTGCATTTTGTTTCTTTCCCAGCTGAATTGGATTAGAAATGCAGGAAGGCTTCTAGGCTTCCGCTTACACATTTAACATGCCTCTAAAGAAACAATTGAGGAGGAAAAGGCAGTTGTGGTCAGTGTGGGGCCATTGGACTCATTCCTTAGATCAATTAGGATTAGGTCTGAGAACCCTGTTATACAGGGGCTTAAAATCTGGAATGTATTTCTCTGTAATGTGCAAAGTCTGGAAAGGGCTTCACAGAGTAGTGCAGGCCTCAGGGCTTCCCAGCTTTCCCTTCAGAAGGAGCTCTGCGAGGTGGCCCTGTTCCTCATGGCCCCTCCTGCCATGGAGTGCCAGCCATCACATCTTTATCCCGGGTTGGCAATAGGAGGACAGATGAAGGAGGGTGTAGTTGTCTTCCACCCTCAGGTGGTTGCTGGGAATCCTTGGCCTTCCTCTGCTCACACTGCATTACTCCAGCCTCTGCCACCACGTGGCCTTCCCCTTCCCACATGGCTGTGTCTTGTCCTCCTTTTACAAGGACACCAGTTAGTGGATCTAGTTGTGTTAGTTTTTCAGTCGTGTCTGACTCTTTGCGGCCCCCAAGAACTGTAGCTCGCTAGGCTCCCGGTCCGTGGGATTTTCCAGGCAAGAATACTGGAGTGGGTTATCATTCCCTTCTCCAGGGGATTGTCCCAAACCCAGGGATCGAACCTAGGTCTACCTGCATTGCAGGCAGATTCTTTACCATCTGAGCCACCAGGGAAGGCCCACCCCAATCTGTTATGACTTCATCTCAGCTTTACATCTTAGTTACATCTGTAAAGAGCCTATTTCTAACAGGTTGATATTCTGATTTTCCAGGTAGACGTGAAATTAGATGGGGACACCATTCATCTACAGGTACCAAGGAGGAGAAGAAAATGGGCCTTGGGGTAGCGGCTTGATTCCTCAGACTTTGCAATGAAGAAGCACTAACAAAATTATCCCCAAATTGATGGACTTGTTGGGAACTGGCTAAACTGAGGTGTTCACGGAGATATGTGTGCTGTTGGATGTGCCTACTGAGAAGTGGCTAGATTCTGTGCATCTGGGGCAGAGAGACAGCATAGGGAGGGCTCTGGAGAGGCTGGCTTGAGTCTGATTCATGGATCTGCTGCTGCCTAGAGTGTGGGCACATTCACCGCTCTGGGCCTCAAGCTTATCTGTAAAATGGGATAATGTCTACATAGAGGGTCTTTTAAAGACTGAGAAAGAGCATGTCTCTTACGTACAAATGTCGTTCTGAGCTCACAGTAGCATGTAAGTAAGAAGTGATAGCCATCATCCAGACTGTTGTTTCTCCCCTGTCTGTTAGAATCTTATGGTTGCAAGTGACAGAAACTCTACCTCAAACCAGTTTTCTTGACTAAAGTAGCTGGACTAGCCTCAGGCACAGCCCCAGTGGGACTAATGTCACCCAGGACCTGGGTTTCTCAGGCTCTGCCCTGTCTTTTATCCTTCTCAGACTTTAGACTCTCAGTGTGCTGGTGAGATGCCATCATTGTGTCAGACTCCACATCCTCACAAGAAATAGCACAGAGAAAGAGAGAGAAGATCTTAACTCCTAAGAAGAAATAGGAGGGTCCTAGCAACACCAGTCTTCAGGCGGTTGGCTCTGAGTAGGTCATGCATCCATCCATGACCATGAACCAATTACTCTTAAGGGGCAGGGCCGTGCAGGTGGTGTGAGCAATCAGGGCCTGCCCTGGGAATTTGTAGTGATGCAGCACCACCCCCCCATGGTGATAGTGAGAATGTCAGAGAAGGGGAAATGGATGCAGGGACCAATCCAGCAATGTCCTGCACACTCAGGTGATGGGGTTCAGGGAGGCCTTGAGTCACTGTCAGAAGTTCACACTTCATCACCATCCTCAGGGCAGGGGGCAGGATCATGAAGATCAGGCTGGGAGCCAGACCAGAGTCAACAAATGAGAGTGCCTTCACAGCTGTGTGAGCTGGCAGGTCTGCTAACCGCTGGAACCTTAGGACTCTGGCTGGGGAAATGTGGCAACCTAGAAAATGTTAGCTCCAGAATCTATTTCACATTGTCCATCCATTCCTGGATGCCATCTCCACTCGTGGAGACTGTTTTCTAGGAACCTTTTCCCATGTGATTGTGTTTAAGCCCTTTGCTCACTTACTGGAATCAAGTAGGGAACTGATGCTCTTCTAAGCTGAGAATTTCCGGAGACATCTTGCTTGTGATGCTGTGC
Source organism: Antilocapra americana (assembly GCA_007570785.1). NCBI lineage: Eukaryota > Metazoa > Chordata > Mammalia > Artiodactyla > Antilocapridae > Antilocapra > Antilocapra americana. The sequence goes on along the minus strand of ML660770.1, from coordinate 4,211,745 downwards.
CCTCTTGTGGAAGGGACTAGTGTAATGTGGTGGTGGAAGGGAGTATTTCCTGGCCCCAGAGCAAAACCAGAAGTGTGCAGCCAGGATGCTGAGGGGGACAGACTGTAACCCTGCCTGTTAACTTGTAACAAATCACACCACTAATTCCCCTGGCTTTATTTTTTCTCCTAGCACTAAGCATGCTCTAGTCTACTCTAGTATTGACTTGCTTATTATGCTTTCAGCTACCCTCCCCTCTGGAATGAAAGCTCTGAGAGCAGGGACTCTGATCTGTTTTGCTCATCAGTATTTCCTAGCATCTGTTGATGGCACTCAATTCAGTATTGTTGAATTCAGGAAAACAAATTTAAGTGGTTTAAATTAATGAACTCCTTTCACATCCTTCTTACTTCTTCTGGGTTGAAATCGGCAGTGGCAACAATGTTTCCCACATCATTAAGAGTTCTTCCCTACAGCAGGGAGCTGCTCCCCACCACCTTCAGAGCAGGTTTAGTCAAAGCGGGGAGCTGCAGATGGACTGTCACCAGGGGGAGCAGCAGGCATGTTATGCAGGTGCTGAAGGAGCCGCTGCACCAGGCACATCCTTGGCGGGAGATGCAGGAGATTGTCTTGGGGAGCGAGGAGGGATGCAGAGGGCAGAGGAGCATCCTTTTTTATTTTTTCAAAGAAAGGCCACTCAAACAGCTTGTCAGAACTCTGGGACTTTGCTTGAAAACCTCAGTCTGGAGTTTTAGGGGTACCATTTTCCTCCTTTGTAAATCTCAGTTATATTTTATTAGTTTTTCATGGTCTGCTGTTTAAATAAGATATCCAGGAGCTAAAGTAGATTAATGATGGCAGCCAACATTGATTGTGTGCTTGTAAGATGCCAGGCTCTGTGATAAATTCTTCCTGTGGTTGATCCGAATCTCCCCGTAGTTAAACAGGGTGTTCTCAGTGTCCCCACATTATAGAGGCTGAGGCTAAGAGAGGTGATCCAGCCTGCCCAGAGTCACACAGCTGGTGGGGGCGGGGCTTTGAACTGGCTTCTGTCTGCCCTCAGGACAGGGCTCTTAACCAGTATTCTCTGCTTTAGCGATCTATGTCTCAATTCAAGGTGTTATGATTCAGAGGTAGGAGTTTCAACTTCTGATTCAGGTTACACTCAACTTCAATGTGTATCCTCTGAGAGTATGCTGAGTGAGAAGGGCATTGTATCTGTTTTCTGAAGCTGCCTTAACAAATGGCCACAGACACACTGAAATTTATTCCCTCACTGTTCTGGACGCCAGAAGTCCAAAATCAAGGTGTCAGTAGCGCTGTGCCCCACTGAAGGCTCTCGGGGAGGGCCCTTCCTTGCTCTTCCAGCTTCTGGGGCCTCCAAGTGTTCCTAGGTTTGTGCCTGCATCACTCCAATATCTGCCTGCCTCTTACACGGCTCCCCTCTGTGTTTTTCCTCTTCCTGTGCATCTTGTTTTTGTCCTGTGGGGATGCTTGTCCTTGGATTTAGGGCCCACCCAGTTAATCCAGGATGATCTCCTCATCTTAAGGTCCTTAATTACACTTGCAGAGACCCTTTTCCCAAACAAGTTTCTGTTCACAGGTATCTGAAGTCAGGATGTGAACATAATTTTTTAGGAACCACAATTCAAACCACTGCAGTGTTCTTCATATTTGCACACCAAAGGAGACAGAAGTCTGGAAAGGACAGGAACTACTACTTATTGAGACCTACTATGTGCCTGCAACAGTTATAATTATAGCTGTTTATTTTATGCCTACCTTGTGTTAGGCACTTTCCGTGTATTAAGTCATTGCACCCTCACAACAGCCCCATCATTATCCCCATTTCACAGATGAGAAAACTGAGGCATCGGAAGACATCAGGTAACCAGACCAAGGTAATGGAGCCTTAGGGCCAGAACCCAGCAGTTCAGTGGCCTTGCTCCTAAGCACCCTGCCAGTCTGCTGTCCCCTTCTGTCCTCACAGTTCCCCTTCTAGGTGGAGGTTCCTACATCCCCATATTACAAGTGAGCCTGAAGCCTGGGGAGGTCAAATGCCTTGCCAGAGGTCACACAGCTCACCAGCGGGAGTCTCCAATTCATGCCTTCTTACTCCGTGCCTGGTACTTTTCCCTCTGTGGCAAGCTCTGTTATAGCACATGGCTTTAACCTCTGTGCTGGGTAATCAAGGCAGTATCCACGTTCTATCACCTTATACACAGGCTTGCTCATGGCGGGCATGCACAGGTGTGTGTTGAATAATACCATGTCATAATGACTCCATACAGGGTTTGTTGAAACCATTCTTACTAAAGCATTAGTATTCTTATCAGAAGTTTTTTTGTGTACCTTATCTCAGATAGAGAACTTCCCTGGTGGCTCAGATGGTAAAACGTCTGCCTACAATGCCGGAGACCCGGGTTCAGTCCCTGGGTTGGGAAGATCTCCTGGAGAAGGAAATGGCAACCCACTCCAGTATTCTTGCCTGAAAAATCCCATGGACGGAGGAATCTGGTAAGCTATAGTCCATGGGATCGTAAAGAGTCGGAGACGACTGAGACACTTCACTTCACTTGTCAGATAGAATTTATTCCTAAATCCCATGATGATAATCACTGTAGTTGAAACTATTATGATTTTTGTCAATTAATGAAACTCTAGTACTGGGAAATCTTCTCTTTTAATACCTGTATTAGTTTCCTGGGACTGCTGTTACAAAGTACCACGAACTGAGTGGCTTAAGCAACAGAAATGTATTCACTCGGAGTTTTGGAGGCTAGAAGTCTAAAGTCAAGGTGTTGCAGGACTTTGTTCTCTGAAGGCTCTAGGGGAGGGTGCTTCCTGCTTCTCCAGCTTCCGGTGGCTCCAGGTGCTCCTTGGCTTCTGGCCGCATCACCCCATCTCTGCAGTCATCTTCTCCTTGTGCTCGTGTTTCTTTCCTCTTGTAAGGACACCAGTCATGAGAGCCCTCCCGACTCCGCTGGGACCTCACCTTGACTAATTATATCTGCAAAGACCCTATTTCCAAATGCAGCCACATTCTCAGGTGGTCAGAGGGCTTGGATTTGGGGAGGGGGCACGCCAGCACAGCGCCCTTCCTGGGCAGTCTCCCAGCTGTTGGCTTTTGTGTCCAGAAACAACTCAAGTGTGTGGTGTGTGGCAGAAGCTTCCCCTTCATAAGCTTCTTTCCTGTGGGGAATGAGGGACGAGGCTGGGCTGGGCGAGCTGGGGCTCACACCGAGGCTCGCACATGGGGAGACCGAGGCACTCTGGGGCCCCCAGAAGCAGCCAGTCAGTTCTCTGACTGTGGGACTCCGAGAGATATCAGAGCAGGGGGAGAGGATGGAGCGCCAGCCGCATATGGGGAGTTAGTGTCGTGGGTGAGGACTTGGCTGGTCAGGGAGAGGCTACAGATGGGAAGAGGAAACTACTTGGAAACTACAGGCTTCCATGGTGACCAGGGGAGGGCGAGTCTGTAAAGTAGGTTGAGACAGTCCCATGGAGGGCAGGAGGGCAGGGGGAGTTGATGAAGCAGGGAGTGGATGAGAGTGTCAGATGGGTGAGGAGAGAGGACAGAAAGTTGTCTGGTGAGTTTGGGAGCCAGGAGAGGGTTGGAGACCTTAGCGAGAGCTGTTTACTGGAGGGGTGCAACTCATTCCAGTTTTCTTGCCTTGAGAGTCCTGTGGACAGAGGAGCCTGGTGGGCTGCTGTCCATAAGGTCACACAGAGTCGGACACAACTGAAGCGACTTAGCATGCATGCATGCATTGGAGAAGGAAATGGCAACCCACTCCAGTATTCTTGCCTGGAGTATCCCCGGGACAGAGGAGCCTGGTGGGCTGCCGTCTACGGGGTCGCACACAGTCGGACATGACTGTAGCAACTTAGCAGCAGCAGCAGGAGACACGGCCAGACGGGAGTGGGACACAGGAGGATAGCCAACTCCAACCAAGCTGAGCTGCAGGCGGCAGGGTTGGGGAGTAGCTGGATGGCCCTGCAAGGTCAGGGTTTGACTCTATTTCTTGAAGGTAAGAGAGAAAGAAACATAGATCAGTTTCGGGGTAAGTGTCTGGTTGATGATATAGATGGTTGAACCTGCAGCTCTGTGCTTCTCTGTCCTGGGGCTGGTGATTGACAGGGGAGCAGGGCCTGGGCCGTGCTCTGCGGTGTCTCTCTGCCCCGTGTTGCCGAGTCCAGCCGCCCTGGATCCACGGAGCTGCTGAACTTTTCCCTGGGCCTGAGGCCAGCAAGGGAGAGCTCTTCTTGGTCACAAGCCCCTACAGTCAGCTGCTTGTTCTTTCTCTTCGCAGATGGATGAGATCAAGGGGAAAGATCGTGTGATTCTGGCCTTGGAGAAGGAGCTCGGCGTGCAGACTGGGCAGACCCAGAAGCTGCTTCTTCAGAAAGAAGCTTTGGATGAGCAGCTGGTTCAGGTCAGAGAGGCTGAGCGGTACCACGGTAGTCCAAAGAGAGAGCTCCCGCCCGGCATAGGGGACATGGCCGAGCTCATGGGCGTCCAGGTGAGGGGCTCATGAACCACTGGGGCCATCGAGCCAACCGCCTACCTGTCATTCCTCCCCCTGGTCATTCTTCTGGCGAACTTGCCTGCCTGCCTTCCCCCATCCCTCCTCCTTCCTTCCCATCCATCTGGATACCCTTCCTTCTCTCCCTTACCCCTCCTGCTACACATGCAGACATTCACTGTGGCCAGGCCCAGTGCTAGGCATGGGGGTGCAGAGGTGAAGAACAGACTGCTGTTGCCTCTCGTGGTCTTAGAGTTCAATTGAAAAGAAAGAAATGGAAGCATGAGAGCTGAGTATCCAGTAAGAGCTTAGAAAGAGACCCAGTCAGGACAGGACATGATTTAAAAGCAGAGCCCCCGACCCAGGAGAGGGAGCTCAGCCAGCATACAGGGCACTTGGGGCCACAGTTGGTAGTTAAGAGGCACAGAGGAGGCTGAAGCTGCAGGCATTCATTCATTCACTCATTCATTCATTCACTAAATACTCAAGTGTCTGTTGGGCAGGCTGTGTGCAGACACCACGTGAGGTCCCATCATCTCAGTGGTGAGCGAGGTAGGCACAATGCCTGCCCTCGAGGAGCGTCCTGGCACGTCTGTGATGTGCCTTCATCAGAGAAGCTTGGAGAGCAGGGGATGGGCTGGAAGGGCCCCAGATGTTAGGGAGCCACTGGAGGGTTTGCCATCTCATCACCTTGGAGCTGGTCTTTCCACATGTTGCTTGACTTGGGGGAGCCACAGCACTGCTGACAGTCCCCCTAATGAGGAGCTCACCTTTGTCCTGAGAGTTTTCCGAGAAGGGTCCATGAAGTCCTCTGACTCAGTTAAGCTTTTTCAAAGTACATTTGTGTCTCGGTTCTATTTTAGGATCAACATATGGACGAGCGAGATGTGCGGCGATTTCAGCTAAAAATTGCTGAACTGAATTCGGTGATACGAAAACTGGAAGACAGAAATACCCTCTTGGCAGACGAGAGGAATGAACTGGTAATCAGCCCCCCGAGAGGCAGATGGAGCCTGCGGAGTTCGGGAGAGCAGTCCTGGGGGCCACAAACCAGGCTCTAAACAGGAAGTTAATACCCAGGCCATCTGGTTTTCTCTACTTTCCCCTGATTTCTTCCTTATTAAAAATCTAACACACGCTTGTTGAAGAGACCTGTTAGTACCCTTAGTTTCTGCAGGAATTTGTCCCAAGCCAACAATCAGAGAAGCTCAGTGAGGGGTCCATGGAGAGGGTGTTCATTGCAGTGATGTGTCTATATAGTAGCAACCAAAACTGAACCAAAACGAAACCAAACCCCATTTGTTCGATCCTCAAGTACTGATCAAAATGATTATGGAACATTTATGCAGTGAATTGTATGCCATCATTAAGAATGGTGTTTTAGATCATATTTAACTGCCATGGAAATTTGTCCACAATAAATTAAATGATAAAAGTGGTTTACAGAACAAAAGATCACATTATGGTCATCCTGGATATTGGAAGTTGTTTTAGGTGGTGTGGTTATGGACAGTTTTTATTTTTTGCTTATCTGTTTACTTTTTTTGTGTAAAAGTTCACATAGTTCTATTTTTAAAGGTAGTGAATGTGAAACTTCTGGTTAAAAAAAATCTCAAGAAAAATAGTAACTTCTTGAAAATGCAGGATAAACAGTTAAACTAATTTTTATGGAGTGGTAGTCAGTATATAAACTTATTGACAAATACCTCATAGTATTTCTCTTTATTCTTAATTTTATTATAAAAGTAAGTATATCTGAATTTTTGAAACACACGAAGATAAAAAGTGTTAACAAGTGTTACTTCTTCAAGGTTTTAACAGGATCAGAATAAATTCATTTCCTTCCAGTATTTTTAAAGGCATATTTTTGTATAGCTTTCATCAGATGGTCCATCTTGTATTATGTCTCCACTTATTACATAAATATTCATGAGCTTAAAAAAAAATCCCTCACAAGAGGCAAAATAGTTTACTAAATGGATTAGAAAAAATACCTTGCTTAAAACAATTCAGACCTTCTGAAGTATTTAAAGAAAGAATTGATAAGCTTGCCAAACTGGGCTCTTTTTTGTTTTTAATTTATTTTTAATTGGAGAATAACTGCTTTATGGTGTCATGTTGGTTTCTGCCATACAAGAGCCTGAATCAGCCATAAGTATACATATGTCCCCTCCCTCTTTAACCTCCTCCCCACCCTCAGCATTCTACCCTCTAGGCTGTCACCAAGTACCGGGTTGAGCTCCCTGCGATACCTACAACTGCCCACTATCTTTTTCTTCTCATCTATTTGCACCTGGTGGTGTATATGTGTCAATGCTACTTTCTCAGTTTGTCCCACCCTCCCTTTCTCCTGCTATAGCCACGGTCTGTTCTCTGGTTTTGTGCTACAAATAGGTTCCTCGGTACCATTTTTCTAGAATCAATATATATTCATTAATATGCAATATTTGTTTTTCTCTTTCTGACTTAACTTCACTCTGTATAACAAGCTCTAGGTTCATCCATCTCACTAGAACTGACTCAAATTCGTTCCTTTTTATGACTGAGTAATATTCCATTTTACATATGTGTACCACAGCTTCTTTATTCATTCATTTGTCAAGACATCTAGGTTGTTTCCATATTGTAAATAGCAGTGAAGGGATCTTAAAATCATGATATAACTACTGTTAATAGTTTGAGGTGTTTCTGACATGCTTTTAATGTTTATGTGAATGTCTTGACACCCAGGAAGAGCCTTTTTTGTTGTTATTTTATGGTTACACACAGGGTAGTTTCTCCCTGTATTATTGTTCTGCAACTTGCTTTCTTCCCTTGATGTATCAATTACCCTATTTCCCAGCAATGCTTGAAGAGCTCCCTTTGTGTTTGTAACAACTGTGTCGAACTCTGTCTGTGTGGCCAAACCATGGTTTATTCAACCACTCCTCTACTGATAAAGATTTAGGCTATTTCAAGTTTATCTGCTACTATAAACAATGCCACACGGAAGATACATTTCTGTCTTTATTCTCTTGAACCTTTGTTTCTGCAGGATAGACTTCTAGAGGTACAATGTATGAGTCAAGGTACATTTTACATCTTAATGACTACTATTAGTGTTTCATCTTAGCTTTCACATCCTGGTGACCCAATGCAGAGGTCTGCAGTCAGTCCCTTGTGTTTGGTTCTTGGTTCTGGCACTTTCTGTGTGACTTTGAGCACATCGCCCCACCTCTCTGTGGCCAGGTTCTCTGTCTGTGAAATGGGGATGGGAAGGAGCCCCTCCTGGGATCGAGGTGAGAGTTAAAGGAGAGAGGATGCCTGGACCCATGGTGAGTACCTGATAGATGCAGTGGGTCTTGTAACTGTCATCATACTGATGAATATTTAAGTTGTTTCTGATTTTCATCCATTCAAATAACCCTGCAGAAGCTATACCCATGCATTTAGTTCTTGCAACAAGTGTCTGAGGCAGTTGTTGTTCAGTCACTCAGCCATAATGGGCTCTTTGCAACCCCATGGACTGGAGCACACCAGGCTTCCCTGTCCGTCACTATCTCCCACTATTATTCCCATCTTATAGATGAGAAAACTGAGGCTGAAAGTTTGGCTGTGGTCTTGCAGCTGGTGTGTGTCACCAAGGACACTATAGGCAGAGGGAGGAAGAGTGGGTGCCTCTAATCATGTAGTCTCCCAGTCCCTGCTCCGTATCCCCCTCCACCATCATTTCTTGTGTCTCTGTCTCACTGGACTGGTCTGCACACAGCAGCCAGAGTGATGGATTGTTCTAGAAGGCAGACCCAACCACAGAATGCTTGTGCCTCAAAGCCTTTGGCCAGAGGAGGGTGGGCAAGGAGGGCTGGCGAACTGGGGGTGGAAACCAATGATAGAGTTCTCAGCTCCCTAATTCAGGCCTCACCAGGCCCACCCATGCCCCATATTCCGTGTTCCCACTGCCGTCCATGAAGCTCCTTGGACGTGCCATGTTCTTGCCCCTTCTGAACCCCTGAAAGTGTGCCTCCCCTGCCTGGGACATCCATGAGGACCTGTCTCACTGTGTTCTGACCTCTGCTACCATCTTTGCTCTCTCGCCCCATCTCTTGGGCAGTCACCTCATGGTGTCTTCCCTTTGACCCAGCCCTCAGGACAGGACCCGGGTCCAAGAGGTGCCCTACAGATGCTGACCAGATGAAAGGTTGGAGGGACACTGCCCAGTCACAGGGACCATGCTCAGAGGACTTGGGGTGCATCTCAGGGCCGGGTGCTGCCCCGTCTGTCTCATGCCCTCAGCACTGAGCCAGGCCCAGGGATCCTCTGTTGTCTGAAGAGTGTTGAACCTGGGGAGTGTCTGCACCTGGGGAGAAGTGGTGGCCAGGAGGAGCTAGATGGCTGGACTGACCTTTATGCATGTGACCCTTGACCTCTGGAGGTTATGCCTGGAGGTAAGGGAAGCGTGGTTGCAGCTCAGGCCACTTGCCAGCAGGGTGACCTAAGGCAGATCTCTGGGTCTCCGTGTTGGGCTGTACCCCTTCCTCTTGTCTTGCCCGAGGCCTTCTGAGGCTCAGGTGGGAGCCTGCATCTGCAAGCCAGGTATCTGTGGGCTCTTTCTGGTGTTTGCCTCACGCAGGCCATGTGGTCCCCGCAGGGGTGGCTCCAGCGAGGTGAGATCTCTGCTGGCCTCCACAGCTGGGTCTTACAGCTGCTGCCCTCTGTCTGTCTGACTGCAGCTGAAACGCTCCCGTGAGACGGAGGTCCAGCTGAAGCCCCTGGTGGAGAAGAACAAGCGGATGAACAAGAAGAATGAGGACTTGCTACAGAGCATCCAGAGGATGGAAGAGAAGATTAAGAACCTCACGCGGGAAAACGTGGAGATGGTGAGTCATGGACCCAGAGCCCTTGTCTCTGCCTGGGCTCCTCCAGCCCCTGACCCGAGCAGTACAAGTTTTTCCGGGCCACCTCCTACCCACCCCCTCACCCCAACCCATCTTCCCTGCCTCCATTCCCCAGAATTCACAGCACTGTGGGCATCTGTGCTTGATGGAGCGTGTACCAGGTGGCCTGAGAGCGGGTCTGCACCTCTGCTCTGCCATCTCCACCTGGGGTCCTTAGGCCCAGCCCTCTTCTCTCAGCTTCCTCATCCCTGAAATGGGATTGATAACATCAATGATGTAGTGTCAGGGACAGGGTGGAGTGATGGCACAGAAGGTTCTCACAGAAGACCTGGCACATTGGGGCAGCTCAGTAGGCCAACAATTATGGTTTTGCTCCAAGTGCTTTGAAATAGAGCTTTTCATTTGTTCCTGCAAGAATGATCGGTCTTTGTGGTCAGAGTGGTGTCTTGCAGCTGATGGTTAAAGGCATACTCTGAGTTTCATTGTCCAAAGTAGTCTCAAGCATGCCTGTTGTACAGCTGAGAAGACTGAGACTCCAGGAGACAGAACACCCTTCTCCCTGTTCCCTGGCAGGTCCAGGTGTGAGTGTGCATTGTTACCACGTGGCGTGCTGTCTTCCCCTAGCACTCAAGCTTTCTAGGCTCAGGGCCGATGTCCACCTCTCCCACCCCGTTGCCTACTAGCCCTTCCTGTCGGCAGTGGGCACAGTCAGCCCCACCTCGAGCCTGACTCTGGTCTGCAGCTGTCCGCTTCTCCAGCGTGGGGACCAGGGAGCAGTCATCCCTCCCTCCATCCTTCCGTCCCATATCCCCAAGCCCACACTTCACGCCCTGACGCACGGTAGGTCCCTGACAAGGACTGTGGACAAGCGGCCCTGCAGTGTCCTCTCTTCCCTTGGCTGCAGAAAGAGAAACTGTCAGCCCAGGCGTCCCTGAAGAGGCACACTTCCTTGAACGACCTCAGTCTGACACGGGACGAGCAGGAGATAGAGTTCCTGAGGCTGCAGGTGCTGGAGCAGCAGCACGTCATTGACGATCTCTCGCTGGTATGTCTGCGGCTGGGCCGGCCCCAAGCCCTCGTGGGGCGCCAGGAGACGTGGGCCTCCGGAATGGTATCAGGGCTGCAGGCGATGTGGGGGCGCAGGGGGGCGGGGGAGCGTCTCAAGGAGCTCCTCTTGGTGGTGAGGCCTTCCTGCTCCGTTCTTCCAGAAAGCAGCCTCCACTTGGTTTACACGACATCACCTGGTATCTGAGAGCAGTTTCCATGGTTACTCCTTTTGCTCAGCTCTTATCCCGAGTTTGCTGCCATTAAGAAGCAGCATCAGCCTCTTTTGAAAAGAGTCTCTGGCCTTTACAGAGTGTGTGTGATCTATCTGTCCTGGAGAAGTCTATTTTTTTTTTAGCCTATTATTGCAGACTGTGAACTTGAAAACCAGAACCTTATAATCAGATTAGAATTTGAAGGACTTGCTAAGACCTGTGTGTGTGTGTGTGTGTGTGTGTGTGTAAGATCAAGGAGTGGGGAGTGTGAGTACATCTTAAGGAGGTGGAGTATGACATCTAGAGAGTTCTGCTGCTCTCTGTGGAAGAAGCTTAGGGACCAGGAAGGGAGCATCTATAGTGAGCTTTAGTTGCATCTTAGGAGCAAAGAGTACTTCAAAAAATAGAAAAACCAGTGATCAGAGCTCTAGAAAAGGCTTTGACTGTAAATTGTCCATTCACTTTGCTTGCCCATCTCTTCATCTCTGCTCCTTCTTTCCACTTGCCCATCTATACTCCCTCCCCTCCTTCCATCTGTCTTCCCATCCTCCCCTTCTTCCATCCATTCCTCCCTCCCTCCATCCTGCCTTTATTCCACCCCCTCCATTTATTCATTCAAGCTTCTGTTCATCTTTGCTTCATTACACATAAAAGTCTTTATGCCACATAAGGTGAAAAAACACACCCAACGAAACGATGACAGGGTCAAAAGAGGAATAATAAACAGATAAGACGAGAGAAGATAAAGATGGCAGCATCAGTCAAGATCAGGAGGGATACCTGGGTCCTGGACTGTTGCCAGGCACCATATTTGTCTCTGGGTTTCCTGACAGCCAAAGAGGTTAGGAACATCTAATCAGGAAGGAGAGAATTTGCTGGTTTCCTCTTGGGCAGAATGCTGCTACTCCTGCTACTACCCCGTAGGTGCCATGTCTACTGACAGAAGCCACAGGTAATCACAGTCTCTTGCAGGGCAGGTTCTAGCACTTATAGCAAAGAAAGAAGCTGAGAATCAGAGTAGCGAGGTGTGGGTCATCTGACCGGGAGGAGGCCCCATGGGGATTTGGCCGCAGCTCTGTGTGAGAACGAAGCCACAAGATTTTTTCTTTTCTGTTGGGGGGTCGCTGAGAGTAGATAACTAGTCAATACCACCTGAAGTTTTATAGCTTCCAGCCCCAAAGGCAGCCAGGCTGGAGTTATACAGTACTGGCCAACCTTGGCATTTTTTTTTTCTGGGAGGGTCCAAGTCCAGTTTGTGGTGTGGCTCGGTAGCTGTCAGTTCTGAGAAGCAGCTGTGCCTTAGGGGCTCAGAACCTGGGCCAACCCAGGCCCGGTGCAGACAGGTAGGCGCAGCAGCTTTGTGAGTTATGCCCTGTTGGAGCCAGTGGGCCAGGGGGCATGATGTGAGACTGGCCAAAGATGCGAACAGTTGTATTTCCTTCTAGGAGAGAGAACGGCTCTTGCGGTCCAGAAGACATCGCGGGAAGGGCCTGAAGCCACCCAAGGTGAGCCAGTGGTGGGGTAGCTGCCCTGCTCTGGTTCCGTGCGAGGATCTGCAGGGCAGGTGGTCCAAGGATTGGGGGGGAGAAGCGAGGAACCCACAGAGGGAGCCTGAAGGCAGACACCCTCACATCTCTGCATGTTTGATGGGGAAAAACCTGTTATAACTACTTCTCAAAGCAACATAAACAACCAGGCCATGGACCTGGTTACTGTCATTTATTCATGGAAAATTTACAGATATATCTTGTATTTAGGCCTCTGGAGATGTGTGCCCAAAATTAAAAACATAAATACTTAGACCTTTTGAAGGATTTAAAGGATACTTGGTCTTGGTTTATAACATCTATATATCCTGTTTTGAAAAATCAGGGGCTTTAGGCTTTTTTTGGAATGATGCAGAGTGCATTCTTTCTGGAAAAGATGGTTTTGCGCATTTTGTAGAGATAGTGTCCAAATGTCCAGTGAGGTGAGCAGAGCTGGGCTTGAAAAACTCAGCTGTCCACAGGGACCCTGCTGGAAAGTAAAAGCGCAAATGAGTTTTTTGTTGTTTTTTTTCTTAAGATTGTTTTTGATGTGGACCATTGCTTAATTCTTTATTGAATTTGTTACACTATTCCTTCTGTTTTATGTTTTGGTTTTTTGACAAGGGAGTATGTGGTATCTTAGTTCCCCGACCAGGTAGAGAACCCACATGCCTGCATTGGAAGGTGAAGTCTTAACCTTTGAACTGCTACAAAAATCCTGCAAATTGCTATTTTTTTAAAAAGGCCTCAGTTTGCATTAACACCTGGAAACATTTTTCACTTCCATGAAGATGTGGGCCTGGTCACCTTTTTATTAAACCAGATGCCCCTTCTGATTTATCTTTTGGTAGAGATATGGCTATGTGAAAATATTTCTCATCTATAAAGAAAACAGCTGTGCCGATGTCTTACCGAATGACCACAGATATATGGCTTTGGTGTCAGTGGGACAATAGGGAGTGGTGATGACTGTGAAAAACTGGGTCCAGAGTATTAGCTGCAGTAAGAAAGTGAGCCAGATGGTGTCAGATATTTCAGTCATTCAAGAGGCATGGAAATCTCTGCATTAGTTTCCTAGGACTTCTGTAACAAGGTACCACAAACTGTGTGTCTTAGAAGAACAGAAATATATTAGCTCAAGGTTTTGGAGTCTAGAAGTCTAAAATCAAGGTGTTGGCAGCACGATCCCAACCTTTAGGGAAATCCTTTTTTGCTTCTTCATAGCTTCTGGTGATTTACTGGAAAATTGGTATCATTTGACAAGACTTTCCTTGTTTTCAGTTCAGTTCAATTCGGTCACTCAATTGTGTCCAAGCCTATGCAACCCCATGGACTGCAGCACGCCAGGCTTCCCTGTCCACCCCATCCATTCCTTGTCTCAAAGCTGCACAGCTGCAGTCTCTACTTTTGTTGTCATGTGCTGTTTTCCCTGTGTGTCTCTGTCTTTGCATAGCCATCTTCTCATAAGGACATTAATGACATTGGATTAGGGGCCCACCCCAATCCAGTGTGCCCTCCTTTTAACTGATTATTGCAATGACCCTATTTTCAAGTGAGGTCACACTCTGAAGTACTGGGGGTTTGGACCTTAATATAACCTTTTGGCCAAGGGGGCTCAGTTCAATCCATAGCACTTTTATGTAAAATCTCAGGATTGTGAATATTGGTGCAAATTGTTTATAGTACACTCTGTGGGCCAAATAAAATATATCTTGAACCAAATTTGTACATTTAGATAAATGTTCATTTATAGCATCTCATTTAATCATCATAGCAACCCTGTGAGGTTGGCGTTAATTTTTTTTTAATTTTTAAATTACAGGAAGTATATAGGTATAAAATATAGAAATGAATCTAAGAAAAGAAGTAAAAGACTGACATTTAAACTCAAGTCTGGGCCTCCAAGGCCCAAGCTCATGCTACCAAATCAAGTTGAACGAGGTACAAGTCTCTATGTACTGACATTAGACTCTCAGAAATGGGAAGTGGTTCAGCAGAACTTGGTTATATTTAAATACATATTTTTATTATGGAAGTAGTATAGCCAGATTATAGACTATCTGGGACATAAGTGGTCCATCATGGCAGCACCTCCCCAGTGCAATCAATGTTGGCATTTTAATGCAATCTTCTCCCCCCATCCTTGTTCTGTTTCAATATTTTTAGATAATGTAGCTATAATTGTAGAATACATTTTTGTACCCTGGGTTTTTACTTAACATTATACTATAAAGCATTTTTTTCATGTTACAATGCTGTCATCATAAATATGAATTTTCAAGACTACATAATCTGTTGAGCGGATGGGCCATAAATTTGTTTAATGGTCTGTGTCCACCAGGCATGTCTGCTTCAAGCTCCTCACAGTTGTGAATAATGCTGCAGTAAATGTGTCTTCATTTAGCAGATTGCTCTTCACCAACCAGTTCTGCTAGATTCCCTGAGTGTTGAACATTTCATTGAGTGACCACCCTTTCTGTCTTCTTGGACTCCCTGCTTCTGTTAATGTAATCACAGTGAACTTTTGTCCAGAAAACTGTGTCCATAGTCCGGATAGTTCCCATGGATAGATTCCCAGAAGTCTGCGTGTGGATCAGAGGGAGTGAAGGCTTCAGTCAAGAACATTCACCCTTCTGTCTGCTGTATAGAAGGGTTGTGTCATTTTGCCCAGTTGTCAGTAATGTACATGATGGCCATTTTTACCACAAGACATGTTTAAAAAGTAACCATCTAAAGGAATTCAGTTTTTTGCATGAACTGGCTGTGTTGTGGCCTCATATACCCCAGAAAGCATTTCAGAAAACCCAGTTTTGCGCCATGACTATATTTTTCAAATGTTGTCAGAATATCCAGAATAAGAGATTATTTCTCCTTTTCCTGTTTCTGAATGTGTGTATGGGAAGAGAACTTTACAAAGGCCTAGACTGGACTTAGGATTTGTTAGGCTTGCATGTACTACAGGCAAGGCGGGCAGGAGCTGTGTCCTGCTCACTGTGTCCTGGTCACTGCTTGGCACAGAGTGGGTGCCCCTAAATAGTTATTGACAGAATAAACAAATTGTTCTTACTGGAAAAAATGCATTTACCTAATACTGGATCATTCCAGGATGTGGAAGTTTGGTCACTGTAATTACAAGAGTTTGATGGAACCTCTAGGGAAATTTCCTGACCTGGTTTGGGGTCTTTCCCACTTACTGTGACTCACCAGTAAGGCAGAGTCTTAAAACCTCTAGGGAAATTTCCTGGCCTGGTTTGGGGCCTTTCCCACTTACTGTGACCCACCCGTAGTTTCCTTTCTCTCAGGATTCAATGTACAGCTGTTTCCCTTATGCTTCTACATAAACCCAGCTAGTCCAGGGCTGGACAAGATGGATGTGTGGATTCATCAGGGACCTGGGCAGGTTTTTAGTCCCCAGGACTTGCCTCAGGCCCGGGTGACTTCCTTTCCTTCTCTCCCACATGTCACAGGGATCAGTACTTTCTTTTCTCTCCTTAAATAATCTCCACTGAACTCTGTCCCTCATGCATCCATGCACTTTATCACTTTATCTGGGTTTTTGAGTGACAGAGTATCTTGGTGAATGAATCAAAGTTTCCAGAACTTTCCTTCCCTGCTCTCCAGCTGTTGCAAGCCTCCTTGGACTCTGTAGTTCCCTGCAAAGGGGTTCCTCCATTTCCATACCACAGCCCATCTGCTGCAGATGCTCTGAGGGCACAGCAGTCATCTTCCAGGGGGCCAGCATGTCCCCAGCAGCTCCCAACCTGTCTCATTGGACTCCTGGGAACAAGAATCGTGTTGGCTGTCCCTGCCCGGGGACCCTGCTATTAATTTTTTAGCCCTAGGGGGAGGTTGCAGGAGAAGGACCCTAAGTGGTTCCTTGGGCCCTGTCCGGGATTCAGGGCTTGCTTTGTGGAAAGTGTGATCAGGATCTAACTGGAAACAGAAGCCCTGCCCTAACGAGGCAGGAGGTAGTGGGTCAGCCATTGGAACGTGCAGCCTAGCAAGGGAGAGATATGTCTTAGGAGAGAGCTGGGCCCATGAAGAATGGCTAAAATCAGTACAGTTTGCTCAGTTACCTTGACAGTGGGGCTGAGATCTCGGACAAGGCTCAGGAACCATAGCCTGGAGCTGCAGGGAGTCAGACCAGCTCTTAGCTGTGTAGCCTTGAACTCTGAGAACCTTAGTTTCCTGGTTCTTACAACAAGCGTCATATCTATGGGATCAAATGAAGCGTCTGGGTCCAGGCCCAAAGTGTAGACAGGGATCAGTAAATTATAGTATCCTTTTTCTTTCTCCCTTCATCTTAAATGAGTAGCTTTCCTTTGGAGGGCCTGTTAGATGCAGATTTCTAGGCCCTGCCTCACCCCGCTCCACCCACCTCTAATTCATGGCCCCCATTTTTAAAAGAGGGGGTTTCCCTCTAGCTCAGACAGTAAAGAATCTGCCTGCAATGCAGGAGACCTGGGTTCGATCCCTGGGTCAGGAAGATCCCCTGGAGAAGGAAATAGCAACCCACTCCAGTATTCCTGCCTGGAGAATCCCACGGACAGAGGAGCCTGGCTACAGTCCACAGAGACACAAAGAATCGGACACGACTAAGTGACTGCCACTACTATACCACATTTTTAAAAAGAGAGAGGTGCTGTCAGGTAGCAGTGAGGTGACATCTCCAGCCTTTGCGGGAGGCTGGGAAACATCAAAGCACCACCGGAGAATAGGCCCTTCCTGGGATCCAAGCGTCAGCTCTGTGGTCCCCTCTCCTGAATGGACCAGGAGTCTGCTGTCACCAGGACGCAGGTAACCTCTGGGGATCTTCTTGTAGGTCACTCCTGGTCTGTGGCTCCCACTGTCACTCTGATAGTACACCTAAAACCTATCCAAACTTGATCTTGCGCCCTGAGGCCAAGCCCTTGGCCTTGCGGGAGGAAGAACTCAGGCACCCCAAGCTGCCCTGGGACAGAAGCCGGGGTGCCGTGCCTTACCTGGCCACACACCTGAGTGCTTTCCGTCACGTGCATGCTTTTTCCATTTTTAAGTAGCCAAAGAAACCCTTTTTCCCCTCTCTGGTCATTTCCACTTGACTTTGTTCCTAGACCGCCTTTCCCCCAAGGCTCCATCATGAGCTTTGAGCATGGGGAGGGCTGGCTCCTGCCTCGTTTGCCAGGTTTTGAGTGGCTCCTAGCACAGCACCCGGCTCGCCTCCTGCCCGGACCCTGTGGCAGCCCGTGTCCACAGGGGCTGAGTGGTGAAAGCCAAGGCAGAGCAACTCTCAGCGCCTCCCATCCCCCCATCCCTCTCACCATTGTCTTGGTGCATCTGCCTTGGGTATAACAGAGCCTCAGGTGATGAGTACAGAGGAATTTTCATTCTTGAGGAATTTCTGGCGAAGGGGGTCTAAGTAGATCCAGGAGGCAGCCCACTACGCGTGTCATGGTTTCCGCAGAGCCAGGCATCCTTCTGCCAGGCAGAGGCCGTCTTTGATTTTTCTTGAGGGTCCAAGTACAGAGCAGTTCAGAGAGAAATCAGTCTTTAGGCTTGTTGCAGAACTCAACAGTTTGCAGATAGCTTGATTTTTAGAATTTTTCCCCCCCCCCCCCCCCCCATTTAGCCGAGATTTTTTTTTCTATTGCTAGTGCCAAAAGTTCAAAGTTGTTTAAGCAAATAAATGAATTTATATAACTGAGAAGACTAGGAGTCTGGTTTCAGATACTGCTAGATCCAGATTCTCACATGCAATTGTCAGGGACGTGTCCATCTTCATCTTTCAAGTGTGTTTTTCTGGATTGGCCTCTTTCTCAAGCAGACTCTCCCATGTGGTGGCCCAAACAGTTTTAGCAGCTTCAGGCCGGCATTATACCTCACAAACAACCTTTGTGGTCAGAGGATGTCTCTTCTCGGTGGTTCCGGCAAAAGTCCCAGGACTGGTGTTCCTTGGTTCAGCCTGATCACAGGCCCATTCCTGGCCCAGTCCCAACTCTGGTGGCACCTCATTTGGAAAGACAACTTAAAGACTTAGCACTAAATTGCATAGTGTGACCTGGTTACTTAGCTCGTATCATGGCTACTTTGAAAGGATCAAACATTATTGAAGTTGAAATATATATGAACTTGGCTATATGTATTTTTTTTCTCTTGTAAACTGGGGCTTCCAAGGTGGTGCTAGTGGTAAACAACCTGCCTATCAATGCAGGAAACTAAGAGACTTGGGTTCGATCAGTCCCTGGGTTGGGAAGATCCCCTGGAGGAGGGCATGGCAGCCCACTCCAGTATACTTGCCTGGAGAACTCCATGGACAGAGGAACCTGGAAGGCTGCAGTCCATGGGTTGCAAAGAGTCAGACATGACTAAAGCATCTTAGCATGCACTTTTGTGAATTATTCTTTGCCTCTTTTTGTTACTTTGCGCTTAGTCGCTCAGTCATGTCCAACTCTTTGCAACTCCGTGGACTGTAGCCTGCCAGGCTCTTCTGTCCATGGGGGTTCTCCAGGCAAGAATACTGGAGTGTGTTCCCATGCCCTCCTCCAGGGTTGCTTTAATACTTTTCAAATAAAAAGGTTTATTTTTTCATGGTGAAATCTACCCTTTTTTCCCCACTAGGAGGGTTTTTACATTTGATCTTGTGACTAGAGAAGCTTCTGCAAGAAGGTGCCCTCATAGGTGCTCCATGGGTGTGGGAACTGAGGGCCACTCTAGTTGCCATTTTTCTACTGGATGGTGGTTTGCCTTGGTTTGTATAAATGGTAAAACAAATGCTTACGGAAGAATTGCTAAGAACCCATGAGTTCAGCTCGTCTGGGGCACGCACAGGGTGAAGGGATGGGCAGAGAAATTTCCTAAGCACACGAGGCAGGAGGCACCTCCCCGTTTTGTGCTCTGGTCCTGAAGAAGGCTCTCTTGGCGTTACGGTTGCTAGTGCTGTTCCCAGGGGCCCTGACAACAGGGCGACTCGGGGAGCCTGGGGCTGGGAGGAAAGCCCCCAGAGAATCAGCTAGCCTGAAGGCTGTCTGTTGTCACTGATTCACCCAGGCCCGGCTTCTGGAAACTGGCTCCTCTCAGCCCACGATCTGCCCTAGAGTCGGCATCCCTTTTAATAAAGGCACACCTTCTGGAGCATCCCGGTTGTTCTCAGAACGGTTCATTGGAGAAGGAAGGCAGTGAGCTTAGCGTGATCGAGGAAACGAGAGTGCTCTGCAGAAGAATCGGTGCTTACTCCCAGGACTTGAGAGAGGCCTAGAATTTGGTGGCAGTGGTGTGGCTGCCAGCTCCCCTGACTCACACGGGCTAGCGGGCCCTAGACTCTCCGCCCCCCCCCCCCCCCCACCCCTGCCATCCCCACCATGGAGTACATCCTCTTTGTGCTGTATTTCTCCTTTTTCCTCTGTCTCTGCACCTTGGTGTGTCTGTACTTTTCTGGCTGCCAGGAGATGACCTACAAGCATGAAGGTAAGCGGTCAGCTTTGGGGGTTGGTTGTGGTCATGTGAGTATCAGTGGCTGTCATTGGAAAGCTCTTTCCTGTGATCGAGATTATTTGGAATGACATGGACAAGGAGAGAGGAGGCTGTGAGAAGCTGGACTCAGCCAAGGGGTTGTTTATTTGGGGGGAGGTGCCTCCTCTTTTCCTTTCTGTTCACATGATCTGCTAAGAACGAGCACCTCTGTATATTCAGCATGTCAGTGGAGAAGAAATGTTTATTTTCCAGTCATTGTTGCCCAAACTGCATTTCAAGCATTTGGGTTAGTTTATAGAAAGATGTCAGCAAGGCAAGGCTTTGGTGGCAAAGAAAATGGAAGTCCGGAGAGGTGGGCTCTTTTCCATAGAAGACACACTTGGAATGAGCAAAGATGAAAATCTTATGCTCCTGAAGTTATTTTATCCTTAGGAAATTCCCAGGGAATTTTTGAATGATGGAGGCTCCAAAAAATCGACAGTGTCTGTTGAGCTTGACATTTTTTAAAAACCTGATTATGAGCTGATCATTCGAAAAACAATATTTCCAGGTGATGTTCCTTTCATTCCTTGGAGGCATGTACGTAACTTTGTGTATATGAACATGCAGTGGAAGGCAGGGTTGCTTGGTCTCCAAAGAAGACAGCTACTAGATTTTCACTTGAAATGTTAAGATGTCTTTTTTTTTTAATCTTGTTTTTTATTGATAAAGGCATAAATTTACGTGGTGCATTTTGGCTTCCCATATGATACAATCAATTAAAAAAAAACTCTCAGGAAACAAGGTCACACAAGGTGGGGGTGAGTCATGGTGACCTCCCTGCTACCTTGGAATTTGTGTGTGCTGTGAATTTATGGATCGTCTCTTTTGTGGTTATAGGACTATATATTTTTTATTTTTTAATTAGAGGAAAATTACAGAAATTGCGTTAGTTTCTGCCGTACAACAATGTGAATCAGCCTCCCTCCCGCCTCCCACCTCAGCCCTCTAGGTCATCACGGAGCGTCAGGCTGGTCTCCCTGTGTTCTACAGCAACTTCCCACCAACTATCTACTTTACACATGACGGTGTATTTTTGTCAGTGCTACTTTCTCAATTTGTTCCACCCTCTCCTTCCCCTGCTCTGTCCACAAGTCAGTTCTCTATATTGTCCTTTGAATGTCCTTGTGAGTTTGATCCCGCCTTCAGAGCTGTTTCTTCCTTCCCTCCCTGCAGCATGCTTCCTCGGGCTCTGTCTCTGGAGCCACATGGTACTTCAAGGCGCTCCACTGGGGTCTAGGCAGGTCAACTCTAAATGCACAGCTACAGCGTCTGTAGTTAATACCCTGCGTTGTTATTTGTCATTGTTTAGTCACTAAGTCATAGCCAACTCTTTTGCAACTCCACGGACCGTAGCCTGCTAGGCTCCTCTGTCCATGGGATTTTCCAGGCAACTATACTGGGGTGGATTGCCATTTTCTTCTCCAGGGGAATCTTCCTGGTCCAGTGATCAAACTCACAACTCCTATGTCTCTTGCACTTCAGGCAGATTCTTTACCACTGAGCCACCTCGGAAGCCCAATACTCTGTTTTAGGGCTCAGTAATTCCAAGGTGGCGCCCGTGGTAAAGAACCCGCCTGCCAATGCATAAGACATAAGAGACATGGGTTTGGTCCCTGGGTCAGGAAGATCCCCTGGAGGAGGGCATGGCAACCCACTCCAATATTCTTGCCTGGAAAATCCCCATGGCCAAAGGAGTCTGGTGGCTTCTGTCTATAGGATCACAAAGAGTCGGACACGGCTGAAGTGACTTAGCACACATGCAGTTGAGTATTTAACTCTTAGTCCCACAGTTTCAAAAAGGAGGTCACCCTAGGTAATGGAACACTGAGTCATCATCCCCCCCCCCCCCCCGAATGGCCCACAATGCCTGCAATGGGTGACCACCGCCTGGCCTCGCGTCCTGGCCGTGTGGAGACCGTGAGCCTTGATGTTTCCTGGGGCCGCATCCATGTGCGGGGCAGGGCCCTCGCTGCGTCACTGCTCACTGCTGATCCGCACAATGGGCCTGTCCCCAGAGGCTTTGCAATTAGCAGAGTTTACAAGAAATGAGGTCAGCTGAGTGGCTGCCCAGAAAAACAAGGAGCCTGGGGCTCAGGTGACCCGCGTGTGTGCAGAGGAGCTGAGCACCATGATTGAGTTCGCTGTTGAAGGTCATGGCCACGGCTCCCTGGAGGTGTGGTGTCTGGAGCATCATTGACACAAACTCAGGGGGGATTTCTCAGTCCGGGGGTGGGGAGTGTGCCTTTGAGCATAGAATTGTGTCCTCCAGCCTCCACTCGGAGAGGAGTGCATTTGACATGGACGGAGTCTAGGAGGGACTCATGTTCCTACCTGATGGACTCACCTGGGGTGCACAGCCAGGTGGTTGCCCACCGATGCTGGCCCCAGGAGCAAAGGAAGGGAGGTCGTGTGCATACCCAGCACTACTTATGGGTGACTGTTTACCATTGAGTTCTTTGTAAATACTCATTGAACAACCAGTATTTCTTGAGCGTGTCAGGCCTTGACATCTGCACAGTGTATCTATGTTAGGCAGTGATGAGCACTACGGAGAAAATTAAAGGAAGAACAGAGAGGCAGGGGTGGGGATAGGCTAGTTAAGACTTTGATGTGGTGGTCAGGGAAGTCGTTTGATAGGTTACGTTTGTGCAAAAACTGGAGGGAAGGGAAGGAGAGAGTCACGTGGGTTCTGGGGGACAGCATCTCAGCAGTGCAAAGGCCCTGTGGCAGGCACGTGGAAGGCACAGAGGTGTGTTTGTCAATGTGGCTGGAGTCCAGTGGTGAGGAGGGGTTGAGGAGCAGAGCGGGGGCAGGCGCAGGGCCTGTGGACCACACTGTCGGTGTTGGCTTCCACATAAGTATAGTGCAGGGTCAGTGGGCTTTGAACAAAGGACCAACACAATAGGATTCTTGTTGCGAAAGAGTCACTCTCGCCACCAGGTTATGGGACAAAGGCAGAAGCCGGAAGGCCAGTAGTGAGAGGGTGATGGTGGCTTGGACCAGGAGGGAGGTGCTGGTTCGTGGAGGGTTGGATCGTGGGTTGAAGATCAAGCCAGCAGGGTTTCTCTCAGAGGCGTGGAGCATGGGGTGGAGAAAGGGGTTGGTTTTTGGCCTGAGGAACTATAAAGATGGAGCTGCCAGTGGCGAACACACGTTAGTCGGAACATGGAAACACCAGGTTTGGGAGTGTTAGGTCAGTGTTCTCCAGCCTCCCTGGAACTGTCGAGGAGGTGGCAGACGTGTGACCCCGGAGTTCAGGGGGCAGTGGGTGCCCCACCTGTATTAAATAAACAAAAAGCATAAGGCAAAAGCAGTTTTCAGAAACACAGATGCCAAATGCAAGGCCATCATGGGTGACAGCCGTGGTCGGGTGCCTCCCTCAAAGCCTCATGAGAGACGCTAAACTGTACAGGGTGACAAAGGAGCCTCCTTTCCCCTTGCTTTCTGGTTCTGAATTAGTTCCTGATCCTGTTAGTGGCACCAGCCACATTTTCCTGACATCCACAGGCATTGGCTCTGACAGAGTGCGGGATGCCTGAGCACGTGGGGAGCGCCTCTGTGTGTTGACGGGTGGGGAGGCACCTCTGGGAGAACCTGGTTCAGATTAACGAGTGGGAGCCTGGGGCTTGGCTCCAGATTTAGGTATGGTTCTTTCTTCAAGGTCAAGAGCATCCCTTGATTTGTAAAAACAAAAGTCCTTCTCATGGGCTATTTGAGGTGGGAGGGCGGGGGAGGGGGGATGTTGATCTGGTGATTGTGGGTTGGCATCTGAGGCCCCAAGGGACAGAAGCTCTTTGGGGCAGGGACCAGGCCTGGTTTTGATCGGTTGTGGCCCCCCAGGCCCCACCCAGGGTCTGACCCATAGAAGGCACTCAGTCAGGTGTTCACTTAAGGAATGAATGAGTAAGTGAGTGAATGAAGCCCCATCTCTTGCGATATTTGGGGTGAGGGAAGTGCTGGACAGGGTAGCTGGAAGCCCAGCACACAGAGCCTCAAAACTGCCTCTGAATCTGAGTACTGGGTGTATATGGGTCCATTACACCATTCCTTCTAATTTTGTGAATGTGCTTGTTAAACTAAACTAAAATTGCCTTTTGGGGCACGTCTGATGAGGACCTGGCCCCCCCGCCCTCCAACTTTCCCAGCCAGTCAGAACCCCAAGTCCACCTGTGGACACTCCCCCCCTTTCACCATTCTGTGTCTGACCTAGAGCCCGATATCTCACGTGGCCTGCTCCTCCCACCCCCGCCCCCACTCAGTACAGCAAAGATGCTACTCACCATGTGTAACATGCTGGGCGCGTTGCTCGGTGACCTCACTTTATGCCCATGGGTAAGGTGGGGATCCTGTGTCCCTCTGATGGAGAAGGAAGCTGGCACTCAGACAGGCTATGTGGCTCCCTTTCAAAAGGTCATCAGCTAGTGAGCCTGGGGCCAGGGTCAGGCCAGCACCCTCTGCAGCCACCCTCCACCCTCTGACCACCTCCGGCCGCCTCTTTCCCCCTCAGCAGTCACAGACCCCCACCACCCCCCTGCTCCTGGGATGCCCCAGTGGCCCTGATGCACACTGTCGACCCTCTGCCCGCAGATGACAGGGTGGGGTTATCCAGGCGACTCTTAAATCCCTCTCTCATGCCGTGCAAATTGCCTTTCACAGAAGCATGTTGTGGAGACATTTTTTGGATTTGACGAGGAGTCTGTGGACTCGGAAACGCTGTCAGAGACGTCCTGCAACACAGACAGGACGGACAGGGCTCCGGCCACGCCTGAGGAGGACTTGGACGACGTAAGCGGGCCTCACCCCCGGGTACTTGTAAGGAGGTGCCTCCCACCTCACCTGGAAGATGAACTGTAGCCGCGCTCCCTCCCTGTGAGACAAACCTCGAAGGACCTGTGTGGTCACAGCCTGTGCCCAGGGATGGTGGTCCCCACGTTCACGGGTTCTGAGAATGGTGATGTGGGGGGGCGCCTGCAGCCTGGGGGAGACCCTTGCCCTTCCCAGCACAGATTTCACACCGGAGACCTGTGGCCACAGCAGCGCTGCGCTCCCTTTGTCATTAAAACTTCTGTGTGGTGGTCTGCCCCTTGCCCCCCGGGCTCACACACACACACACACACACACACACACACACCCCTGTGTATATAAAGATGGCGTAGGAGAGGATGTGAGCAGCATGGAAAAGAGCAGAGGGAAGCCCACCTGGAGCCTCTCACCCCGATTCCTCTCTCTCACACTTTCCTGACCCTCCGTCTGCACGCACAGCCACCTTCCCGGCCTCTGCTCCAGAGAGCACAAGTCACAAAGGAACGAAGAGCAGCCCCCCTCTCCCCGACCCCGCCCTGCCCGCTGGGATTCACTCCAGAAACCCCAGTCAAACACGATCACGTCAGACACACGCTTTTTGATTTGCCTTTTTCACCAAGAACATGTAACAGGCATTTTGCAGCATCAGATGCTGTGTTGGTCGTCGTTCCCTGTCCCGAGCAGACCCTCACAGATCCGCTTGTATGTCCAGCCTAACAGACTCCTGATGAGAGGCGTTACGGGGGTTCCAGTTTTTCTCAACTGCAGAGATGCTCTTTGGGTGGTTGTATCCTTAGGAGAAATCCCCAGAATGAGACCTGCGGGGTGGGAAAAGTAAAAGAAAGTGAAGTCACTCAGTCATGTTTGACTCTTTGTGACCCCATGGACTGTAGCCTACCAGATTCCTCCATCCATGGGATTTTCCAGGCAAGATACTGGAGTGAGTTGCCATTTCCTTCTCCAGGAGATCTTCCCAACCCAGGGTTGAACCCGGGTCTCCTGCATTGTAGGCAGACACTTTACCATCTGAGCCACCAGGGAAGTCTGAAGCCACCAGGAAGCGGGGTAGGAGGGGTGCCTTTTACAACATAGATGCACACCATGCAGTGGGGACTGGCTCACCCCTTGCTCCCCTGCACATGATTCAGTGATTCCTGGGGTTCAGGGAGCTCCAGAGAAGATGTTAGAGAAGGGCATCTTCTCCCCAGCGCTCTCTCCAGAGCCCTCCAGTTAGGTCCTGGCCGCGGCCGGTCTGTTAAGTAATAGCTGGCAGCAGTCATGACATCTGCACATTGTCATTGCCTGACTTGACCCTGGCACTGCCGTTCACGTCAAGTCATGGGCTTCCTCACGCTTTTCTCTTCCATGATGTGAAGACAACAACCCGAGAAGAGGCTGACCTGAGGTTCTGCCAGCTGACCAGGGAGTACCAGGCCCTGCAGCGAGCCTACGCCCTGCTTCAGGAGCAGGTGGGCGGGACACTGGACGCCGAGCGAGAGGCCCGGGTAGGTGCCAGGGACAGGCGTTGAGGGATCGGAGAGAGGCTGGGTGTCCTGTGTGTGCCCTTCCCAGCAGCCAGATTCTGTAGGGGTGCTGAGAGGGGATGGGGGTGCCTGGCAGCCTCCGTCGTGGTGACATTCCAGCATTTGGCAAACCCGATAGCGTTTAGCTCCCTGCCCGTCCTCAGTGCGGGAGCAGGGTTTGCAGAAGAAATGCTGCCATCTCAGTATCCTCTGCCCCTTCCGGTGGCAAGAAGGGTTTCAGAAGCTTGACTCAGTGATGAAATCAGACTCACTGTGAAACAGACATCTCTCTTTCCCTGCTGAGAAACCCCTAAGAATGTCGCAAAGGAGCGCAGGCAGGGCTGTCCGGGTCCTCAAAGCCCACTCAGCGCTCGCTCTGGTCCCTGCTGGCCACCCAGGTCTGGACGATACCAGCCCTCATGCTGGGCTGACCTCCAACTTCTAGTAACGGCCACTCACTGGCCATTCGCCCATCTTCGGGAGTCGCACAGACTAGTCTCGGCCGGCCCTTCCCTCTGAAGGCAAGAGGGGCCCCTGGGAGTGCTCCTGCTGGGGTGACTCTCCTCCCCAGTGCACCCCCATTTCACTCCCATGACAGCCCTGTGAGTTAGGAGGTGGCGAATGAGGCTCTGGAGGGAAGCTCCTCGGCCACAACAGTGTCAGCCTGTAGCCTTTAGGTCAGAGGAAGTGCACTGTTGGAGGTGGTTTGGACGGAAGCATGGGTTTCTTGTTTAAAAAGCTTCATCTCCTTGCACCATTCGAAAGTCGAGAGAGTTCACGTAGAAACCCGGGTTCCTGGCTTCTCTTGAGTGCTCAGAGCAGTGGCAGCACCGACCTTCGCATTCTGTGTCGCCACCTTTGGCTGCAGCTGCTCAGCTGCTCCCCGAGTTGAGACACGTGCCCCTGGTTTGCCTCAGCCCCCACCGCTCCCAGTACCCCGCCCAGTCAGCCCCTCTTATTTACGCTACCCACCTGGTCCTCGGGGCCTCTGGTTTTCAGCCCTCGCTGTAGGTGACACCTCTGTCAGGAGATGGGCTGCTGAGGGAGGGTGAAAGTGTGGCCGCTGGTGGGGTGCAGCCGCGGCACTGGATCAGGAAGCTGGCCTGGGAGCTGACGTGCTGGCCCCTCACTTGCCCTCGTGAGGAAGCCGGCCGCTTCTCCAGGCTGCAGGCTCATCTCTAAACTGAGGGGCAGCGCTGACGGCCTCTCAAGGCCTTGCAGTTCTTCCAAATGTCACACCGGTGGGTGACAAAGGAACCAGGCAGGCCAGTCAGCACGTGTGCTCCTAAGAAAGGGACCCGTTTCTCAGGACCAGATGCCACCTTGTCCTCTCCCCTTCTCTATCATCATGTGGGGCCGGGGGGGACCTGCTCACTTCCTGGTCTTTTGCATTTCAGACTCGGGAACAGCTCCAAGCTGATTTGCTGAGGTGTCAGGCCAAAATCGAGGATCTGGAGAAGTTACTGGTTGAGAAGGGCCAGGTGAGCATAAACAGTCATGTGACCTGTAGCTCTTTACCTGCCCAGGGTAATGGTCTGTTGACCTATATCATTTGCTCTGGAGATGTGAGAGAGAGAATGCTAGCAGTGTTCAGACAGGACTATCCCAGCTCATTTGCCTCTTTACCAAGTTTTTAAATATCCAATACGTTACGAGAGTCTAATTTGGTTTTTCTTTGTTTGCCAACTGTACAAGGATAGGAGACAACTCCAAATGTAAAGTGATCAGCAGAATCTTTTATGACTTGAATCTGGAAGAAAAGCTGACACTGCCTATGAGGATTCAGTTGTGCAAATGAACCTGTAGCTAGCTCTGAGTGATGGTGGAGGTGACCTTGGGGGCTGATCCAAAACTCTCCATGAGGCAGGAGAGCAGGTCAGAACATACACTGCAGCCAACAAGCCACAGGCCAGCCCTGCCCCTGACCTGTTGCTCGGCCCTGGGCAAATTACGTGATCTCTTGTGCCTCAGTTTCCTCATCTATAAAATGGGACTAATAATAGTACTTAACACATAGAGAATGCAGGAGTAGGGAGATTCAGCAGTAGCCTGGGCAAAGTCCAGGTGAGAGATGAGGCTATCTTCACACTCCTGTCCTTACCTACCATTGACCTCAGCTTCCCTCTTAAAGGCAGCCGAGCTCATAAGTTGAAACTCGCCCAACCACAGTCTACGGTTAAGTTAACCTCCCACCTCAGGTGCTAGGCCCTGTTCATGGGTGTGCTCTGCCTCCAGTTCCTGCTAAATTAAGGGGCCAGTTTGGGACAAAACACATGGTCATTGATTCAGTGAGCACTTTACCAGAGCCCTTGCCCTGTGCTCGGCTTTGTGCTCAGCATGTGGGATAATGTATCAGTTAGCTATTACCGCCTAACAAATCACCCCAAAACTGAGTTGTTTACAATAACAGGAGTTTTGTGTGCTTACAGTTCTATGGGTCAGCAGTTTGGGTGGTTCTTCAGCTGGTATCCCCTGGGGTCACTCTAGAGGCTTCATTTTATAGGTGATTGGGGCTAGATGGCCCCAAATTAACCTTCCTGTCCTGTCTGTGCATTAGTGCCAGCTGTTGGCCAGGCTCTCATGGTCTCTCATCCTCAAGGAAGCTGGCTCCTTTAACTAAAGGTCTTGGAGCAGGAAGAAAGGGCAGCCCCCAAAGCACAAGTACAGGCCATGGCTCTGCCAGCATCACATTTGCTAACATCCCAGTCACCAAAGAATGCTGCAGCCATACCCAGCAAGGTGAGGTTGCTCCTTGGGAGGAGCTGCAGAATCACCTTGCAAAGGGGCAGAGCCATGGAGGGACATTGCCAACAACCTCCCTCAGGAAAAATGATGAATGGACCCAGCTCTGAACTCAGCCTCGTGGGCCTATACGTGTGTCAATCCTGGGACAACACAGGGTGATACATGATGGGTAGAAGGAAGGGAGGGAGAAAGTTCCCTCGTTTATACCTTCATCCATCCCCTGGCATATACTGAGCATCAGCTGTGTGCTGGGCACCATGCTAGGCGCTGGAGATGCTGGTGTAAAGACAGACTTAGCCCCCTGGCTCATGGAATGTTCCTGGACAGAACTTGTGCAGACAAAGGGATGTGGTTAGGCAGAGGGTCTCAGATGAGCAGAAGTGTGTTACTGTGATGAAACCAGGTCCACGGGCACATCCATGGGGGTATGGCCTGGACATTCACCCATGAGCCTAAGAGAACAAACCCTGGAAGGATCTGCCAGGACCAGCTCTGCTGTGCTCCAGGTGTTTTTCTGTCAGTGATAACAGAGGTTCAGTACAGTTAAGTCGCTCAGTTGTGTCCAACTTTTTTGCAACCCCATGGATTGTAGCACACCAGGCTTCCCTGTCCATCACCAACTCCCAGAGCTTGCTCAAACTCATGTTCACTGGGTCAGTGATGCCATCCAGCCATCTCATTCTGTCTTCCTCTTCTCCTCCTGCCTTCAGTCTTTTGCAGCATCAGGGTCTTTCCTAAGGAGTTGGTTCTTCATATCAGGTGGCCAAAGTATTAGAGCTTCAGCTTCAGCATCAGTCCTTCCAATGAATATTCAGGATTGATTTTGTTTAGGATTGACTAGTTTGATCTCTTTGAAGTCCAAGGGACTCTCAAGAGTCTTCTCCAGCACCACACAGTTCAAAAGCATCAGTTCTTTGGTGCTCAGCTTTCTTTATGGCCCAACTCTCACATCCATACATGACTACTGGAAAAACCATAGCTTTGATACAGATGAGCCCCCTGAAATTTAGGGAACATGAGTGGAGGGAGGAATGTACCACAGACCTGCCAGTTCTCTTTTTCAGGATTAAATGTTTAGAGCAGTGGTCCCCAACCTTTTTGGCAGCAGGGACCAATTTTATGGAAGAAAATTTTTCCCCTGACCAGGGCCCAGAGGGGAGGTTGCTTTCAGGATGATTCAGCTCATTACATTTATTGTGCTCTCTATGTCTAATCTGACTCCCTAGAACTGACTCATTAGAACTGACTCACTAGAAGTGACTCACTAGAAAAGACCCTGATGCTGGGAAAGATTGAAGGCAGGAGGAGAAGGGGATGACAGAGGATGAGATGATTGGATGGCATCAGCGACTGAATGGACATGAGTTTGAGCAAGCTTCACGAGTTGGTGATGGATGGGGAAGCCTGGCTTGCTGCACTCCATGGGGTCGCAAAGAGTCAGACACAACTGAGTGACTAGACTGACTGATTTCTAATCTAATGCCTCCGCTGATCTGACAAGAGGTCTGGTTCCACGACCTGGAGGTTGGGGACCCCTGGTTTAGAGGGAAAATACGATCATTCTAACTGCTCTCCTTCTCTCTGACCTTTTCATAGAAAGATTCATATGAAGTAACCTTTCCCTCTGATGCTTTGTTACTTAACTGTCTGCTTCAATGAGTATGAACATATTTAGTACTTTTCCTTAGGATTCCAAATGGGTTGAAGAGAAGCAGCTGCTCATCAGAACAAACCAAGACTTGCTGGAAAAGGTACATAGCACCGACACCCTTGTGTGTTGCCCCAGGGGATCACGGAGCCCAAGCCCTGCTGTGGTTGCCGGAGTCTCACCCACACCCATCCTGAGGGCTCCCACCCACTGGTCCTGTCTGTCCTCTGGGTCGGGGCCTACAGAGCTGGTTTGCAGATGTGATGAGGGCTGCCAGTCCTCCTGGTGCTTGGCTTCCAGGCCGTCTCTGCCATTGCCTTGGATTCCAGACCACTCCCCACCCCCCACCTCCCCACCTCCCCACTGCCCCCCCACACACACACACCTGCTTCCCAGGCAGAGGTCGGTGGGCAGATCCTCGGGCAGTCATGGTCCAGTTCATTGACTGGAGGCCGTGGTGCTGGCAGAGCCAAGCTTGTCCTCATGCTTGTGGTCATGGAAGTTGCTGGGAATCGGCTTGAGTGGTAAATCTAATGCTTTGGGACAATACCTCAGCTTTATTTTTTTCTTATCTGTACACAATTCAGTGATTTTTTTTTTTTTAGCAAATTTACTGAGTCGTGCACCCAGCTCTGACATGCAATTTTTAGAACATTTTCAGCCTCCCTTAAAAATCCCTCTTGCCCCTTTGTAGTCACCCCTGTCTCTCACCCCTCAGCCCCTGGCAACCTACTTTCTGTCCCAGTAGATGTGCTTGTTCTGCACCTTCTGTACTGGTGGAAGTGGACTGTGTTAGGCCTTAGCTTCTAAACACCCTCAAATGTCCCAACTGGACAAGCCCAGCCTTTCCCCTAGTGGATGTAGCCATTCATTGTCCCATGTCCCTCCACAGCATCTGGGGCATTGGGACAGAGTTTGTCACTTCCTGCGAGGCGGCTCCAGGCTTTGGGAGAGGCTTCGGATCCCTGGTCTTTCTGGCTAAATTCTGAGAGGCCTGGAAAACTCTTATGCTGTTTCCAGACGTCCCCCTGGGGGCAGTACCAGCTCATTAGAGGTGGGGAGGCAGGAGTAAAGGTGACCGTGACCCACCAGTGAAAGTGAAAGTCGCTCAGTCGTGTCCGACTCTTTGCAACCCCATGACCATACAGCCCATGGAATCCTCCAGGCCAGAACACTGGAGTGGGTAGCCTTTTCGTTCTCCAGGGGATCTTCCCAACCCAGGGATCAAACCCAGGTCTCCAGCATTGTGGGTGGATTGTTTGCCATCTGAGCCACCCGGGTAGCCCAAGAATACTGGAGTGGGTAGCGTATCCCTTCTCCAGCAGATCTTCCCGACCCAGGAATCAAACTGGGGTCTCCTGCTTTGCAGGTGGATTCTTGACCAACTGAGCTATCAGGACCTTCATTTCCATGTACTGTTTTGGTCCTCACTGCAGGCCGCCAAGTGGGGGTGCTGTGTGCCTTCTTGGATGACACGGAGGCACTGACAGCTCCATAGCTGGCCCAGAGTCTCCCCGTGGGTTTGGGACCCAGGCAGCCCCACTTCCCAGACTTTCAGATCTCCTACTCATAGGAGCTCTCTGGGGAGCCCAGGGCATCTTACTAGTACAACTACCAGACCCTGGGTGGGCTGACTCTGGGAGTTGGGATAGAAGGAATTCAGTCAGGCTTGGGGATCACTATTGCTTCCCCAGAACTGACCTGTGGGAAGGGATTCAATTGCTCTGTGCCTTAGTTTCTCCACCATTCATGTATTCAGCAAATACCTGGCCCCCATGCTGGGCCAAGCTTGGGCCACAGGGACGAAGCAGGCACAGCCTCTGATCTGGGCCCACCAGCCCCTGGAGCAGAAAGGGCACACCTTGCACACTCATTGAGACCCTCTGCTTCCCACCCTACCCCTGGTAACGGCCCCTGTGTCCCCAGGCCCCTGTGTCCCCTGGGGTCTGTGACACAGGACACGTTCTCTTGGCCCCTGATGAAAAACAGTGGTTCTCCTGCCATTAACCCGCAGGTATCTCTGGTCTAGATTTACAGGCTGGAAATGGAAGAGAACCAGCTGAAGAATGAAATGCAAGACGCAAAGGATCAGAACGAGCTGTTAGAATTCAGAGTGCTAGAACTCGAAGTAAGAGACTCTATCTGTTGTAAACTCTCAAACGGAGCAGACATTCTCTTTGAGCCCAAACTGAAATTCATGTAAAGTCCCAGATGTTTTTCAAGCATGTGTAAGGGGACGTGTGACACTTGTTTTCTTTCCTTTCTTTCTTTTTCTTTTTCTTTTTTTTTTTTAAATCTGTACGTTGAGAATAATTTCACTGCCTTAATATGTTCTGAAGAGAATGCTCACTGAAGTCTTTGGACATGTACCAGAGCTAATCTATTTATTGCCTACGGCTTGTTTTTGCACTTAATAAAATAATTTGTTTTTGCAATATTTTGCCTTTTTTATTTGTGTTTCATTTCCATAACTACTTCTTTCCTGCATGCATAGTCACCTGGTATGCCTTCTACAAATGCGGACAGAAGCACCGTTGCAATTAATAACACACCTTTTTAAAGTGACCTTGCATGCATGAATCTCACCTTTTGAAAGAGTGGGGTCTGACCTGGCCTGCGGCTGACTCCATAATGTGTTTACTGCTAGTTTGGCCTGTTTTCTCTTTGCCGAGGTAAACGCAAGGTAAGTAAACAGGGTAAGAGGAGGTATTTGCAATAGGTGGCTGAGAAAGTTTGTAACATTACTCCAGCTCCTTGACGCAGTGAACGCAAACCTGGGCATCACAAGCAGTACTGGGCAGTCTAATATGTCTGTGACTCAAACTGCAGCTCAGAATGATTCCCTTAGCGTGAAGGGAGATTGACTGTTGTCCACAGGTAGAAATCCTGTTGCAAACCTTCAGTGACTTCCCAGATACACAGAGCTGGATCCAGGGTGAGGACATGGATGGTTTTATTGCTTCCAACTGGAACCCTGCCTCGGGTGTGTCACTGTATTGCCTTGCTACCACCTAGCTTCATAATCCTTTTTCGTTCGTTTGCTTCCATTTCAAACTCATCTACATGTGACACATCGCCTGAGTTTGTGACTGGTTTTCTCTAAGCATCTGTGGTGACATGGCTCTCCTTTCCCTCTGATGAAGCCTTTGCATGTCCTGAGCCCTCGGTAAAAGTGAGCTCCTTGGCAATGTTGGTGTCTCTCAGATTTCATTTTCTCCTCTCAGCTTCAGTTAAAATTCTGCTTTCCCTAGAGCACTGCTTCCCTGTGGCTCAGCTGGTAAAGAATCCGCCTGCAATGCGGGAAACCTAGGTTCAGTCCTGGGTTGGGAAGATCGCCTGGAGAAGGGAAAGGCTACCCACTCCAGTATTCTGGCCTGGAGAATTCCATGGACAGTTCATGGAGTCACAAAGAGTCGGACACGACTGAGCCACTTTGAGGTCACTTCACTTCCCTAGAGCATCTCATCCTGTACTTTGTTGTGCGGCATGGACCATGGCCTGAATGTCCCAGAGCCAGGTGTTGCCATGCGATTCAGCTCTTGTGTAAACATAAACTGAATCCTTCGTTCAGGCAGCAGAAGTAGAAGTTAAGAAAGATTATGGTGAACCCTTCTACCACTGTCAGAAAACCTTTCACGGCTCTTTGCTACCCGCCATTTCTCATGAGAATTCCATAAGCACTGGTCACTTTACTGGAACTTTCAAGTATTTCCACCATCCTTTGGAGGACCCATTAGCAATCAGTTTTCTGACTTTCATTCATATAAAACATGAGCTTTCTTGGGTCAGCCTTTCTATGGAGACCCCCTGTAAGTAAGTATTACAGGTAGAAGAGACATCTATAGCACGGAACCATTGTGAATGTGGTTGTTCCGGTCTAATGAGGGAAATAAGGTTTTCTATCTAAACTGTTTCAAACCAGGTGAGCCAGATTGGGGCTTCGTGGAAATTAATTGGATGAACGGCCCGCCCTCCCCTCTCCTTCAGAGGAGCCACTTAGGGACCTGCTATTTACCACCGCCTTGGCCACATTTCTTAGTTGATGACTAAGGAAACGCATTGGTTCTCTGGCTCAACTCCGCAGCAGTGGTCCAAAGCAAGCTTACTGACTGTAATTTTGAGGAAATAAACGCAGTTTGATTTCAAGGTATCATTTGGTGAGGCCTTGGCTGCTGGCTGGCCTGTCCATTGCCTGGGGTTTAAAGGCAGTTCTTTAAATGCATTGGAGACCAGAGTACTGTTTTGCTGCTACCCTTTATTTCTGTAAGTAATTGGGCATCTCAGTTCCTTTTTAAAAAAATCTGTCCCTTTACATATGATTAATGTACGACTTCTGGGGAAATGCTCGCTCTCCTTTTTTAGTAGCTGAGATTTGACTTATCAGTCTAAGGCAGGGGTAGAATGATTGTTGGAAGGTTAGTGCAGATCAGAAAAAAATAATTGTGAACAAAGTCAAAAGATCATATTGAAAAAGATATGAAGCCAGGGTCTGGCCTTGCCACTCAATCACATGGGACCTCAGAAGGGCCCCTGTCTCACAGCCTCCTCTCTGTCTACAAAACAGATGCATTCACGGCTGCCTCCTGGGGTTGTGTGAGGATGAAATGGGCTAACAATGACTTCTATTGAAATTTCCTGCGACCGTTCTTCATCAAATATTTAAAGATGATTGTGTGACTTCCTGGGCTTTGATCAGCACTCATGACACCCTGCTAACCGTTTCTTCCCAGCTGACTAGGCTAAGAAGTAACCCATTGTCCACAGGGGGTCCACTGCGGGGCAGACGGGACAGCATCTCCACCACCGACGAGACCGTAGCCTGAGTGTGCTCTTATTAGGAACACCTTTGCCAACTGGAATTCCTTGGTTTTTTGCTGAATAACGTGGGGAAATGACAAGTGGTGAAATAATCCAATAAAGTTCTGTTTTTAAACCAAATCTTTTCCTCAGGAGAGAGAGCGGAGGTCGCCAGCATTTAACCTCCAAATCACCACCTTTCCCGAGAACAACAGCAGCGCCCTCCAGCTGTTCTGTCGCCAGGAAGGAGTTAAGGTAGCGTGCCCGGGGGGGGTGCCCCCACTTTATTATGGCAAAGGCCAGAATGCCAGGCTCAGCTGGAAAGGGGACTGTGTGCCTGTGCTAGGGCTAGAATTGATGTTAATAAGATACCCCCTGTCGCTCCACTCTGTTTTGAATGTCAGAGTTTATTACTCCAGCTGGGTCACCAAATTTGTATTCATGTTAAAAATGCAGAGCCTTGGGTACAGCCTGGAAAGCAAACCCCACCTTGGCCACTTCCTGGCTCTGGCCCAGAGCCTGTCTGACCCTCAGTCTCTTCATCTAGGAGATTTGAGTGGCAACACCCACACTGTGAAAGGGGTATGACAGTTTTTAAACTAGATAATGAACTTGAAGACTCAGTGAAGTGCTCAGAGCACGCTGAGTGTTCTAGAGACGGGAGCTGTCGTGGTTCTCACAACTGTTGGCCGTGACCCTGGAATCCTGCTAGACCCGCGGGCACAGAGAGGTCCTTCCGACCCACAGGATCCCATGAGAATTTCTAGAAAGCAGTGTTCGTGCTGGTGTAAAACTCAGCCAATACATAGCAGTTAGCAGCCCTCTCTGCTTGAAGGAATCACCAAGGATAACTCTCGGCCCGGCCTTATGTACTAAGAAACAAGTAAGGGAGTGGTGTCTTACAAGGAGTGAGGGCTGTGGCCCCAGAGATTGGTGTGGATGGCCTTTGTAGCTCACACAAAATGAACGTTGGACATCTTTTCCAGGATGTGAATATTTCTGACCTTATGAAGAAATTAGATATCCTTGGCGATAACGGGGTAACTATGAGCGATCGGTTTCCGGTTTCGTGTCCTTGTTTTGATTCGGGTGTACTCTGTTGTGGCTTTTGTTTCTGTTTTTGTTTTAATTTCTTCCTGATTTAAGAGATTGACTAAATACAATGTAAGGCTTTTGTATGGCCATGTTCCTGTGTGGGTGGCTGGGTCCGCATCTGTCAGAAATGGGGTTCTGAAGTTAGGTCATCCTGACAGCGTGTGAGTGATGAGGATTAAAAAGGCCTAAAAAATAAATGCCCGGAAAGAAAATGGAAGCACTCAAGATCTCTGAAATCCCAAAGTGAGACTTTTGCCTTCTGAAAAGACTGGGCCTGAGCAAGGCCCTATTTCTAAAAGGCTCGGGGACGCTGTGTGAGGTGTCCCCACCCCCGAAGGGCCGGTCCTCAGACCTGTCACTTCTTTGAGTTGGGGCTGACCCTGGGGAGGCCGCTTTCAGAGTCGCCTAGGGCTGACTGTCTGCACGGGATGTGGGAGCAGTGTAAAACGCCCTTGCCCATTTTTGTGTTTTAGAATTTGAGAAATGAAGAACAGGTTGCAATAATCCAGGCTGGAACTGTGCTTGCCCTGTGTGAAAAGGTAGAGCCCAGCGACATTTCTGTCCATACACCTTGTCCGAGCTTCCTGGCACCATACAAGAAACTGTACATTGGCGTCTCGCTTTGTTCTGGAAGCATGGTTCTGGTTTCCTGTCTGCGTTTGCATGCGCACGTGCACGCCTGTTTGTTTTCCAGGGGAAACTCACTCATGCTTATGGTAGGAAGCTTGGGGACTGAGCAAGAAAATCAAAACTCCCCTCGAGGAAACCCGTCTGCGACAGTTGGTTTATTTCCTTCCAGTTTTTTTTCCCACTCCTTTTTTTTAAAAGAAAAAAAATGAAATTTGGGATCATACTGACTTTAGCTTTAAATCCTGCTTCATAAGCTTCCCCCCGTGAGATTGAATGGCCCTGCATCATTCTACCTACAGCCACGCCCTCAGTTAAATATTCTTTCGCTGTTAACATACTGGAGTATTTCTGCTCTTTTTTTGCTTATCATCATGCAGCGATGAGCAAGCATCTTTAATCATAAGTTTCTATCTATGTTTTAAAACACTTCCACAGGATAGATTCTAGAAGTGGGATCACTGGGCTGATGGGTAAGAGGGTTTTTAAGAGCTTTGATACTGTCCAGTCATTTCCAGAAAAATGGTACCAAGTCGCCTTCTACATGAACACTACCACTGCTGGTTTCTTGTTCAGCAAGGCATATGTGGCCACTAAGAATTCTGCTGATAAAATAGGCAAAAATCATATGACGCTATTATTTTAATTTTCATTTGTTCAAGTGCTAGTGATAAGGAATTTTTTGTGTACTATCCATTTTCTTGTTCCTTGAGAATTGTAATTACATTCCACTGCGTTTGTCATTCATTCATAGCTTCATTCAATCATGCCTTCATCTATTCACTTATTTAATATGAATTTGGTCGTAATAATGGTTTCTCTTACTGACTTCTCTGTGAGGTTTATATGCTAAAGAGAATAACTTTTGCCATATTTATTAAAAAAATACATTCCTGATTTGCCTTTTACATTAATTTAGGGTGTTTTAAGACATACCCAACTTTTCAATGTGGTCTTGTCTATGGATCTTTTTCTTGTAAACATGAGTTAAATTTTAAAATGCTATTTTTATAATGATGAGGTCTTAATGATTTTAATCAGGATTCCTTCCAGAATCTTTGGGAGGACATTTAAAATGTAAATAGTTTTTTTTCCCCCTGAGCACCTGTCCAGCCTTCCCTGTGCACAGGGCCCTACATGTTGGCAACAGACTTACGGCAAAGCCTTGCTGAGGTCACACAGCTGGTAAGTGGCGATGCCCACGTCATTGTCTCAGTCACCTGGCTGAGTCTGCATCTTCAGGTGAGCGGGGGTGAGGAGAGCTCACACCTGGCTGTTGGCCCCTCAGACACAGGTGATGGTAGGTGACAGGGACATGGTGTGCATCCTGAAAATATCCTCTCAGCAGGAGAGCCAAGTGTGACATTGTAGCCTCCTGGGGGTCACAGAGCGAACCCAGCAAGCGCTTTATTCCATGTTCATTCCAACATCACCGCCTCCGACTGTCCAGCGCCTGGCACACGTGGAGGATGTGGTGAAGCCACACCCAGGGCTCCCTCCTGGTCCCCCAGCGGCCTCCCCCAGGCAGGCTCTCAGCCCCACAGCCGCTAACTTCAGGGGCTGCTTCAGGCCGACCCCTCCGTCTCCCGGAGCCCTTAGCCTTGCTGGTGAACGTCAGGACTCCAGGACACGGCACTTCTAACCGTGACCAGGCACTGCTGCCAGGCACCTGGGGCCAGGCTGGGTACTGAGACGTGACTGATCCATGTAAAAGGATGGTGAGCAAAGAGCAGGCAACGCTAGGGACCAGGGTGGGGCTGGAGCAGTGGGCCTGGGGAGGGAGTCTCCCTCTCTTCTACCTCCCGAGCCTCTTGGAGGGTGGCAGGCTGTCTGGAGTCCCCAGCCCTACCGAGAACAGCCTCTGCCAGGTACCAAATTCTCCCACCAGGACCCTTCTCAATAAGCTCCTCCCCACTTGCAACAAACAGAGGCCTTTACAGACTCACAGCCTTGGCCTCGCCTCAGACCCTCAGGGCTCCTCTTCCCGACAGTTGTGCAAGGTGAGCGCCACAGATCCCTTGTACACCCAGAACACAGGGCCTACCTGGCATGCGGCTGCTATCTCCCTTGACCCTGTGGCCCACTTCTTGCCCACCTATAGCAGCCCCTGCTGGTCGCTGACTGCAGAGTCCCACGGACAGTCAGTGCCATGCTCTGCTTCCTAAATGCAGAGACCTGTTCCAGCCGCCCTTGCCTGCCAGCTCCCCCTGAAATCCCACAAGGGTGGTGGAAGAAGGGGTGGTGCCCAGGGTTGGCACAGTACCCGGGACTGATGCCCAGAGGCTGGACTCTGTGCCAGTGAGAAGGGCCCAGCTCCCCATTTGGGACAGTCTGTGGAGACTGGACTTAGAGACAGATGTCTTCTCATTTTTTCAGCAACATTTCTCATTTTCTCTGCTGCATGTCTGTGATTGAAGACCCAGTGTTTGGGAGGTGCTTTGTCTCCCTCTTGGAGAGAGTTGGCGCTGAAAGCACATACCCAGAGGAAAAGTGGGTCAATGGGACCCCTGGAAGCACCTATAGGTCAGCCAGGGTGCCCAAGTGTCCTGTTTTCCTGGGACATGGGATTTCAGTGCTGAAACGGGGACAGTCCCAGGCAAACAGGGACAAGCTGGACACCCTGGAGTTGACAGTTGCTGAAGGAGAGCTGGCAGTGGGGCCCAGAGCCCCAGTGACATCCTCAGCCAGCCCCCCGCAACCAAGTCATACGTCATTTTGAAAATTGCCATTCAATTCTGGTATCTGACCAAACTGAGGTCCACTTCAGTTTTCTCTTTAAGAGCATGAAACCCCTTTCGTAGCCTGTGAGCGAAGTGCCACTCAAGCTAGTCTGCCCAGCCCCGGGCATTCCTAGGGCTGCTGCTGGTGCTAGGTGCTAAGTCGCTTCAGTCATGTCCGACTCTTTGCGACCCCATGGACTGTAGCCCACCAGGCTCCTCTGTCCATGGGATTCTCCAGGCCAGAATACTGGAGTGGGGTGCCATTTCCTCCTCCAGGGGATCTTCCCAACCCAGGGGTCAAACCCATATCACTTATGTCCCCTGCATTGACAGGTGGACACGAGAGCCACCTGGGTGTGCAAATGGGGTCCTGCCCAGGGAACTCACCCTTCTCCCATCACCATGTGGGGAAGCCCTGCTCCTCCTGGAAGGTCTGGCCCATCTCAGCACCCACCAGACCCGCTTCTGGTCAGTGGAGTCCAAGATCAGGGATGTTGCCTTGCTGCCCGCTGACCACCACCACACAGAGGCTGAGCAGAGAACATAGGATGTCCAGGGGCATACAAGTGATCACAAAGTCAAAATCAGTCAAAGATGGAAGTTTTTAAAGATCTGGGCTCTCACTGGTAACAACAGATTGGAGAATGTGCCTTAGGCCACAGGCAAGTTTTCTATTAGTTGGCCCAGAATTAAGGCCTTGGGACTCTTCTCTGAAAGGAGGGTTAGGTCCTAGAGGAGGAAGTTCCCCACCCCGCTCTGGGACCAGGGTTCTGCACTGGTGGGCAAAGTGCCAACTGGGGGGCGGAGGCGGTGCACTGGCCATGTCTCCCGCGAGAGGCCCCCTCCCCATGCCCCGTGGCTGCCTCACTTCTCCTTCAGGGTTTTGGGGGCAGCAAGTGCCCTGTCCCCATGCCTCTTCCTCCTGGAGGGTGGCGCAGCCCTGAACATACAAGTTCCTGCCCAGAGCGAGGCCCCATAGACATCTGGTGGGACTCTGATATGAAATCCATGCCCTCACATGCCCGGGTGCCCAGGGCCAGCCCTTTCTCTCCTTACTTTACTCCCCCAGTGGCAGGAACGGACCTGTCAAGTTTTTCTGTTTGTGTGCCTAATGTGAGTGGGCTTTCCTGGTGCCTCAGCTGGTAAAAGAATCCACCTGCAATGTAGGGGACCCCACTTCAATTCCTGGGTCAGGGAGACCCCCTGGAGAAGGGATAGGCTACCCACTCCAGTATTCTTGGGCTTCCCTAGTAGCTCAGCTGGGAAAGAATCCGCCTGCAATGCAGGAGACCCTGGTTCGATTCCTGGGTCAGAGAGATCCCCTGGAGAAGAGATAGGCTACCCACTCCAGGATTCTTGGGCTTCCCTGTTGGCTCAGATGGTAAAGAATCTGCCTGCAGTGTGGGAGATCTGGGCTCAATCCCTGGGTCGGAAAGATCTCCT
Source organism: Antilocapra americana (assembly GCA_007570785.1). Lineage (NCBI taxonomy): Eukaryota > Metazoa > Chordata > Mammalia > Artiodactyla > Antilocapridae > Antilocapra > Antilocapra americana. Next base: position 4,170,689 of record ML660770.1, on the reverse strand, counting down.
GGAGGAGAACATGGCAACTCACTCCAATATTCTTGCCTGGAAAATCCCCATGGACAGAGGAACCTGCAGGCTACAGTCCATGGGGTCAGAAAGAGTTGGACATGACTGAGCAACTAAGTACAGCACAGCTAATGTACAAAGCAAATTTTTTTCATTTTTTAATGCATAATGTGCATTGCAAATCTTTTTCTTAGGTATAGGAAAAATCTGGACATCATGTTCTATAAAAGCAAAGAACAGCTTGTTGTAATGATTCAAAACTGGACTTTTCTTCCATTTTACTTTATTCATTTTATGACTGCTTGCCTTAGGATAGTACAAAGAAAGTCTTTTTCATTCCTTGTCAAAAATATGTTTCCCAGCTTCTAAGACACTGCACACCCGCTCAGCCTAGTCTAAGGAAATGCTGCGTCGGGCACATGCTCCCATGGCTGCCTCTGTAGCCGCCCTTGGGGGCCCAGCAAAGTGAACTCTAGGGGGAGGCTCTGTGGGTGCAGCTTTATTCAGGCTTGTTCCTGCTATGGAGCCAGCGTGCGCCCTACAGACCTCCACAGCCCCGTATCCCCCTTCCTTCAGGAAGTGACTATCAAGGGCTTGCTTCAGGCCAGGCCCCATGCTGGGTGAGGAAACTTAACAGAGCACACCCCAGGTGGTGGGACAAGGAAAGCAGCAATCTGTCAGGTGAGTGCTGTGCCAGGATCCGTGGAAGGGCTTGGACCCCACAAACTCAGGAAACAGGGCAGGCTTCCTGGAGCAAAGAGAGAAAGTGAAGTTCGCTCAGTTGTGTCTGACTCTTTGCGACCCCATGGACTGTAGCCTACCAGGCTCCTCCATCCATTGAATTTTCCAGGCAAGAACACTGGTGTGAGTTGCCATTTCCTTCTCCAAGGGATCTTCCTGACCCAGGGATCGAACCAGCGTCTCCCACATTGTGGGCAAATTACCGTCTGAGCCGCCAGGGAAGCCCTCCTGGAGGAAGCGACACCTAACACAGGGTCCACAGGCTGAGTAGGTGTTAGCTCTATAAAGACCCGGGCGGAGGCTGGGGATGGGAGAAGTGGTGACGTTCAGGGCAGAGAGAGGGGGTGGGCAGAGGCCCTGAGGTGAGGGAAGGCAGGGCTGTTCCCCCAGCGTTGTCAGGAGCTCCAGGCTCTCCTGGGGGGCTTTAAGTGGGAGCAGGGAAGGTCCACAAGGAGATGCTAAGTGTTTCTGAGGGAAGGCACTGGACGAAAGGGATTTGGGGTTAGACGTGAGCTTGGGGGCTGAGAGGGAGCCTGCCTTGGGCCGTGGCAATGGAGAGTGGTGGGCGGGGTTTTGAACCAAGAGGAGGTGGAACCAACAACAGGAAGTGAAGGGGGAGGAGCTGTGGCTGCTCTCAGCTTTCCCTTCCGGGGTCAAGGTGAAGAGCTATGGCTGCTCTCAGTTCCCTTCCGGGGTCAAGGTGAGGTGGGGCTCTTCCCTTACAGAGGGGGCGGGTGAGCCCTTTGGAGAGGGCAATGGCACCCCACTCCAGTACCCTTTCCTGGCAAATCCCATGGACGGAGGAGCCTGGTGGGCTGCAGCCCATGGGGTCGCTAGGAGTCAGACACGACTGAGTGACTTCACTTTCACTTTTCACTTTCATGCATTGATTGGGGAAGGCAGTGGCAACCCACTACAGCGTTCTTGCCTGGAGAATCCCAGGGGTGGGGAAGCCTGGTGGGCTGCCGTCTCTGGGGTCGCACAGAGTCAGACACGACTGAAGCGACTTAGCAGCAGCAGCAGCAGTGAGCCCTTTCTCAGGGGCTTGAGGCGTCGGGCTGTGGGAGACACGTCTGGGCTAAAGGGCGCATTTCAGAGACATTGCAAAGAGGGAGAACCCATAAGGGAGGTGAGAACCCCTGGAGGAGGACCCCTCGAGGAGAGAGGATGACCAAGGACAGGGACTCTGAGGGCCCCAAGAGTCCAGGAGGGGCAGCCATGGCCGGAGGAAGAGGACAAGGGGTCTGGGGTGTCGGGACGGGCCGTCCCCAGGTGCTTGGCCTGTGGGCCCCACAGCAGGGAGGTCATCTGAGGGCTTTAGCAATGAGGAGGTGAACTTTCATACATGATGTCAAACCCAACCCTCCTGAACACCCTAAAACACCCCCACAAGGTGTCACCCAGTCACCTGGATCTCCCTCCCACCCCCCGCCCCACCCCTGGCTCTCAGGTGGGCTCCTGTACAGAGACACCTGCATGCCCACACCTAAGGGGCAGCTGCCTGTGTCCGCTCACCCCCAGCCCAGACCTGAGAACGGGCAGACACACCCCCATCACCAGCCCGTGCAGGTGACCCCATGGGTTCTCTCAGGCCATCAAAGCCTGCCTGGCCGGACCCCTCTTCATTCCTGTACCCCATGGTGCCCCTGGCTGTTCAGACAAGCCCCAGGTGGCTGCAGGGGGTGGCTGTGGAGGTGTGGACCTGCAGGCAGGGTACAAAATCCCCACTTCTCACCTGTGTGACCTTAGACAGGTGACTTACTTCACCTGCCGTGTCCTCACCTGCAACGTGGAGTGACGCTGCCTTCTGTACGGGGTGGTCGTGAGGGGGCTGGATGAGGTCCCAGGCGGGAAGCCACCAGTACATGGCACGGTAGAACCCAGGGAGGCTCGCCCGCCCACCTAGGGGACTCTCAGGGCACACACTCTCAGCCTTCCATGTGCATCTACTGTGCATACCCACAACCTTCTCTACACACAGCCTTATCTGGGCACACACCTCACACCCACCTTCACCTATTTGTGCACACATGTGTACCCATGATTCCTGAGCAAACATCTGTTGAAGCTGAAACACCTGTGCAGACTATGAAATTCTATTTCGAGGACCACCATGGGATATATGGGGGGACCCCTCCAGGCCAGGAGCCTCTTCGAGGGAGGCCTGACAACGGGCACTCGTTCTCACTAGCTGCGCCCTCTGTCCCTGCTGTTTTCCAGTGGCTGAAGCAAATAGAGGGAACGGAGGCAGCCCTGACCCAGAAGATGCTAGACTTGGAGAAGGAGAAGGTAAAGGACATGCCCCGACCCCGGGAGGGAGAGGGTTGACAGAGTGCAGATAACTCGCTTCCTGGAAATGATTTACGTGTGTTTTGTATTGATTTGCATGCATTTCTAAATTTTGCTTTTGCTCTCATTCCTATCCTTTGTGGTCATCATCCATCTACTAGTTATTCACTTGATACCTATATTTGGAGCTTCTGTGATCCTGGAAACTATGACAGGATTAGGGGTTCAGTAATGAATAGCAGGGTCCCTGCCTTGGGAGGCTAGCCTGAAAGCCCATGGGGACATGTGCATGGGAGCCGACAGCCGCAGTGCAGCATGAGAACCTTAGGAGAGGCAGGTCGGTGACATGGAAGCAGATGGACCGGGGCTCCGGAGACGCAGAAAAGGGACTCCAGTGTTTGCTTGCCCCTTCCTGGACATGAGTTTGGGAGAGACACACTGGACCTCCGTTTCCTCGTGGTTAATGGGGTTTTCTATCTCCAGCATGATGAGCTGTAGGGATAAGAGATGCTGGATGCATAGCCCATTTTCTCACAATGCTTGGTACATGTGGGCACCTGATTAGCAATGATGATGGCTATTCACCAGGGGCCATGGGCATAGAGCGGGATCTGTCATACCTGGTCTAGGGATGTCGGAAAAGGCTGCCCAGAAGAGATGGTTCTTGAGTTTTCAAAGACCAATTTCCCCAAGTAGAAGTGAGGGGAAGAAGGAAGAGCCTGAGGCCTGGAAGCAGTGTGTAGCATGGGAACATCCCTGGGCTGAATCCCCAGGCCGGGGTGTCTAGTCCACTTCTATCACCAGTGAACTGTGGCATCTAGAACAAGGCACTGGTCCTTTCTGGCCCTCTGTTTCCTCCTCTACAAAACCAAGTGGCTACAACAGCCAAGCTCTAACCCTAAAACCCTCCAGTCAGTAACGGAAGATATTGGTGTTCTGGAGAGCTCATGCTTGGAGGGACTGAGTGATGGAGGATGGGAAGGACACGTCCAGCAGGGAGGGTACCCAGGAGGTGGGTGATGCCGCTGGTGAGGGGAGGAGAGCCACATCAGAGAACTATTGAGATGGTCTTCAGAGGGATTCCTGAAACCCGGGCTTGGGAACCAGGCCAGGCACCTGAGAGGAAGGAAGCTGGGGGTGTGGGGAGAGGCTTGATGGAGGTTCCTGGGCCCAGGAGGTTCCTGCTGTGGGTTCACAAAGGAGCAACCAGGGCAGACCTGACACCCCTTCTCACCCAAGCACCTCATGGGCCCCACCTCGGTGGGACTGTCACTCTCCAGCGAGTGTGAGTAGGCTGGCTCTGAAGAGCTGCCTGGTGATGGGTTCTTGTCCTGATCTTGACCTTGGGCACCTCCTCTTTTTCAGGACCTGTTCAGCAGGCAGAAGGGCTACCTGGAGGAGGAGCTGGACTACAGGAAGCAAGCCCTCGACCAGGCTTACCTGGTAGGACCGGAAGTGGGTTGGATGTTCTGGTTCTTTAGACTCAGCAGTACAGGCTGCTCTCCCTTGGGGACTGATGGTGAATCTGGGGTCCGTGCAATGCTGTGTGGGCGAGATCCCAATGCCGCCTCCATGTTTCAACTGGTTTCAACCCAAACAACTGTACAGATAAATGGTCACTTTTCCAAGTCAGTCATGATTTTTCTAAAATATTTACTTAGCTTGATCATTTTTTCCAGGCATACTTATTCATACTTATTCAGTTCTGGGCTTCCCTGGTGGCTCAGACAGTAAAGAATCTGCCTGCAATGTGGGAGACCTGAGTTTGATCCCTGGGTTGGGAAGATCCCCTGGAGGAGGGCATGGCAACCCACTCCAGTATTCTTGCCTAGAGAATCTCCATGGCCAGAGAAGCCTGGCAGGCTACAGTCTACTGGGTCACAAAGAGTTGGACACTCCTGAGCGACTCAGCACATGCACTCAGTTCTAGTAATCATTTGAGATGAAGGAAAAGACACTTTCTGCTTATTAATATTTTTATTAATATTTATTTACATGCTTAAAGCCCAGAGCAAGTTTTCCCATAAGTAGCAAAAAGAGACAGTCACAGAGGAACACAGAGGTGGGACTTCCCAGGCAGTCCAGTGGTTAAGACTCACGCTTGCATTTCAGGGCATGGGTTCGATCCCTGGTTGGGGAACTAAGATCCCACATGCCGCGTGTCATGGCAAAAATATTTTTTTTAAAAGGGACACAGAGGTAAAGCAGTGAGTGGAGGGCAGGTGATCATCAGAACAAGAATTATTTGTCATGAGGTTCTGTGCAACCAACATCAAGCGTGAGTCACAGAACCTGTTGTGGGCTTCCAGGTGATGAACGTCAGGAGGGACCACGCTCAGGTTCATAGGTCATATGGCTTTGAGGGGGCATTTCCTAGATGTCCCCCACATCAGAGGGAACTCTGAGCTCAAGGCTGCTTTTTTGGGAAGAAGCAGTGAGTAGCAACATCTGGAGCAAGACTTTGCCCAGATCATTTGTAGCTAAATCATTTGACAAAGTGGGTTTCCACCTAACAAATGCAGAATCAACAACTAAACATTAACTTGCAATCCCCATTTCCATGACGACAGAGAGCAGGAGGCTGGACTTAGCACAGGCGGGACATTCTGGATGTGAAGGCTGGTCTACCTCCCTGTGACCCTTGACCCTTCATGTTGAGGCTCCGAGGCCTGAACCCCCAGGGCAGGGAGCAGCAGATGGAGAAGGTCAGAAAGGTTTGAGCCTGATCAAAGCGAAGCATTTTCCTCTCGATTGTCATTTCTGAGCATACAGTGTTACAACGGTGGTAAGGGCAACTGAAGAGTGAGAATATGTTAATTCTTTTCTCCCTCTCATTCACTTTTTTGGGTTTTCCTTGATTCTATCTAGTATCCATCCTTTTGCAAACACCCTTTCTTGCTGCACTATACACCATCTCTCTCCTCCCCTGGGCTTCTCCAGTAAGTTCCGAGGAATACAATTTCAGGGGATAAAATGGAAACCTGTGGCCAAAAAAAAAAAGAGGGAGAGTAATTTTGTTGACCTCTGGCTCCTTAATATGCTTAAGGATGGGCTGGGACTCCAAGAGGAACAGAGGAAGTCATATGTCAAGTTCACTGGTTCTTGGGCCCTCTTCTCAAGAGACACCCTGCAAGGCTGGTGTTTCCCAGCACACTCTGGGAAACTCAGTGTCTGCCCTTGACTGTCTAAGTGTCGTGTACAGAAAGGCCCTGGGGGACCCTGAGAACCCGAATCCTGGCTCTGTAGAGGAGACCCCTGGGCAGGCTGATCCTGTTGCTGGGTAGAAGCAACATTCTTACCCAAAGAACATTCCAGGAACTTCTCTGACAGTCCAGTGGTTAAGACTTTGCCTCCTACTGCAGGGGGTGTGGGTTCCATAGGGGGTGTGGGTTATGTAAGGGGTGTGGGTCCTGTAGGGGGTGTGGGTTCAGTCCTTGGTCAGGGAGCTAAGATCCCATATGCCTCATGGCCAAAAACACAGAACATAAACCACAGGAGCAAAATTGTAACAAATTCAATAAAGACTTTAAAAATGATCCACATCAAAAAAAGGAAAAAGACTATTCTAAAGCCTGAAGTGGGATTTCAGGCTCATGTCGAGGTTGGAGCTGTGATCAGTGTGAGGCTGACCTAAAGAGTCAGGGAAATAAAATGCTCCCGAGGGCAGCCATGCCATGTTCCCAGGCAGAAGCGTGAACAGCAGGTACCAGACGCACACCTGTGTTCCTTTGTCATTGCGCAGAGTGAGATGGCACAGGGCCACGGTGGAGCTTCTGGAACTGGGTGGTGAGGTCCTGGCTGGAAACTGGCCACTTGGGGGCTTCCTGGGAGTTCGGCTTCTGAAGGGGGGTAGCCGGCAGGCACAGCCAAGCTCCCACTCCATGGGGACCCCTTGGCTTTGTCAGTGGACACATTCCCACCTTCTCGTTTCCTGGAGTGATCGCTGGAATCGGGAGAGGGGAAGCCAGTGCCTGTTGGCTAAAATTGATCTGATGGGCCTGGAATTCCCTTGCGAAGTTAGTACAGCTGTGCTGAAGCAGGAGAGGCTACAGGAGCAGATGGCCACAGGCGCAGAGGGCTACCTATGTTGACCCCTTGCTTCATACCACCTCCTGCCTCTTCCTGGCAGTTTCCATTAAAACTGGTTGTTAGTTGATAGCATCTTGGGAAAAGAAGGGGCTATTCCTAGCAAGGAATTCAGGTGGGGACTTAGGGAGAAAGAGAAGGAAATACTTCTTTTTCTCTTTCATCCCTAGATATTCAGGTAACGTAACTGTATTTAAGTGTCTCACTGTGAAGTTGAAAAGAAATAACTTCCTCTCAGGATGAAAACACCAAGCTTTCACAAAGATCCCCTCCACTGGCTACTAATCTCTCACGTGCTTTGCTAACCAAGGGAGACTTGCTTTTTGTGGGGAGGAGGGAGCAATGAGGACATTGCCCCCAGTTGCTTGGGGTTGAAACTACTTTTGTAATGAGCCAGCTGAATGCCAAGTGCCTGCAATTTGGGACACATTTTACCACGCTGCTCCAGATAAAAGGAGAGATTTGTTTCCCAAGTTGGAGACAGTAAATTGGAAGCCAAGGATAAAAATAAAGACCAGTCCAATCAAATCTCTCTTTGAATCAGACATTTTAAGGAGAGGTTATGACTATTTTTTCTTCATCTGTAGAGAGCAGAGCATCTTGATTGAATAGAGTAAGACATGTCCTCAAAATTGTGTGCAGGGGGCTGGAAGGGGCTCCCTCACCCCACCCGGCTCTGCTGGGCCCCCCTGCAAGCTTCCCCACCCCATCAAGATCCCCCAGCTCAGCCTCGCTCAGCTGCAATGCCCTGGGGGTTCCCATTCCCCTCATCTTGTGATCTCCCACTGTCTGTGTCCTGTGGGTCGGTCAGAAAATCCAGGAGCTGGAGGCCACGCTGTACGACGCGCTGCAGCAGGAGCCGGGGCGGAGGGCCAGTGAGGCGCTGAGCGAGGGCCAGCGGGAGGATCTGCAGGCCGCCGTGGAGAAGCTGCGCCGGCAGATCCTGCGGCAGAGCCGGGAGTTCGACAGTCAGATCCTGCGGGAGCGCATGGAGCTGCTGCAGCAGGCCCAGCAGGTAGGGGAGGGGCGGCCAGGGCGAGGGAGGGCCCCAAGGGAGAGGGAGAGGCGGGCAGAGCGGGGAGGGGCCCAGCAGATAGAGGTGGGGATGGGCATGTAAGGGGAGGGACCCAGCAGGTAGGAGGAGGGGCCAGCAGGTAGTGACAAGGACCTGGCAGGTAGGAGCAGGGGCCCCACTGGTACTACTATTTACCGTTCCACTTCATCCCTCCTGCCCTCTGTCTGCACACTGACACCTCCGAGGGCCCATTCGCTGGAGAGCTGGCCGTAAAGCAGGTCTCTGTGAAGTGGAGGTGTCTACCCGTGGACGCCCTCATAGTCCGGCGAACCCTCAGTGATGGAGGGGGGTTGTTCACGGGCACACTATAGCGCCCACTGTTTCTAATCATACATTTGAACAAGGTCCTCACCCTGCCAAATGGTAACACAAAGCAAAGCGAGGCGTCCCCGCTTCCCCCAGCATCTGCCTTCTGTTTAAACTCAGGTTCTTGTAACCAGGGGCTCCGGCTGGCCGGTTTACTTTGGGGCTGTATTTTGTGATGACCACGACCTTGAGGACTGGAGCTGGAGGCTGTATCGCTTGTTACCTCTGAACACCTCACATATTCCTACGTGTGTGTGGCATCCTGTGTGAGCTTCCTGTGCTGCTGAGTACACGGGGGCCAGGTTCCCGGGACCCGCCGTGCTGGATGGAGCTGAGGCGGCCCCAGGGTCTGGCAGTCCTTGCACGCTCACTGCTTTAGATCTCTTACCCCACGGCACTCCTGCGAGTGGGACGATAACCTCCGTTTCTCTGACGCGAAAGCTGAGACTCAGGAACGTTAACTCATGCATGTGCCTGAAGGACCTACAGCTCATAAGGAATCGTGCCGGTGAAGAAGGATCTAGATAACTAGTGGGAGTCGATGGCACCGAAGGAGAGAGAGACAGAGAATTGGAGGAAGGAGCCGGTGGAGAAGTAGTGCCTTCTGTCCAAGGCATCAGAGGCCCCGGTTAGGACTAAAAAGCGAGGATCCCCATTGCGTGTGAAAAAGGGATGCGGGGGCGGGGCAGGCACAGTTGACTGAATTTGGTTGAGGAGTGAAAGGGCCGCGACAAAAGGGGAAAGAGGAACTGGAGGGTATGAAGGCGAGCTCTTCACTCCATTCTTGATTTGGGTGAAGGGCTCCGGGAGCCCCTGCAGGAGCCTCTGGGCGCCTGGAGTGCCGTGATCTGCTCGCCAGCCACTGAGCCGCTCGGCTCTGGTGGGCGTGGCTCCGGAATGACCCTGCCCCGATGGGCGTGGCCCCGAGCGCGTCTGATGTCTGGCTCGTGCCAGGGGCTGGCTGAGCACCTTGAGCTTCGACACGCACAACACATACAAACACACGACTATCAAAGCTCAACACAATACAGCACATGTAACACACGACGCAACAGGACACAGCGCAGGGCAGCGCAGCGCAGCACAGCACTGCCAGGGGCTCTGGCCGCACTCGGCCGTATCTGACCCAGCCTGGGCCACCGGATGCCTGATTTGACCGGAAGGACACATCCCAGTTTGCCGTGGGGCGCACCCATCCGTCTTGCCTGCATCTGGCCCATGGGATGCAGTGACGTCACCAGTGCGACCGCTATGGACGTTTTATTTTTCAAACTCTTATTAACTAAGGAGAAAAGTGGGTGCAGGGGGAAAAAAAAATCAAGCAGCGTGTGGCCCCTTTCCCAACAGGCTGATTCAGCACATTTGCACCGTGTTCTGCTGTAGTGAAAGTTGGAGTTAATCCACTCATGTCAACTTGTTTTTTGTCCTATCCCTCCCCAACTCCACAACCTCTGTCCCTGCCAATCCGTCCACTGCACCCCAGAAGCCTTCCTAACACGGCACAGCACCACCCTTCCCCAACGACCCACCCTGGCTCCCCAGTGCCCAGAGGATGCCGTCTAGGTTGTTTAACCTGACATCCTGACACCCCTGGGCCCTGTGCTCACCTTTACAAATGCATCAGCTGCCTCTCTCACTGCTTTTCCTGTTCCGTGTTACACTGTTCCCATTTGTAACTTTTCTAACATCTGCATACCAGGCACTGTTCCCTGGGCTGGGGACACAGCACTTGGGTGGGGAGACAGACCAGTGCTGGCACTTAAGAGGAGGCTCCATAAATGTTGGTTCATTGAGGGTCACACCAACCCTCTGAGTGGAGGCCATTGATGCAGTTTCACAGGTGAAGTGAGTGAGGCTCAGAGAGGGTAAGCAACTTGCCTAAGGTCACACAACCAGGAAGTGGCAAAGCTGGGCTGTAAATCCATGTCCTCAGATGGCAAAACTCTCAAACATTGCTCCTTCCAGCCTCCCATAACCAGGTGAGAGGCCGACCCTGGTTATTTTTTTTTAAAGTCATGAAAGACTAGAATGAGAGTCAGCTTCTCAGGCTGATTTCTTTTTAGATAAAGATAATTTTTTTAACTTAATCTTTTTTTTAATTTTTACTTTATATTGGGGGTATAGTTGGTTTACAGTGTTTTATTAGTTTCAGGAGTACAGCAAAGTGATTCAGTTTTACATATACATATATCCACTTTTTTCAGATTCTTTTCTTATATAAGTTATTACATAATATCGAGTAGTTTCCTGTGCTATACAGTAGGTCTTTGTTGATAATATATTTCATATGCATATGTTAATCTTAAACTCCTCATTTATCCCTCCCACCCCAACTTTTCCCTTTGGTAACCATAAGTTTGTTTTCAAAGTCTATGAATCTGTTTCTGTTTTGTAAGTAAGTTCAAAAAACGGACAGATGATCTAAATAGACATTTCTCCAGTGAAGACATACAGATGGCCAAAGAGCACATGAAAAGATGATCAACATCACTAATTATTAGAGAAATGCAAATCAGAATTACAATGAGGTATCACCTCACACTGTCAGAATGGCATTGTCAAAAAATCTATAAACAATAAATCTGGGGAGAATATGGAGAAAAGGGAACCCTCCTACACTGTTGGTCGGAATGTAAATTGTATAGCCACTGTGGACAACAGTATGGAAGTTCCTCAAAAAAACTATACATAGAATTACCATATGATCCAGCAATTCCACTTTGGGACATATATCCATAGAAAACCATACTTTGAAAAGATACATGCACCCCAATGTTCATAGCAGCACTATTTACAACAGCTAGGGCATAGGAGCAACCTAAGTGTCCATCAACAGAGGAATGGATAAAGAAGATGTGATATACACGTGTAATGGAATATTACTCAGCCATAAAAAATGAAATAATGCCATTTGCAGCAGCATGGATTATTATACAGAGTGAAGGTAACTCATAGAAAGACAAATACCACACGACATCACTTATATGTGAGATCTAAAAAAATGATACAAAGGAACTCAGACTGATTTTCAAAGCCTGGAAATTGTTCCTGGGAAATTTTTGCAAATCCTTTGAAAACTGTAATAGGTTGTCCCCCCTCCATGTGGCATTGTGATTTACAAGGCACTGTTCCCTGGGTGCCCATTTTCACCCCCAGAGTCACAGGGTCACTGTGTAGTTATTGTAGAAGAGGGATTCCACAGAGAGATTAATGGATTACATGATGCCCCAAAGTCCACCAGTTGGCAGATTTGGGGCCTGGGATCCAAACCAGAGTCTAGCTGAGTTTGTGCTCATTCTTTGATGATCCCCACCTTGCAAGGGAATGTCTGAGGATCAGTCACTGTCTCCCCGAGGTGGACGAGGGTTAGAAACATATCCGGTCTCCTTTATAGAGCACAGACTCTGCCAACTTTACTCCAAGCACTTTGTGCAGATTCACTTGCTAAATCCTCAGATGTGGGCAACACTATTACTCCCAATTTACAGATAAGGAAACCAAGGCCAGAAAGGCTGAATTACTTGCCCAATGTCACGTATCTAAGGGAAGGTTTTTTTGTGTATCTTTTCCTAATCAATCCCGGCCTCCCTTATGGCTCAGCTGGTAAGGAATCCGCCTGCAAGGCAGGACACATGGGTTTGATCCCTGGATTGGGAAGATCCCCTGAAGAAGGGAAAGGCTACCCACTCCAGTATCCTGGCCTGGAGAATCCCATGGACTGTACAGTCCGTGGGGTCACAAAGAGTCTGAGTGACTTTCACTTTCTTTATTTCATCAATTCTCTCTATTTTGCTGCCAGCGTGATCTTTCCAAAATCAAACTCTCATCAATTTCCCTTACTTAAAACCCTTCACAAACTCCCCCATGACACCCCTAAATCTTCAAGCTCCATGGGAAAGCTTCTCACTGAAACAGTTTAGACCCTCTGCCCCTGGCACCCCCAGCTCCCTGCACACACACATCATTCCTCCTGCCTGGAATTCTTTCCTGCGTCTGGAAAACCACCATGGGCTGGGTTCTGTGCCTCCTCTGGGCTCCCTAGCCCACACCTCAGTTCCTTACCCCCCTCACCTCTCTGCTCAAGTTTGACCTTCCCTGAGTCCCCATATAAAATAGCACCCCCCTTCCCTTTCCCTACCCCACTTGACTTTCTCCGTGAGGTCTGTATTTATCCAGGGCATCATCTATGTATTTGCATAATTCCATTGTCTGAACCTGATGGACCACAAACCCCGCAAGGCCCCAGGCCTGTTGAGCCATACACGCTAAGTGGGCACATGTGCCCACAGTGGTGATTCTCAAGAGTGGGGTCCCCAGACCAGCAGCATCCCCATCACCTAGGAATCTGTGGGGAACACAGCTTCTCAGGCCCCACCCTGGAACTGATAAGTCAACAACTCTGGGGAAGGGCTCCTGGGACCCACAGGGCCTCCCAGTGATGCTGATCTGAACTTAGGAATCTGGACAGAAGGTTTCTCCAGGCCTGAGGATGGGTCTGCATGCATAATTCAGGCTGATGTGAATCACCTGGCCTTCAGTCCAACAGCATTCTCCCAAGGAATGAGGTGTCCGTCTGCATTCAGGACGGGCTAGGCTAGTAGCTGTCCCGGCGTATCAACCCTTCGGATAATGAAGCGCTATTGGACACATGACAAACTGGAAAAGGTCATACCTCCCAGACCTCCTGGTGAGATGCTGCTTGGAACTGGAAGGAAAAGATTGATAAATCGCTGAGCACCGGTGGGTGTGCACCTCAGGGAGCATTCGGTGGGTGCAGAGCCAGGCAGGTGGCCATCTCTCCCTTTTGCTCCAGGACTGATGAGTTTCTCAAGACTCTGGACTCTCAGTGCTAAAACCAGGAATGTCCCCGGCTCATGGGGACACTTTATCATCCTTAAACCTTCTAAGAACCTGAGTGGATGCTGCAGCCATGTCCCCCATCAGCACTCATCTGCTCTGCCCCTGCTCCCAGGCTCCAGCTAAGTAAATCTTGGGCATGTCATTTGGTACTGCTTCAAATCCATGAGCTTTATTGATCTGCCCAAAAGGCACCTCTGTGTCTTGGTCTAATCTTGATGTTTATGTTCTCAAAAGTCCTGCCTTAAGAGTGCAAATCTGTTTCCAAGCATTTCAAGAACAGGCAAAAACCTACTTTTAGTGAGAGAGGTCAGAATAGAGTGGCATGCGGGCCTGAGGGAGCCTCCTGGGTGCTGAAGGGGCCCTTGGTCTTGATTTAGGGGGTGGAGAGACAAGCCCGTCCATGTATAAAAGTTAGTCAAGTTACCCACTTAGTGTTTGTATGTTAAGCTGCTTATTGTTGTTGTTGTTGCTAAGTCATATATGACTCTTTGCAACCCCATGGACTGCAGGCTTCCCTGTCCACTATTCCTAGAATTTGCTCAAACTTACATCCACTGAGTCAGTGATACTATCTAACCATCTCATCCTCTGCTGCCCTCTTCTCCTTCTGCCTTCAATCATTCCCAGCATCAAGGTCTTCTCCAATGAGTCGCTGCTTACACACTACACCAGATAAATGATGAAGAGTAAGATTTGAACCTGGAAAATTTACTTTTTCTGATACAGAACTTAATGTGTTGCAGAGAGTCCGAGAACTGGAGGATAAGCTGGAGATCCAGAAGCGACACTTGAAAGAACTGGAGGAAAAGGTAGGTGGTGAGCTCGCACCAGCCCCTGGCTTCTTTCCATGAACCGCTCACATGGAATATTCCCTTCTGTCAATTTCATGAAACCTAAAGAACAGGCTCTGTCTTCAGCCCTCTCTTCTCTGCCCGTGTCCCCCATACTGGCAGTCCAAGAAATAAGTACTTTTCTAGGGAAGAAATTCTGAACCCCTCTGACACTACCTCAGTGGGAAGGGTGAGGTGACCTTCTTCATGAGCCATAAGATATTGGACTCATTCCCCTTAAGTGACATTTATGCTCAGAACCAATGAGTGTTCTTCCTTTCAGGAAAATCTCTTCCTTCCATCAGGAAGTGAGGCTGACGCCCAAGAAAGATTCAGACACTTGTCCACAATCCCACAGCTAGGGAGGGATAGCTCGGGTCTCCAGGGATTCCACAGTCACCCCACCAGTGCCCCCACCACATGCTGCTGGTCCAGATGGATAAATGAGTCCATACATGTGGCATCTTTGTCAGGGCACTTACCACTTCCAGTTCATCTGCCCAGTGGCTAGGACTTCCTTGAGCTCAGGGATCAGCTTTTGTTTATCTCTTTATCCAAGACAGTCTTTGCCATGGAATAGGGCATCATCAAATGTTTGCAGGATGAGTAATAGATGAGTAGAAAACCCAGGCTTCCCTGGTGGCTCAGGCAGTAAAGAATCTGCCTGCCATGCGAGAGACCTGGGTTTGATCCCTGGGTTGTCAGGAAGATCCCCTGGAGAAGGGAATGGCTACCCACTCCAGTATTCTTGCCTGGAAAACTCCATGGACAGAGAACCTGGCAGGTTACAGCCCATGAGATCACAAAGAGGCAGATACGACTGAGCGACTAACACACACACAAACATACTCACACAGAAAATCCACAATTGCACACTTTATGTTGTAAAGGTAAACTCGTGTTTTGGAATAGGTGATGGGCTCTGACACTAACTTGGGGGAGTGTGTGTCTGTTGGGGACAACGTGCCACAGAAAAGCTTGAGGGGTGATGTGCTGCCATCCTGGAAAACAAGATGGAGAAAGGGTATTTCTGGGCTTCAGGTTTCGGAGGCTGATCTCTGGAGAGAGGAAGCTGACTCATTCCATGGACAGAGTAGGGCCAAAGTCACGAAAGCCACTAGAAGGCAGATTCAGGGCTGTCTGCAAATGGGATAACAGCCCACCCTTTCTAGAGGGAATCAAATACAATGGTCCAAAGAGATGGAGCAGCTCTTCAGATGCTACACTAGCTTTCTCGCCTAAAAGTCAGCTTTTACAGAGTAACTCACCTCCTGTACCTGGGGCCCCAGGGCCTCCCAGTCTGCACAACCGGCAGTATCCTCACGGGGGCAGCAGAGGGTCATGGCTGGAGGATCTGGGCCAGTTCTCCTACCAGTGCCCTGGAAGCCCAGTAGGAATTTGGTTTAAGCAGACCCCTAGAGTCCCCATCAGGTTTCCCTAGTGGCTCAGCTGTAAAGAATCTGCCTGCAGTGCAGGAGACCAGGGTTCGATCCCTGGGTCAGGAAGATTCCCTGGAGGAGGGCATGGCAACCCTCTCCGGTATTCTTGCCAGGAGAATCCCCATGGACAGAGGAGCCTGGAGGCTGCAGTCCATGGAGTCACACAGAGTTGGACACGACTGAAGCGACTAAGCAGCAACAGGGTCCCCATCAGACAGCTGCTCACCACTCCACACACACACCCCCACCCCAACTTCTGAGGTTGTTTTGAGCAGCCAGTGAAAGTGAAAGTGTTAGTCGCTCAGTCGTGTCCGACTCTTTGAAACCCCATAGACTGTAGCCCACCAGGCTCCTCTGTCCATGGGATTCTCCAGGCAAGAATACTGGAGTGGGTTCCCATTCCCTTCTCCAGGGGATCTTCCCAACCCAGGGATCGAACCCAGATCTTCTGCATTGCAGGCAGATTCTTCTCCACTAGTGCCACCTGGGAAGCCCTAATGAGTGAAAGTATTAGTCACTCAGTCTTTCGGACTTTTTGTGACCCCATGGACTGGACCAACCCAGGGGGTCTCAAGGATACTTCAAGGATTTCCCCATGGACACTATTGGCCTGAGCTTGTGGAAAAACAACTCCAGCCACCATGGTCAGTGGTCAGGAACTCTCTCCCCACGCCACGCCACAGGGTCAGCGGTCAGGAACTGTTTCCCCGCCACACGCCGCAGGGTGGTCTTGGCAAGGACCTCGCCATTCTTGGGTCTCAGTTTCCTCATGTAGAAAATCAAGAGCTAGGTGATTCTAAATGTCCCTTCTAGCTTTAACTTTCAGAGATTCTAAAATGTGTTTAAAATTTGTCAGCTGTCTGGATGTTCATTTTTTCAGTAACAATTTAGGGGAGCTGTTACCTTGAGATCTAGGGAAAAAACAACAAATTATTTTCAGACACCTCAGATAATATTCAGACATGTTTCTCCTAACCTAATCTCCAAAAAGAATCACCAGCAATTCTTTTTGAATAAATCAAATTGTAAATAAGCTAAGGAAGATCTCTGTATTCAAATTGACCTGTACAATTTTTCACTCCTTTGTGGCCACTTTTTTTTCCTGATATTTTTTCTTTTTAAAGCAGAAAAACCAATGGCATAAAAGATTTTAAACAATGATTCTCTTGGGAAAGTGGGCCCTGGCAGGGATGGGGCGGGAGGAGGAGTTCTGTTTGTCTGCTGGTGGGCCTGGGTGACCTTGGACCTGGGTGGAATCTTCCTTGATCTTTGTATGCATGTCATGACCGGCCTTTGGTGAGACCATCAACCATGACCATCAGAGGGTTCTTCCTGGATATATGCTACCCTGCCACATTCCTCAAGAAAGCCACCCCAGCACCAAAAATTCCTGGTCCGGGAATGTCAGTCCACGCCCCTATTCTTGCCTGGAGAATCCCATAGACAGAGGAGCCTGGCAAGCTGCACAGTCCATGGGGTCACAAAGAGTCAGACATGACTGAGCAACTAACTTTCACTGTGGTGCACATCTCCCCCATCTGCATTAGCCAGATGTTTTCAGACTGTGTGGGGATAACCCACCCTGGGCAAGGAGTCCCACGGAATGGGTTTCTCAGGTGGAATCAGCTTCTAAAACCCACTGACTTCCGTATCTCTTTCCAAACCCAACCCCAGTGCCCTAGTTCTTGTGAAATGCTGTCATTGAGTTCCATACTACATATCTTACATCTTTCTTTCTTTTCTCCCCCCCCCCTCATTTTCTTTTGGTCTTATTTTATAGTTTTTGTTCCTTTTTTTGTTTTTCTCACTAGCATTCATTCTGTGGCCTTGATGACTTCAGTGAGCCAAGAACTCGGGTTGGTATCCTTTCATTTTCACTCATATTTTCTAAAAAGGAGATTTCCTCCCAACTCTGACTGTAATATTCCTTTACACAACGTGGAAGGTGGCTTTGTGATAGATTGCTCAATGTTAGGCTCACTGGGCTAGAGGCATCCGGGGGCCGCTGGCACATTCCACTCCTGGGAAGGAGATTGGGGAGTTCTCAGTGAATAAGATTGGACAGTGGAGACCTGTTTGTCACCCTATTGTTATTTCACCTTGAAAAGGTGGTTATGGTTTTGTCCAAAGGTCCTCTCTGTTTGGGCTTTGGTTTTTGGTTCTCTCTATCGCTTGTGAACCAGCAAATTCACCGTACGGTCCACTATAGGCTCTCTATTTCCTGTGGGCCAGTAAATTCACCAAAGAGTCGGCTTCTGGGGTCAGGGGTCTGCAGGAGTCCATGGCCTCCATACAAAATGCCCAGGAAGCCTGTGTAAAGATCCCAAGCCCCTTGCCTCTCCCCCTGCCCTGACCCTTGACCCCAGATCTGATTTAGATGCCATCCCAGCAACTGGTCCTTCTTTAATCATTGGACCCTGCCTGTCTCACACCGAGTTCCTGCTTTGGCACCCAGGCCTACCCCCTTTCTCCCTGTTCTGAATGCCCACCGTGGACTGGGGACTGCCAAGGCCCCTAGAATCTTGAGTTCTGTCCCCCAAGTCCAGCCCAGGTTAGGGCCCTGTGAGCGCTGGGGATGCCCACAGCCCACCAGCTGCCTGGACCCCCAGACTGAGCTCAGACACTGTGTCCCTGCCCGATGCCCAACCCTTGCACCCAGGGACTTTTCCTCAGGTCCTCTGTGTCCCAGTCCTAGGACAGCACTTGGCACGTGGTTGATGTTCCTTCAGTGCTTGTGTGGCAAGTAAAGACCCCAGGTCTCATCAGACCAGAGTGGGGGTCACTGTATCAATTTGGGGCGGGTGCAGGAGGACAGGCCGCCTGAACCCCATCTCCCCTTTCCTGGATTGTCGGGGAAAGTCCCTCAGTGGGCTCAGCTGGAGGGTTCAGGACAGTGGTGGGGATAGGCAAGGGCAGATAAGCAGGGACTTCTCTAGCCATCCTAACCCTGGGTTCTTGTGTTATTTCCAATTATTTTTTAATTTTCCAGGATAGAAAAAAAGCTTACGGAATAAACTGAGTCCTATGGCAACCCCAACCCCACTCAAACCAAAATTCAACAGCAAAACAAGCTATTCCAAGCCCAGAGACTGAAACCAGAATTTGTGGATATTTGATGACAGTCCAAAGGGGAGGCACTTAGGATCTACAGCTGGATCCTGGCTGGGTTGGGCTGTAGGAGCTCTGCAGGGACCAAGGGGAATTTGTCAAGCTCAGGGCCACATCTGAGTCCCCGCTGTGGCACCTTCAAGAGCCCGAGGGGCAGAGACCCGAACACCAGGAAACTAAGTGCAATTACTAGAAGCTGGTTGATGGGAGAGCTGCTGCACTGTCTGGGGACAGACCTGCTCCCTTGTCCCTACACGGCATGCCTCCCCAGCCGTGGTGTGTGTGCCCAGCTAGACACTGACTGTATGCATATGTCTCCATGAACTGTGCCCTGTGCATCCCAGAGTCTGTCAGTCAGAGTGACTCCAAAATGTCCCTGTGATCTGAATGCAAAGTCAAGACCTGGTCACCAAAGGCCTCCAGGTCCATGTGCAGCTGGATTCAGCAGCTGGAGGCCAGAGAGACAGCTGGAGCCTCACCCACCGTGGACAGTGGATGCCAGGACCTCAGATTTACAAGGGGGAAGCCACGGGCTCCATCACTCTTGTGGGTGTGACACAGTGAAAGTCCCGGAGCCTTACTGCACCTGGCGTCATGATGGAACAAGGACTGAGAGGTGGATGGAGTCCCCACCCAGACCACCCTTGGGCTGTCTCGCATCTGGGCTGTAATTTGCAAGGGGTTGGCAAGGAAGAAATGCTGTGTTGTGAAGTGATTCCCTGGAGTGCCTGTGAGGACCGAGGCACCTTCTGCCATGGTCTGAGACCAAGTCTGCTCTCTTACAACCGGAGAGAAGGAGGCAGCCCTTCCTGATCTCAGGAGACCCACCTCTGCATCAAGCCTCTCAGGAGAACGGATGGAGTGGGGCAGCTCAGGAGGGCAGGACACCAGCTGGTGGAAGTCAAGTCTAGGAGGGAATCCCGGAGAAGAGAAGTCCCTTTTGGATTTTGTTGCGGTGAGTGGGTGGGTGGGGGAGCACCTCCAGGAGAAGACACCTGTTCATATGACTGCCCCCTCCCAAACTCTTGGAAGGAAGACTTCTGGAATAAAAATAAATCAAGTGAAATAGAAGGTAAGGGCTGTGAAGGAGAGGATAGCCACATCTAATTGGAAGAAGCACCTGAAGGCAAGGATGGTTTGATCCCAAGGATGGAAAGATTCACTGCCCTGTGTTTGTTGGATTGCAAGAGCAATCCTGTAGTTTGCAGTGAGAATAACCTTTGGAGAAAACCTAAATGACCAAAATTCAGGCCACCAGAGGAATCTAGGAGGGGAGGAGAATCCAAGAGAAGAGCTGAAAGTTCTCAGAAGGACAGACTCAAGGATGGAGAAGAACATGGATCTCAGCACAGAAGGGGCATCCAGCCAGACAGAGAGGGATGTTCAAACAAAACCAAAGGATTAGGGGGCTCTAAGCAAAGACACCCAAGACAGCTGAGAAGCAACCATTCCTCTTTTGAAATCTAAACCCAAAGCACCGCCACACCAGCCCCATGACTTTCCAGCATCTGATGACCAAAAGCAAATGAACTGATGTCTCTGCTTAGGAAAAGCAGGCATCTGAGCACTCCCGGTAGCAATGGGAATGTAGAACCACACAACAAACAAAAATGAATAAGCACACCTGCTTTCTCTGGAGCCAAAGAAGCACAGAGAAGCCTTGCTTTGCTAACTTAGCAGCACAAGTCCAGGAGGCATGCAGGGTCCCTGGGAACCTGGACCCACAGCACAGAGCACCCATCGCCTCCCTGCTGCAGGAGCGTGGGGTCTCCTGCCCCCCTGCCCCACACTTCTGTCTACTCAGCTCTCCCACTCAGACAACAGGATGCGAACGATGGTGGCTTTGATGTCAGACCCATCCGGGTCCACTCCCAGACCTGCCACTCCCCTGCAGTGGACACTTGGCAAAGTACTTGCCCCTCAGTCTTAATTTTTTCTATCTGTGGAATGGGGGTGATATTCCCACAGAGCACCTCACAAAAGGTATTCTTTGGGTACAACTGGACAGTTAGACCCAAAGACTCTTAGATACTGGCAGGAGCTGTAGCAGACAGCATTGAACACACCCTTGTAGGAGTCGTCCTCAAAGGAGACAATATGGGACCAGGGGCCATTCTCTTTGGTCCCTAGGAGACAGTTCAGGGGCAAGGGAGTGAGGCTTACACAGGCAGGTGTGGGAGCTGCCCTGGCTTAGAAGCCCAAAGTCCTCAACAAGAGCCAGCATTTCTTGTGACAGTCCTAGGCATCGCCTCCAAGGTTCCTGCCCAGGGACAGGCCCAGTCACAAGAGTCACTGAACTCAGCAGGCCTCAGAGCTCCAGCGGTCCGCCAGGTGCGTACTCGTGTTCTCAGAGGTCCTCCACAGCTCTCCGCGAGCCCAGGAGAGGGCTCCGGGCTACTGGTGTGGTCGTTGCCTAGTAACACAGCCGACCTTCTGCACAGGTGTGGTTTCCAGGGCAGAAGAGCTACAGACTAAACTGAACCCAAGCCCGTCTTTCACTCAGAAGGGAGTGGGCTTGGGTCCACCCTTCACCACCTGCCTTCTAACAGATCTACTCGGGGTGAAGAGAGCGCCCAGGTCAAGTTCCTGATGCAGGAATGTCATGCTATGCCATGCTGCTTAGTGCCCAGCATCCCACTCCTCATCCTCACCCCTCTCCACACCACTCCTTCCCTCACACCTCATCCCTCCTCTTACACCTTTACACCTCACCCCTCCTTTCACACCTCACCCCTCCCCTTACACCTCACTCCTCCCCTTACACCTCACCCCCCCACACCCTTACACCTTACCCTCCCCTCACACCTCATCCCTCCTCTTACACCTTTACACCTCACCCCTTCCCTCACACCTCATCCCTCCTCTTACACCTTTACACCTCACCCCTCCCTTTACACCTCACTCCTTCCCTCACACCTCATCCCTCCTCTTACACCTTTACACCTCACCCCTCCTTTCACACCTCACCCCTGCCCTTACACCTTTACACCTTACCCTCCCCTCACACCTCA